>OZ038383.1:1168623-1588623 GCA_964036045.1 Eutreptiella sp. 'Long Island Sound 2002' | reverse complement strand
ACACCACACCACACCACACCACACCACACCACACCACACCACACCACACCACACCACACCACAGCACACCACACCACACCACATCACATCACATCACATCATATCACATCACATCACATCACATCACATCACATCACATCACATCACATCACATCACATCACATCACATCACATCACATCACATCACATCACACCACACCACACCACACCACACCACCACACCACACCACACCACACCAGACCACACCACACCACACCACACCACACCACACCACACCACACCACACCACACCACACCACATCACAGCACACCACATCATATCACATCACATCACATCACATCACATCACATCACATCACATCACTTCACATCACATCACATCACATCACATCACATCACATCACATCACATCACATCACATCACACCACACCACACCACACCACACCACACCACACCACACCACATCACATGACATCACATCACATCACATCACATCACACCACACCACACCACACCACACCACACCACACCACACCACACCACACCACACCACACCACACCACACCACACCACATCACATCACACCACACCACACCACATCACATCACATCACATCACATCACATCACATCACATCACATCACATCACATCACATCACATCACATCACATCACATCACACCACTCCACTCCACACCACACCACACCACACCACACCACAGCACACCACACCACACCACAGCACACGACACCACATCACATCACATCACATCACATCACATCACATCACATCACATCACATCACACCACACCACACCACACCACACCACACCACACCACACCATACCACACCGCATCGCATCGCATCGCATCACATCACATCACACCACACCACACCACACCACACCACACCACACCACACCACACCACATCACATCACACCACACCACACCACACCACACCACACCACACCACACCACACCACACCACACCACACCACACCACACCACACCACACCACACCACACCACACCACACCACACCACACCACATCACACCACACCACACCACACCACACCACATCACATCACATGACATCACATCACATCACATCACATCACATCACACCACACCACACCACACCACACCACACCACACCACACCACACCACACCACACCACACCACACCACACCACACCACACCACACCACATCACATGACATGACATCACATCACATCACATCACATCACATCACATCACATCACATCACATCACATCACATCACACCACTCCACACCACACCACACCACACCACACCACACCGCAGCACACCATATCACATCACATCACATCACATCGCATCGCATCGCATCGCATCGCATCGCATCGCATCGCATCACATCACATCACAACACATCACATCACATCACATCACACCACACCACACCACACCACACCACACCACACCACACCACACCACACCACACCACACCACACCACACCACACCACACCACACCACAGCACACCACACCACACCACATCACATCACATCACATCACATCACATCACATCACATCACACCACACCACATCACATCACATCACATCACATCACATCACATCACATCACATCACATCACATCACATCACATCACATCACATCACATCACATCACATCACATCACATCACATCACATCACATCACATCACATCACATCACATCACATCACATCACATCACACCACACCACACCACACCACCACACCACACCACACCACACCACACCAGACCACACCACACCACACCACACCACACCACACCACACCACACCACACCACACCACATCACAGCACACCACATCATATCACATCACATCACATCACATCACATCACATCACATCACATCACTTCACATCACATCACATCACATCACATCACATCACATCACATCACATCACATCACATCACATCACATCACATCACACCACACCACACCACACCACACCACATCACACCACACCACATCACATCACATCACATCACATCACATCACATCACATCACATCACATCACATCACATCACATCACACCACATCACATCACATCACATCACATCACATCACATCACATCACATCACATCACATCACATCACATCACATCACATCACATCACATCACATCACATCACATCACATCACATCACATCACATCACATCACACCACACCACACCACACCACACCACACCACATCACACCACACCACACCACATCACATCACATCACATCACATCACATCACATCACATCACATCACATCACATCACATCACACCACATCACATCACATCACATCACATCACATCACATCACATCACATCACACCACATCACATCACATCACATCACATCACACCACACCACATCACATCACATCACATCACATCACATCACATCACATCACATCACATCACATCACATCACATCACACCACATCACATCACATCACATCACATCACATCACATCACATCACATCACATCACATCACATCACATCACATCACATCACATCACATCACATCACATCACATCACATCACATCACATCACACCACACCACACCACACCACACCACATCACATCACACCACACCACACCACATCACATCACATCACATCACATCACATCACATCACATCACATCACATCACATCACATCACACCACATCACATCACATCACATCACATCACATCACATCACATCACATCACACCACACCACAATACATCACATCATATCACATGTGCAAGTTGATGACATGCACATACCAAGCACTTCGAAAAGGGGGGGGGGGGGTTACTATACCCAGGGTCCTTGACTTTCCCGCATGTTGAACGTTTTCCTAGGTTCCATATTTTCCCATTTTCCACTTGTTCCCAGTAGCATGGCAGTTTCTTGTCCGACCTCGCCCCCCAACACCACTTGGTGGGTGGCCGGGGGGGGGGGGGGAGAAAAGCCTGATGGGGGGTTTCGGGTTGAGCGTTGGGGTGGCCCACCAGCAAAACTGACCCTGTTGTTATTCACATACCTAGTTCATGCCTACGGCCATGGTCAAGGAAGCAAGGTGCAGAATTGGGCAAGAGAAAAGGGGGGGGGGGCAAGTCTGATATGGGGGGCAAAGCGCATGTCTGATATTTTGGGGGGGGGGGCAAAGGCCTATCATGGGGGGCTTGGGGGGTTGGGGGTTGGGGGTGATGGTCCATAAAAGTCTGAAGTCTGAAGTCTGATAGTGTATTGGGTTACTATACCCATAGCTGTCTGTCACTACCTGTGTGATCAACGCTGTCAATATGCACTCTTGCGGCTCTAATTTCTGAATTGCTCACATGGATCTTGTACCTATTAGTCACTTGCGCCGTTCGGTTGTCTTACCATGCACCTGTGCTTTCGTTGTCGTTTCCAGCGTTTACTGCCTCCACCAGCTTCGCATACGCCTTGAGCGTGTTAGCAACAGCTTGAGGGTCCATCTTCAGCGCCTCCCTCTCTACCGTTGCTGACAGCCACACCCACCTTCGCCGCTGGCTCATCCTCGAGCCTCGCATACATGATGAGCATGTTTACCACACTCTAAGGGTTTGTATTCAGCAGGTGCTCCACCGCCTTTGCTCTTGCTACCCACCCCGACTTTGACACCTTCGCCGCCACCCCAGCATCCAACTTTGCATACACGTTGAGGGTGTTGTCCACATTCTTAGTGTTCATCATCGGCACCCCTTCCGACCATGTCAAAGGGTACTGGAGCTGTGACATCTCACAGTCTCGCCACCCCGCCCTACCCTAGCCTGGAAAAAAGTGATGGCTCCGTGGCATTCCGGCCAGGATTGGTACCCATGATCCATGGGTATGTCTGCGGTGCATGTTGGGTATGCTATGTTGCCCTCCCTGTAATAATCGTTCTCTTGGCCACCCATTTCCATTGTCATTTATCCACCTTGGGTTCTCGATCTGCTAGCCCACATGAAAGCCGAAGACCGGAGGCTAGGCCGGTCCCATTGCCTCCGTGGGTGGCCTCCAACCCCGAGAGCACTGTGGGGGAGGAGCCTGGTCCGCTTCAGGTATGCTCCTTGTCAAACCCGTGAAAAAAAACGGGGATTCAAGGCATTCAGTGCATCCCACCATCCCTGGGTTTCGACGATCCAGGGCACCGGGGTGTCCCTTTCCAGCTCAGGCTAAAGTGCGCGGGATTTGAACCCACGCCTCGTGAAGCTGTTGTGTACCGTGATACCACTATATCACACCACCCAATGACACGTTGTGTGGTAACACCAGAGCTTCGCCCATAGGCTCACACGGATGAACTCTCGCGTGCTCACACCCACTGCCAACTGAGCAAACGCTTCCCACACCGCCTGCGGATGTCTGGCCGGATACTCTCTATCTTCAGCCTAAAATGAGAGGAAAGATCAGTTACCCCACAGTTGTCCCCATTGGGAGGTTTGGTCAAACGGTCCTAGCTGCACAGCCTGTATAGACCGCTCACCTGACAAGTAAATTGAACGCCAGGTCGGGGGAATAGCCCGAACTCTCATGTCCTACTTTGCATACATTAATTGTCCCCAAGTTCTAACTCCCTGCCTAATGAGAGATGTACAATTGTAGGTATGACGGTGGTCATTATGGAAGTAAGTTGAATGCTATAGGGGTGCCTCGCGTAAATCCCGCGGTGGTTTTACCGGAGGCACCCTGCGGCGCATAATTGAGAACGCTTTTGCACAGCCGGCTGGTCCTTACCATCCCCAGCTGTGTGTAAGGTAGGGACCTTTCCTCCAATCCAAACCCCACTTTGCTGGCCCATTGCTGGAATGAGTCCATGACAATTGTCGTGAACACCAGTGGCTGCATGATAGCGAGATGCCACGGAAACACATCCAGTGGGGCCAACCCAAACCCTCCCAAAGATGGTGGCTTTGATAGGATCGGAAAATACGGCCCTCAACGACGCAAGCGCAAAGCAACCTTGTACGTAATTTTAACTTGTCGAATGACAGTCTGTTGGGAAGTATGCTTTAGCGGTCCGATACCCAAATAAGGTGAAAAACTACATGAATATTGCCTAAAACATGCTTCACATACCTTGCATGGTCAATTTAGGGGATCACGGTATCAAAAAAATAAACTTCGAAAACTTCAATTTTTGAGCTGTCTAGGGTGAAAAACTGGGGTTGTGCACCAATCCCTTGGGAGACCCCCCCCCCCCCGAGCCCAATACCCGAATATAGTGAAAAACACATAGATACGATCTGAAACATGCTTTACATACCTTAGATAGTCATTTTATGTGATCAGAATATCAAAAAAAAAATAAGTTTTGAAAAATTCGATTTTTGAGCTCTACAGGCTGAAAAACTGCTGCGGCGGGTTGTGCACCGGCCCATTCACTCATGTCAGCCAATATTGGTGGAAATAGTCATTTTGCGTCTTTGGCACAGGTTTTGACCGGGGCTCAGCAAGGCTACAGACTGCCAAAAAAACGTCCTTTCGTATCCTAGTAGGCATATACTGTCACAACATCCCCACTCACACCCCTCACAGTGGGTAGCACGGGGTCACCGAGGTCGCCAAAACCACCAACACAACAAAAATGGCTGAAATCTGCATAAACGGCATGAGCGCTCGTCCCACTCCGCCCCATACAAACGCCATGGAGTCGGGACCCGGGAACACTTTGTCGGCCCAAAATCGGAAAAAAACCAAAAGATTCTTGATTTTCAAACCAAAAAAAGGGGGGATCGGTTTGCCCCCCCCCCCCCCACCACCACCTCCCTCAAAACCTCAAAACAGTGGGTTTCAAGTGGGGGGGTCTTGGGGGTCCGGACCAAAAACTCATTGGGGGATGTATTTATTGGACAAAATAATGATTTTACAAGGGGTTAAACTAACAGTTCAACCCCTTGAGGTGGGGT
Source organism: Eutreptiella sp. 'Long Island Sound 2002' (assembly GCA_964036045.1). Classification (NCBI taxonomy): domain Eukaryota; phylum Euglenozoa; class Euglenophyceae; order Eutreptiales; family Eutreptiaceae; genus Eutreptiella; species Eutreptiella sp. 'Long Island Sound 2002'. The sequence goes on along the minus strand of OZ038383.1, from coordinate 1,582,668 downwards.
ACGCGGATAGGCCCACGGCATGGCGATCCACGCCTCATCCGTGGCGGCCATCTCGGCCGCAGTTACGGCCGCAGCCGCGCGGGAAGCGGCGGCTGCTCGCGAAACCCGCGCCCAAGAGGCCGTGGCGAAGAAGGAGGCGGAGGTGAAGGCGTGGGAGCAAGCCCTAGCCCAAGAGAGGAGGCGGAGATAAAGGCCCAAGCGGACGCCGCGAAGCGGGAGGCCATCGAGACCGCGGGACGGAAGGTCGCCGAGGAGAAGGCCAAGACCGAGGTGGAGCTCAGGGCCCTGGAGGCGGAGAAGGCCCAGCTGCAGCAGCAGCGGGAGCGGGAAGCCGCTCGTGCCCACGAGGAGGAGGAGAGGCGTGCCGCGGAGGCAACCGCCGCGGCTATGGAGGAGGCCCAGAGGAAGAGCGGCCGTGAGACGCCCCCGGGAGGGTCCCGAGTGGACACCCTCCGGAGGTTCTTCGACGGGGACCCCTCCTCTAGGATGAAGATCGACCTGGACGCGGAGGACTCTCGGAGCAGCGAGGGCAGCGGTCCCGCCACCCGTCCCCGCTGCAAGGGCAAGGGGAAGACCCCAGAAAAACCGCGGAGGACTGCCGAGAGGCACCCCCACAACTCCGACCCCTTCGTCACCTGCAGCGATGGGGATGAACGAAACCGCCGGCATCGCCATGAGCCCACGGGCTGCAAGATGGGAGTGCCCGGTGCCGGTGGCGGAGGAGGCGACGACACCCCTCCGAGTTCGGGTGGAGAGGGTCCCCCACCTCCCTACCGCAGTAGGGAAAGCACCCCCGGCCGACCCCCGCCGAGATCCGGACCCCGATGGGGAGACATGGACATCGACGACAACATGGGATTCGGCCCAGACGCCGACCCATCCCGCAGCGGAGGACCCCTCGATGATGGACCGCCTGGACCCCCAGGCAGAGGACCCCCCAGAGGACCGCCGGGAGGAGGACGACCTGGTGGACCCCCGAGCCGAGGGCCGCCAGGCAGAGGACCCCCTGGAGGACCACCAGGCGGAGACCCCCCCGACGAACCGCCGGGAGCGGACATCTGGCGATGGATCATGTACCTCAAGAGGAAGATCTGGAGCTTGGAGCAAGAGTGCCGCCGTCGCCGCCAAGGCCCAGAAGGAGCTGGACATCGCCAAGTTCGAGGCCGGGAAGCTGAGCGGCGTGGTGACCAAGCTGCAAAGGAGGCTGGACAGGCTGGAGGACCCGAGGAGCGACGGAAGCGACCGGCCGCTCCCTCTGGAGTCGGGCTCCGACGACAGCTGGGGACCTGGACCCGATCCAGGCAGGTCCCGTGGCCGAACCAAAGCCCCTCGGAGTGACTACGCGCCCTCCACCCGTGGTATCACCCGACGGAGCAACCCCATGCCCCCGCGGCGCAGCGGAGAGGAGGAGCGGGACGAATGGCTGAGTGCGGACTACGGCAGACGCCGTGACCCCCTCCGAACCCCCGTTCAGCCCAAGCGGCCGAGGCACGCCCCGAAGCCAGCACCACCGGCGTATGGCCGATACGGAGCGCTGCGGGATGGGGTGCCCGAAGAGGACATGGAGTGGGACCTCCAGGGTCCCGATGGAGACCCCATCGAGGACTTCGCGTGAACGGCCTCCTCCTGGGCGATCACGACGGCTCCTTCCACCGCAGCGTTCTGTTGCGCGGCCCGGTCTCGGGCAACCCGGAGTTTGCAGGGCACGCCGCACACGCGCTCGCCCGCGTGGGCCACTTCGCATCGCTGAGGGGCAGCGAAGGGTGGGGCCACACTGCTGCTGCTGCTGGCGGAGGGTCCTGGGCGGCGTGGCACTCCCCCGTGGGCCGACTCCACGTCGCTGCTTGGACGTGAGCGCTTCAGGTGCAGCGGACAGGCGGGCTTGGCCTTCGGGCGACCTCCATGAAGTCGCCCAGGGTGGCGGCTGTCGGGTGGGGGCCGCCGTTGCCCGGGGTGGGGGCGCTCGGCTGTTCCGCCGGCCGGTCCTCTTGGTGGAGGTCGGGGCTGAAGTCGGTGACGTATCGGCTGTCACGCCAGACACGCCGCCGCTTCCGCTGCCACGTGTACTCGTAGCCCAGGGCTTGGAGTTCCGCTTCGATCTCGCGATGATGGTTCACATCCTCGCGGATCTCCACGTACTGGGGGGCAGCTTCCCCCTGGGGCCGAGAGTGGCGGTACTCCCGGTCCCACTCCAGCCCCTCATGAGGCTGCGGATGATGGCCAGGCTGGGCACCCTGGTCGCGTGCTTGGGGCTGGCCATGGGGCTTGGTGGTGGCTGTGGCTGTTGGTGCGGAAGATGCAAAGGGTCGTTGATGACGAAGTTCTCGGGGTCGGGGTACTCGTGGTCTCCTCGACGGCCCCGAGTGGCACGCTGGGATTGGGTACCTCAGCGGCGGTAGAACGCTTTTGACGCGTTCCCGTGGGGGGGCCTCGCCACGGGACGCTGCGGCGGACACGCAAGCAAGCAGGCAGGCAAAGTACTGCGCTCACAGGGGCATCCTCATAGAACAAAGCGTTCTAGGATCCTTGCCACTCTGAAACAAAACAAAAGTATGTACAAAAACACATGAGGGTATGTACACAGGTGGGTTAAGCCATGGACTGGGTCAGGGCGCCTCAGGGCAATAGACACTCAGTCCCCAACCATATCCCATCCCTAGGTGCCACCTCTTCAGTGGCATGCAGGTACGGGGGTTCAAACACAACCCACGGACCTGCCCAAACTGGACCCTAGATCCCTGCCAAGAGAGAGGCCTCCTGGCCAGCCATGGGCGCTTTCACGGGAACCAATGGGCTCCAAGGCCGACCCACAGTAGCTCCCTATGCTCCTCCGACGGCAGGTCCCAACTCCCCTCTAAGCTGGAGATATGGCCCCGCCATTATCCCCTAGGAGTTCGGGGCTGCAAATGGGCTGTTTCAGCCCATCCTGACTATGGCTCACAAAAGTCAACAATTGACCCCTCGTCCGGGCCATACGAGGGCAGGGGCGCAGCAGCCAACCCTGTGCTTTTCGAGTACAAACTCCCTAGAGGCCCTATGCAACTTGGTTCCCCCAGATTCCCAGGCATCTTGGCGCCATGGGGTCGCCACGTGGGGTCAGGATGCCAAAATCAGCAAAATCGGCCATCCCGGGTGGCCGACCAGGGTTGGCTTTTGTGGCGATCTCGTCAAGCCAAGCCTTGATTCACGGGCCTTGATATCCCCCTTGGTCCCGTGCATCGCGGTTTGGCTTGCTGTCACGTTGGCTGCCTGCTGTTCCCCGAGGGGATGGTCGCGCGACGGGGCAGAAAACAGCAAGAAAAGCAAAAATTGGCAACGTGGCACGCACCGTAAGTTGCATAACTCCGGCTAGGCCGAAGGAGCAAATACGAAACTCTAGGGCGATTGACCCTTGGCCATATGCTACAAGAACCCCCCCTCCTTTCCGGCTAGGTTTCTTGCCCCATGGAGATATGGTTTTCCCAACTTGGCCTAAAATGGCAAAAACAGCGAAAACTGGCCGAAACGGCCCACACTCACGATCCCATATCTCCGTGGTCATGGCGAGCAATAATCTAACCAAAGTTGCTATGGACACATGGGACTTAGGTCCCAATATATGCCCCATGTCAACCCTCGAGGTCGCCTCTAACCATTTTTCCCCTTAGCGGAAAAATGGTACACGGAAAATGGCAAGAGGCAGCATACCCCATATTGAGCCACCCATGGCTCTAGCATCCCAAGGAGAGGACACAAGGGGATACACCCTATTTGAGGCGGGTTTATGTCCCCTTTCCAAATCGCCCTTAACCTTGGACAGCGGGCGCACACAGCCCGGGGGCGAACATTAAGGGGGAGATGGGGTTTTGTGCCATTATTGCCAAAAAGAGGGTCAGTAGTCCCAAAAGTGTTTACTCCAAAAATTGTATCTCCGGTTCCCAAGGGAGATGGACTTTAGGCCTTTGCATGGAAGCAATCAAGAACCTTAAGTCCCTTTATCAACATTAAGCCGGGTCCGAAGCACAAGAAAACCATTTTTAACACTTCAGCCCTTGGAGCACACGAAAAGTGGGAAATATGGCCAAAATGCCAATATTGGGACATATATATCCATGGGACACCAAAGCCCATATAATATGGCATATACCCGAATTGAAGGACCCATAGTAAGTGTTTACAAACATACTTACTATGGGTCAAGTCCTCCCTTGGATCCCAAGTCAATCATGCATGCATATGGGCACGTGTGCAAGAGGCAGGTTTGGCGCGCGTGCCCACAAGGCAATAGTATATAAAATAGTAGATAGGCTTGGAAAAATCAGGTAAGCCATACAGCATGTCCTTCGTGCTCTCTACTTTCCATATTGCCTTAGTTCGAGGCTCATATGGCCCTTGGCTTTGAGAACGAGCCTTGGCGCCTCGGCCATTTTGGCCAAATTTTAGAGGAAACGTCGTCCTTTCAAGCGACCACGTTTTTGCGCGCATTGAATTGCGTGGAGCCATCGTTGAGTTGGCTCCAAAATCGAAAAAGGCCTAGGGCTATTGGTCTTGTGAGCATTATATTAAGTTATTTACGTTCATGCTCACAAGTACACAAAGTTAGCGTTTGCGCACGATTTTGACTTGGGTTTTTCGCACCCATGTGTGTCCCAAAACACCCCAATAAGCCGCTTCCCCAAAGGAAGCGATATGCCCATGTGAAAGGGGCATGAAAGGGAGGCAAAGGGGGGAGATGTAGGGTTCACTACGAACTCATGGTCTATGAGAACCATGAGTTCGGTCGCTTGACGGAAAAGCTTGCGCGTCGATTTTCTCCCAGACGCGACGGCGAAAAATTCTGGTGAGCACACCAGATGAAAGTACATGAAAAACCGTACAGATCCATCCCTTAACTTCCTTTCCAACCTCAAAGGTACAGGAGAAAATGCATACGGGCCTGCGTGGCTTTGATCTAACAACTTCTGCGAGGTGATTTCAGGGCTTTCGGAGGGCCCATGGCGGGGCTACATAGGCCCAGCGACCACTACGCGGGTCCCCATGGGTGCTCAAGTACCCATATTGTCACCAAATGATCACCCAAACCCATCCTACCCCCCCCCCCCGTGTCAATGGCCCGGGCCATGTTTCTTCTTTCGAGAGGGGGGGGGGCATTGGCAAGGGGGGCCATGTTTCTTCTTGTGAAGGGGGGGGTCCATTGACACGCGCACGGGGGGTCCATTGACTAGAGTTCTCGCAAAAAATCCAAAAAAATTCTTTGTGTATGCATTTTCTAGCTTGTGCCATTGGTGTCAACGTGGTGGGGACCCATGCTTGGTACCTCTTGCATCTTTGTGGTGGTTGTGGAGCTCACGTAAGCCACCTTTTGCAATTTTTTCATGCTTTTACACCATTTTTCTTGTGGTGCTCAACATTTGTTTCCCATGCCTTTCCTTCTTCACACATGCAAGCACACAATAGCAAATACGAAGAAAACGCACAACTGCAACTTTTGAAAGGATGATGGTTGAAACTGATGACCCCAGGCCTGCTTCAAAAAGTTTCGGCACCATATACTTCATGTGGCAGTCAAAGAAGCTGACAAACGTTGTTGAATGCTACAAAATAACGGCGTGCATTAGATCGCAACATACCACTGGGGCCAGATGTGGCCCTGATCAGGGAAGCGTTGTGGAAAATAGGCACACAACAGGGCTGAAAGTGGTGGCCCCAGGGCTGCTTGAAAAAATTCAGCTCTGTGAAGTGCGCAACAATAATGTTTTCAAATAGACATGAATTACATGCAACTGCAATTGGCAGACTGACGGAATGAATCATGGCACTTTGACCTGAGCAAAGCATGCTGATTCTGTGGCCCCAGGCCTGCTAGAAAAATTTTCAGCACTGTGAAGTGCTCAACAATGATGTCTTCAAATAGACATGAATTATATGCAACTGCAATTGGCTGACTGACGGAATGAATCATGGCACTTTGACCTGAGCAAAGCATGCTGAAATCTGTGGCCCCAGGCCTGCTAGAAAATTTTTCAGCACTGTGAAGTGCTCAACAATGATGTCTTCAAGTATATATAGAATCACATGCAACTGCAACTGGCTGATTGGCTGAATGCCTGACGCGCTTTGAGCTGTGCAAAATATGCTGAAATTGGCCCCAGGCCTGCATGAAAAACCCTCAGCACTGTGGACTGCTCAACAATAATGTCACCAACTATATACGAACCACGTGCATCTACAACAGGCTGACAAATGTACTTTTAGGCAACATGATAAGGCAACGGCACATGTTGTCAAGGCGGCATACAACCTACCATAAACTCCCGTGGTTTCCTGGTCACTGTCACTGTCACTGTCAGTACCAAGAGGCAGGCAGTATACCCCTTCCCGTGAAGCAATCAGTGCAAATAAGTGTCTGTCTGTCTGTCTGTCTGTCTGTCTGTCTGTCTGTCTGTCTGTCTGTCTATCTGTCTGTGTTGTGTCTGTGTTGTGTTTGTGTCTGTGTCTGTATCTGTGTATTTAGGACTGCAACAATCAAAAGACCCGAACTAGCCTCTTTATCTGCTTTGGGGCACAGCACCAGGCAAATTATAATATCTAGGACTGCAACAATCAAAAGACCCGGACTAGCCCCTTTCTCTGCTTTGGGGCACAGCAATAGTCAAATTCTGTGAGAGCAAAGCAAGGTGGAGAATGAGGCATGAGACACACAATGTCACACTCAGGAAAGTAGGCAACAAAGGGCAATTCGTGTGCGATTTGGTGAAAAAATCTGGGGAGGGGGGCATGTTGCTTCTTTCGGGAGGGGGGGTCCATTAGCAAGGGGGGCCATGTTTCTTCTTTCGAGAGGGGGGGGGGGGCATTGGCATGGGGGGTCCGTTGGCATGGGGGGGGGGGGGTAGGGGCAACGGAAGGGTTGCATGAATAATCGAATTTCACTTTCACGTGCCACGATACAGCCTACCCAGTGTGAAAACGGCTAAGTCCGCACTGGCAAGGGGCCATATGGGGGAATGAAGCAACGGATACTCAGCTACCATATGACCCCCGTGTCACAAGCCATAGGTCACAGCTCGAACCAGTGCTGAATGTTGCCTTGAGTTCGCCCCTCGGGGCTATCGAATGTTTAATAGGCTGGTTCTCACCGCAGCCTCGGTTGCTTGGGCCAGACATCAAGATATTCATCAGAGCAGTCGCTCAAGACACCTGACCCCCTGAGCGATTGGAGTCCGTATCCCAAGAGTCAGGCATTTCTTCCAACCCCAGCTCTTCCGAAATGTCTGTCACCTGTTTTGCCTTTTGCACATCATGTAGGGCTTGTTAGGGCAAGGGGCCATATGGGGGGGGCCGGCTGGGAGTACCTGGAGTTGGGACCCCGAACCCCGCCATGGGTTAGAGGGTCTATATACAAGCAAAAAGTTCTTCAGGACCTAGGTCCAAATACACACACAGCGGCCACAATGCACAAAGAAGTTTTGACCCCCCCCAAAAAGGGGTACCCAAGTATGGGGGGGCGCGGGGGTCAAAATCCAAAAAACCATTGGGGGATCATTTTTGGTCGCAAAATGATGATTTTACAAGGGGTTAGACGTCCGAAACCATACATTGGGGTATCCTACGCGAACGACCCCAAAAAAGGGGGGTATACAACGCTCGCGCCTGCGCTTGATCTGGCCTCTCTTCGAGGTGATTTTCATGAGGGACAAATGTTCTACCAGTTGTACAGGTAGGGACAATAGAATCCGGGCTCTATGCAAGCACTCATGTAATGCCGGTGCAAATGCTTGGTCCACCGTTAGACCCCAATCAATAGGCTGCCTAGTGGATGCTATCAATACGTTCCCTAGGCGTATACCCAAGTACCTGACCCAATTGCAAACCCAGAGCCATGTTCATCCAACCACAAGCTGAGTCTAGATTGCGGACAATGGCCTTTGTTTTCTTGAAATTAAGCCGAAGCCCAGAACCGTCTCCAAACTCACGCAATACACACAGGGCAACACCTAGGGGCCCGCCTCGTACTCAAAGGGGAAAAGTCATCGGCGTACATCATCATCACTACACCTGGCACCCTCGACATCAGGGGGGTATACAATCAAGCACGAGACAAGAGAGAATACGGCAGGTGACAGTGGGTCACCTTGCCTCATCCCACAGCCCGGCTCATGACGCACATTCGCTACATAACACCGAATATAGGTATGGTCCTTTCATGGTCGCGAGGAGGAATCAGATCAGACCTTCCGGCAGTTGCAGTGCCAACAGTACCGCTGGGCCAACCTCATGACTCATGGTGGAGTAGGCATTGGAAAATCGACACTCAGGGCCGCCCCTGCCCCCATGTCATCCCATACCGGTAGTGAATTATAAATGTGGTCCAAAATATTCCTTCATTTCAGAAAGCCCTTTTGCTGTTGTGGCACCACTTGTTGGAGGATATCTTCAAGCTGTATTAAAATGACATCATTGATCCACTTTTGGAGCACCGTTTGGCAATTGGTCGCAACATACCTGCTTTACTAGCCCCTTCACATGGGGCAACAAAAGTTTCCGGTGCGGCACCAACCAACTTCTCCATATTGGCTTGGACTATGGCCGGGACCTTCTAAACATTTTGGCCCCCGAAAGGGGGGGGGGGGGTTAGGGACTGCACCTGGGTGCCCCCCGTAGACCCGTGATGCGCTGAGAGAAGGTGACTGGGATGGAACACATGAATCCTGCCCTGAAGGTTGCACGAGCCATGCTAAGGGCGCACGCCTCCTCAGGGGACACATTCCCCAGCTGAATTCCCAGGTATTTGGCATGTTGCTTGACTTTGACAATGAATTTCGTCAGTGTGCTGAGGGAGTACTGCTGAGGTAGGGGGGTGTGCAGGAGGAGATCATCTGTACAGATAGGAACGAGGATGTTGGGCACGATGCGTTGAGGGTATGGTACCAGGACTGAGCAGACAATCACAAAAAAGGCTGGGGGAAGCGGGTCGCCCTGTTTTATCCCTGACCCTGGGTGCAGGGGGACACCTGGGACCACTCTGTGCTCCACTGCGATCAGTAGGGTTGCCTGAAACATTGCCATGAGCAGCGAAATCAGGGGGTGGGAGGGCAGTTTATAAGAAAAAGGCCATCACGTAGTTGTGAGACAGGCCTTGGAAAAGTCCACAGAGACGAAGATTCCCTGGTCCATCGTCTCCCAGGCCCCCCTTGCATCATAGGGGCCCATAGATATGGGCAAAAATGAAACGACCTTTTATGAAAGCCTTTTGCCCGGGGGTTCGGGTGGCAAAGGCCACTATGTCTTCCATCATGAGGAAAATTGCAGCTGACACCCATTTGAAAATCATATTCTGCAGGCAGATCGGCCGCGGTGATTTGATTGAGATGGATTCTGGTTCTTTTAGTAGGGGGCTCATACTGCCTTGTACCCAAGCTATCGGAATCAAGCCTGCTGGGCCAGAATATGTCTACCATAGGCTCCAAGAAGCTGAACTCCCTCCCACTCCCACTGTCAAAAACTGTGCCCCCCTCCTGCTACAACCGCTGTCAACCGAGCTTGTTCAAACAGCCCTTGAAACAATGAGGCCTGGGTCTTCACCCAGCATTGATGGTATCCCAGCAGACGTATTTGTGCAGCTGGCCCCAGCCTTCAGGGAGTTCATTCCATCACAGACCATGGTCTGAATGAGGGGGGGGGGGGAGGGCAGTTAATGCCCTGTGAAATCCCCATACATCGGTATTTAGTGACAAGATGTTTGACCGTTCGCAACTGCCTTGGGTGCCAGATTACACAGTGGCTGACCAATGGGCTGACCGATTGGGAACAACGGCCAGCAACGCTCCACTAGGGTTTGCAGAAGATCTCTCCAAACCAGATCCGCCGTTCCAATGCGGAGTAGCCATCAGGGTTGGAACGCGAATCGAAATCAGAATCAGAATCGACTGGAACAGCCTGCCTGCCTCAATTTTCGTCCTCCTTGCCCCAGCTGGTGCTTCCAACAGAGGTGTAGATGCTGCGTATCACCACTAGCACGAGATACACACATTTTCTTTGGAGGGGGTCGACACATGATATATACTTCAGATGCTTGGGATACACGTGTGATGCATGAGGTCCATGAAGAGAGAAACTAGATCATGACCATCCCCCAGAGGAAACATGCTCTGGATATCCGCCTTGTCTTTCCCGCTGGGGCTGGGGAGCTTGGGCTAGAAGAGGAGTCATCATCCTGTGTATGGGGTGCGGCTTCAAAGACGATTGCTTCATCGTGTCTGGGGAATAACGGTACAGGACTGGGAACGGGCAGTAGCACTGCAGCAGGAGAAAAGGGTTGGGCAGACATGTGATGCACACTTGTACGAGCTGGGGTATATACACGAAGCACACTTCCGAAGCTTGGGATACACTTCACTACAGTCGTTGGACTTTTTGGGATACACTCTATCTACAGGATTGGCTTCCAAATAGAGCCAATGGTTTGTCACACTGATTGGGACATAAAATCGCGACGAATGGGTCAGAGGGGGCATTCGCAAAAGTGGTCAAGCCGTTTCCGAGCTTAAAGGGGGTGTTGTGTTGTGGGGATCTGGGGCAAGGGGGGCAACACCCTTGCGAAAAAGACATTTCGCAACTCAGGCCTCACCACCATGCATTGTGCATCACTAGCCCCAGTGACCTTGAACTGGATGACGCTGGGATTGAGGAACTGGCTGACATGAAAGAGGAAATGGACATAGGGCTTGATGAATGCGGCTTGACACAAGACATCAAATCCACTGGCTCTGGAGGATGAACTCGGAGGACCCCTGGGCTCGGGGAACTCCGGAAGACTAACGAACGCTGGCGCATTGAACTGGTTGGCATTGGGCTGGATGGACTGGCCGGCGCGGAAGAGTGCAGGGAACCGAAAGGCCTGGGACGTGACCCAAAATGCGCTTGATACGTCTTCGACAGCGTTGCAATCACTGTCTTCATCGGCTCCTCCTTGCCGAAGCAGCAGTGGACCCCGGATTCGTAGTACAGGGCCCGATCTTCATCGCTGGTGTTCCCCGACCGGATGCACACGAGGCCCTGAAACCCGACCTCCAGGATTTCCTTGACGACGTCCGTGCCGAGGATGTGTTTACCCGGGAAGTCAAGGTGCTGGTCGACCATGGCGATGTCACACTTCTTCTGCACGCATCGCTTGAACGTCTCCACCTCCGCAAGGGTTTCGCCAAACGAGCGCACGACGCTTTCGGGGCTGTGTGCCTTGAAAGCGCAGACAACGCTTTTCCGGGCAAGCGGGAGGTCGTCGAGGTAGCAGATATGCAGATTGGTGGGGAGTACGGGGTCTTTCATGCCTGACCTGGCGTCCTCGGACTCTGCCTCCACTAGCTCAAGGTCGTTCACCATCGTCACCCATTGGCTCGCCATGAAAACGACCGTGTTGTTGTCCTCTTGCCAGAGTTGTGCGCTGATGCCAGACAAGTTTGCGGCCATGGCAATATGCTCCAGCCCCAGCCCGGTGGAGAGGGACGTGGGGGACTCTGCAGAATGGGGTCGGCCCGTCACAGGGCAGGCAGACGTCCAAGGATCGAGTTTCCTTTTGGAAGGACTGGCGTGATTACTGACCACAATTTCCAGCATGCGGCTTGCAGCAGTCGGCTCTACGTCCAGGCAACGATTGTCTGCCATGGGGCCGGCCGGCGAATCATCTGGACTCACGAGGCGAATCCTCACGTGGACTTGCGGTTTGTCTGGACAGCAGTGCATGCGGGCATTGCTCAGGGCGTTGTCCAGCAGGATGTTCCAGACAATGGGGTCGATGAGCACCGTGCCGCCAGACGCCTTGAGGGACACATTCAGGCGCCCTTTCACAAGATCTTGCCCAAACTGGAGAAGGTTGACGGCAGACAATTCCGAGTGGTACTCTCCAGTGAGAACGTTGATCATCACCTGCCGCAACTTGCACCACCACATCCCCCTGAACAGAATATTTTGGGCCTGGCTCAATACCTCCCGGGGCTCTCCGTCGATGAACATAGCGATGCACCCGGAGGCATCAGCCATGTTGTTCTTCAAAATGTGGTTCAAAACCGTGTCTGCCTGCTGCTTGGCCTTCTTCTCTGCTTGCCACACCCGGTGACTGAGCTCCACGATCTTGCGCTGGTCCAGGAACCCCTTGGACATGCCCCCGCAAGGGCCCAATATTGCAGCAATTATCAGTGGCAACGGTTTGTAAAGCTGGGGCGAGAAGACGGGCGGCATCATGCAGGCCAGGGCTGTGAGAACTACGAGGACCACGATAGTACGGGCCGATCTGACGTCAAACACACGCGGCTGCAGCGCAGCCGTCGCCGCAAGGAGCGCGGCCTGGTACGGAACGAACACGAACAGCCCCACGCCAAAAGGAAGGCGGTCGAGGACGCTTCTCCCGGTGCACGTGCAGTTCGATGCGCGGAGGAATACAGACAGGTCCTGCTCCAGCTTCTCATTCACCATCGCTGCCGTGGAGTCCATATTCCAGAGCAAAAACCCCACAAGCACCAAGTGACTAAGCTGCAGGGCCATTTGTACATATCGCTGCTCCATTTTCATAATGCAAAGGATCAACAGAAAAAGGGTTGGCCAAGCTGCAGGAAGGACCTCAGCCCAATGGAAATGGGACAGCCATAGAGCACGCGCGCCAGCCATGGCAAAGATCATGACGAAGGCAAAGGCACACCAGATGTATGCTTCACGAAGATCCGTGAGCGTCCCTTTTCCCAGTGCAGGGTGGTTGTGCCATCTCCAGGGCAGCAGCATTGACAAGAATACGGAGTCAACGGAAGAAGAGGGACAAACGTATAGAATGGCGTCCTGTAGAGACACAACGACGTGCATGGACCCTTCGAGTGTAGCATGCTTTGAGTACAGCTGCAAGCCCCTGCAAAAAGCCAATTACAAACACCCAATGTGACTGCAACCAAAAAAAAATCGTAACAACCGAAGAAGCACAATCCACCTGCTCGCTGGAACTCACCACGTCCCTGTATCATGTTGGCGTGAACGAGAGGCAGGAACCACGGGACTGCTCACAGCAGAATTTGCATAGACTGTAAGGCAATAGGTAGCAGTCACGGAAACATGATGCACCTTTCACATGGGATGCACGCACCCAACTTCCTTGACTCAAACAACCATACCACCCTGACCACCGCGTTCAAATACACAGCCCCCCACCTTTGGCCAAACAGCGGTAAAAGGACCAATTGTTGCCCCTCCCTCCCCAACCCTTTGTGAGAGCAGCGGTAAAAGCACTGAAGATGTCGGAAAAAACATCTACTGTTGCTCTGCTGTTTGCGCGCGCCGCAAGAAAACACAAGCAGTGGGATCAAAGCAAAGCAGCATTGGGGTCTAGACAACCATGTTCGACGAGGGGCATCAAAGTTGCTTGCTGAGGCATGCAAACAAGGTTCACATTCTGGTGACAGGGGGCCACAGGGTTGCCCGATAATGTTTCAAAAGGGGTGACACAACACTCTCCGCCACCAATCCATGCGATATGATGCGGCGGGTAGTGATGCGCCTCCGCCTTCAACAATCAGGCAACCACCCTCCTTGTTGGTCCCTGAGTTCTGCACACCAGGCCCAGCCCGGGCACCTATTTTTTCGTCACGACAAGCCTTTCGACCCTCCGTGACAGCAACTAGGAAGACATTCATGCCTCAACATCGAATCATATTGTACCACCACTCCCATTCGATATGTGTTCTCCGAAAATGAAGCACAGAGCAGAATGGAATAAGAGAAATGCAAGGAAGGGGCAACAAATGGCAGGGCAGACACAACCAGACACAAAATACCATTTCCAGCCCCAAATCAAAAGCGCAACGGGAACTTCAAGGATAAGCACAAAAAAGGGAGCTACCAAATTCCATGGTTTGAAAAATTGTGGAAACAACACGCACTATGGTTAAGACAAGGGCAAGGTCCTCATAAGGGTGGGTGAGTGGGACAGTTGTCCCTCTGCTCATGAATGCTACTTTTGCCCCTTGGTGTCCCTCCCATGCCGGCGCCGGGAGCTGCACATGCACACAAGCGGTGGGCGTGTGCTGCGAGCAGGTTCACAAATGCACATCTTGGTATGCATATCCAGCAATGTTGGGCAGTTCTCACAGCTGATGCTATACTACAGCATTCTTCTCATGGCCCCAATGTTCTTGTTTGGCCGTGCTTTGATGGACACGACAGGTAGCCCAAATTCCACTATATTACTCTGTTCGTTATCGCGAGGCCCCTGCTCAAGGCTGGCACTCAGTCAGCCAGGCCATAATGGATCACGGTCACGTCGGGGCGGGAAGGACAGGGGAAGGAAAGGAGTCAGGTGGTGCCCCCAAGTGGCATGCTGAATCAAACAATCGCCGCCTAATCAAGCGCTATCACTTAATCCGGCATGTTCTTGTTGAGCGAACATCACTGCTAAATCCTGGTTTACCCGAGGACATACCCATCATATAGTCTGAGACATTGTCCACACAAGGGGACTCAAAGGAAGACATAGTGGCCGTTGACTCAGCACCAGCACTGATCAATTCCGGTGTCGGGGGTGCCTCCTCATCTGATCTGTAGGCGAACAGGCGCTGTTGAGATAGGGGGATATGGGGCTTGGCCCCTGTCTATCTTCTTTCGCTCAGCAAGATGGGTGTGGCTAGTTCCAATCGTAATTCAATGGTTCTAGCTCCCGACTGCCTTTTTTTGTTTTGCTCAGACTCAAACCGTCCATGAAGCCCAAAGAGAGCTCTCGGGCAACAACCCTGATCAAGGAGAAGCTCATATAGTACCAAGAAGGGTCCCACATGCAGCATCATGCCAACATGTCCCAGTTTTACTTGGTGGACCTACTCTGTTCCTAACCCGCATGATCTACTCTGTATATGCATATGTATCTGCATATGACTCGTGCGGTGCCACGCCTTGCAGCTCTAATTTCTGAATTGCTCACATGTGTCTTGTAGCTGTTTGTCATTTGTGCCGTTCGTTTGTCTTACCATGCACCTGTATCCCTGTGCTTTCGTCATTGTTTCTTGTCCTGCTCTGATGCCACTGTGTGTTCTGTCTCCCTGGGGCATCCCTACTCTATACCGCGTACCAGGAGGCATTAAACCCTTGCTTGCTGTCCCGTTTTGCTGCAGCCATGTCGTTGACACACGAGGTGGTGCAGATACTCAAATATTGTGTTTCACAGAAGCAATATGTTTTTGTCTTGGTTTGTCCAACAGTTGCACACAGTTGCACACTGGAGAGAGTTCCTACAAGTGCTGTGACCCATCAAGGTCAGACAGCGATTTGGTGGGCATCCAGTACAAGGTGAATGGCTGGGCAACCACACATGACTGTGCACCACTTCATTGGTTGGCACTCTGCGTTCACATTCACATTCACATATTTCTGACCAACGGAGCAATGCCCCTCCTTAACCGTAGTAGAAGGGTGCAATTCTTGACTATGCTTTGCCCTGCTGCAGTGTGCATGTAGAGTCAGGGCCTCAGAGAGAGATGGCGCTAACGGATCGATGTGCACGGAACTTGTGTCTTCCCCTGTGAAACCAAGCAGCATGCTTCGGTGTGGCCCCTGGAGTTGGGTTAAGGACTCCCACGCTTCGGTGTGGCCCCTTGAGTTGGAACATGAGTGGGCCATGACCATTGACCATTGACCATCCTCAGCAGGTGCTGCAGGTCCCTATGGGTCCACACATACCCAAAGTTTGAACCGAGCCACTGTGGCAAGAGCATCCCCTAACCCTATTCGCTTCAATAATGTGTGCACATCAACCCCCAAGGGGCCTGCAGCAAGGCTGGGGTGGGCAGGGGCAGAGTTGTCACGTATCAAACATGTACGTCCGCGAAACGGTTGCGGAAAACGCAGTCACTGTTGCGAATAACAACGGCCGACGGCAGTTGAATATGAAATCCTTTGATGAAAGAACAAACAACAAATTGCAATCTCATTTACATTTGCAATTGCATCGATCATGCCAGTTTTTGCTTTTACCAAAAGGCTGCTGCTCGCTACACACTTTTTCACATTGCCAAGCAGCACCAAGTAGCACAGCGGATGATTTTTGCGGTTGCACTCTTGAGCATGGAAACTTGCCGCTGCAGCAACGTGCCATTTTGTACCATCCTGTTGGGTTTTGCCTACACTGAGCCACAAGGCAGCTTCCCCACCAAACAAGGCTGCCCAAAAAAGAGCCACCAGCACTGATACCTTTATTGTGTACTTCAGACTTCGCCAAGGCTTTCCCTTTTGGTCTCTGTCTACACACATTGCTGTGGCAGGGAAGGGCCCTGTGAGTCCAAAGACCTTCTGAAGGTTTTTCGTCCACTCGGAACCGCTCAGCAGTGCCTGGGGCAATGCGCAGCAATGAAAAGCCCGCAATCACCTGCCAAGGTAAATGCACTTTTCGACGGAATTCAGCAGATCATGTAACACGCGGAAGGCAGCCTCTGCCTGTGTCATATGGAAGCGTTGTCATAAATGCACTACAGGGGGGGGGAAATTTTAGTATGGGAAAATTTTTGCGCGGAAAAATTCCGCCGGGGAAAAATTCCGCCACAATCGTTAAAAGTGATGGGAAAAATTGCGCCACCCTTTTCCATGGGGAAGGGCAAGGCCTAAGGTCGGCTCTCCTTATTGAGGGGGACACCACTTGAGGAAAAGCTGTGATGAGGGTCTAGTTTGGCTGATTCTCTGGATCCTCCCTGCCCTCAGGACACGGGCACAGTTTAATTCGAACAACCATCTGACGGGCGGGAGCGCGCGGCCCCGGGTTTGCTCAGGTCCACGCAGTTCCCCGCACTGCAAGTGGCATCCAAATTACTGATTGCGCCCAGCCGCTGACCCTGGTCGTAACTCCCCAATTAGGAGTCCTCGGGCCTTGCTCTTTATCTGTTTGCAATTCCTTTTGGGTATTTTTTGCTGTGGCCCCCCACTATTTTTCTCGAAACATTGTCGGGCAGTTCACAGAAAACAGATTGCCAGAAAAAAAGTTGACAACATATATCAAATACAGGACAGTGGTGTACTGTTCATATCTGTTCCTTTCAATGAAAGCCTGCAGAGCAGGGGACAAAGAGGGCAACGTTGCACGCTGCCAGGACAGACGGGCAGCAGGCTTTGCGCCAGGCTTTGCATCAGGCTTTGCAGCAGGCTGAGCAGCTGGCTGGGCAGCAAGCTGAGCTGCAGGCTGAGCAGTAGGCTTTGCAGCAGGCTGAGCAGCAGGCTTTGCAGCAGGCTGAGCAGCAGGCTGAGCAGCTGGCTGAGCAGCAGGCTGAGCTGCTGACTGAGCAGCAGGTTCAGCAGCAGGCTGAGTAGCCCCAGCACAGGGTACAAATTTTGAACTTGATGTCCAAAAAAATGGGAAAAATTCCGCCACAATCGTTAAAAGTGATGGGAAAAATTGCGCCAGAATTGGCCGTACGAAATTTTTCCAGACAGGTTTCTTCCCATACTAAGTTTTTCCCCCCCCCGTACCCCAAAGCGCATGTATCGCGCGTGCATCGCGCAGGAGCATCCCCTTGGAGCCAATAAAACAAGTGGTAGGGCTAGGCAACGTCCACCAGCAGCTGCGTGTGCGACGACAGCTGCAAGCAAAGGCAGCCGAAGCAGCGTTGTGGCACAGCAATCAGCACCATTCACGGTATCATTCGCCAAACACCAGCAGCACCCTTGGGGTTGATTCGGTGGTGTGCGGTGGTATGCGGTGGAAGAGGGAGCGTGCAGTAGCAGCCGGTAGTGGAGAAGGTATTTGGAATTCGCATGACGGGTGCAGGACGTGGGATTGAATGGGTTTGACGTTTGAGGCAGGAGGGCCCCTCGAGCGAAACAAATTGCCTGCCGTGTTTGCGTCGCGGGCGGCGGTTGTCCAACGGCATTTCGAGGTTATTTCGGAGCAACGGACGCCGCTGCGGCAGTGCTGGTGCTTACCTCCCACCAGCACGCTCGCACGCGGAGGGTCGCCGCAAATACTCCAGTCGCGGAGGGCAACTTGTCAGCAACGGTTGCGTTGGTCGAATTCGAGCCCCGGGCTTAGTTTCGGGTGTCTGGTGTCTGGGGGCATTGACCACTGAGCAACGGGGGTGCCGCCAATTAGTTGCCGGCCAAGCGGCAGTCAGCCTTTCACCAACGGCG
Source organism: Eutreptiella sp. 'Long Island Sound 2002' (assembly GCA_964036045.1). Taxonomy (NCBI): domain Eukaryota; phylum Euglenozoa; class Euglenophyceae; order Eutreptiales; family Eutreptiaceae; genus Eutreptiella; species Eutreptiella sp. 'Long Island Sound 2002'. The sequence goes on along the minus strand of OZ038383.1, from coordinate 1,564,551 downwards.
GTCGGGGGGGAATTCCTGGAGGCAAAAAGACAGGGCACCTCAAGGACCTCACTGGTCTAAGGCGGGGTGGGACGCCGTAGTGGAGCGGAAGCACATCGGAGCAGTTGGGGCTGGGGGCTGAGGACGTCCGGGGTGGAGTTGGAGGGGGGTGCGACCTAATTAAAAAACAGACAAATGCAAACCAGAGGTAATGCACTCCACAGTCAGGCATAAGTGCATCTTTATTCTCTATGCCAAACCTGGTTGAACCTCAAGACACACACTGTGTCTGAAACAGAAAACAGAACATCATGTCTGACTACAGTTAGTCAGACAATCACAGTCAGTAGCTGTCAGTCAGACATCAGCAATGGAGTTGGAGGGGGGGGGGAGGGCTTGAGGGGGTTCGACGAGGTTCCGAAAAGGGTCGAGGTGGGCTGAGGTGGGGCACGGAGCTGAATGTGGGGGGGCTTCAAGGGTGCACCAACTCAACCCCAGGCGCAGCAACACATGACATGAAATCGCGTCCCACACCGAAGGAGTGCAGGAAGCGTGTCGGAGGCGGGGGTACAGGGGGTCTGGGAAAGTCCAGTGCGTCCATCGAGTTCGGGAGTGTTTTTGTTTCGGCAGAGCCTAAATGAAGGCGCAGTCTGAAGCCCCATCTTTGGACAGGCTCGTCGGCGTGCGTACGCAACGGCGAAAACGAGAAGATACAAGAGGACACGAAGTGCCGAACTGCACGCAACCCCCACTGTGATGGGGAGGAACAGGGCGACGCTGCTGGAAGTGGGGGAGGCAGCCCACCGCACGCGTCGAGCAAAGCCACCCGAGGGAGGGAGGATACACAGGGGTTCTGCACACATACACGGGCGAGCTTGGGCGCATGTAGGGGCCTGTACTCGGTGAATGGCCTGATGCTACATCTCCGCATCGTTAGGGAACAGCGCCCATGGCCTGAGCTGGAGCTCAGGCAGAGGCAGGGTGGGCAGGAAGGGGCAGGAGAGAAGGGGGGGGAGGAGGGGGAAGGGAAGGGAGGAGGAAGGGCTCGTGCCCAGCAGGTGGCGGGCCCTACGCACTGCAGACCATTAGACAGTCCCCATGCGTATGCACCTGCAGCGGCCAGCAGCCGTGCAGGCGAGGACCTCAAACAAGACTGTCAGGGTCCTGTGTCGGGTGTGTGCCGGGGATGTGTCGGGGACGCGTCAGGGATGTGTCGGGGCATGTGTCGGAGGGTGTGTGGGGCATGTGTGGGGCACGTGTCGCGTCGAGTGTGTGTCGTGTGTTGTCGGTACGCGTCCTGGCGGGTGCGTATTGGAGCGCTGGGATCCGCCTGCCAAATAGTCTCGGCGGGGGTTTGGACCCGTCCGAAAGGAGCTGCTGGACGGCTTCTCCTCCGCGGCCGCCCCCCCATACTGCTCGGGGACCTATGCTCGGAGAGGCTATGGCCTGAACTGCCTGACAATCACGGGCGCTGTGCTGGGCGCAGGGCGTGGCAGCTCCTTGTAGAGACCGGAGAGGAGCCCCATCTGCGTCACCACGTCCCTGTGCAGCCGGGCGGCGGACTCCTGGTCCTTGTTCTTCATGGCCATATCCATTGCCTCAATATTCGCAAAAAGCTCCTTCTTGGCTGTCAGCACCTGAGAAACGAGACTTGATCTGATTCCATGCAACCAAACCCCGCCCCAAAAAGGGAAGCGCAGGGCTTTGCAGAAGCGGGGGGGGGGGGGGGGCTGGAGGGGGGAAGGGGGTGTGTGACCCAAAAGTCCAAAAGTTTGTGCACCAAAAACGGCCCAATTCAATATTTCCTTTTGTAAATTTCAGTTCTTCCCACCAGGAACCCTGGGTCCGAGGGGCCATGAAGCAACGGATTCTTAGCTACCAAACGCCCCGGTGTCACAGGCGACCGGTCACAGCTCATGAATGTTCCGCTGCACTGCAGCATCGTGGGTCCCAGGGAGTGGGAGGGGGCGAGGGGGCTGAGTTGTTAGGCAAAACTCTGGGGAAGAGCCGGGCTGGCAATGGCCTTCCACATTGCGCCTGTGCAGTCCCCTGTGTGGGGGGCGCGGCTCAAAAGGTCAGGTGCGGACCCACCACGGAGCTCCAGCTGCCCCTGCCTTCGCACAGCCTTCATCGCCTCATCGGCCAAACGCTTGTGTCAGGAGTTCATCAATGGTTCACACCGCGCAGTCCCCTGATTCGGGGAGGAGGATTGCCGTGTGGAGCACCCCGGCGGTTCCGTGACGTGTACTCGCCTGCGTCTGGTCATGGATTCGTGGGCGTGGCGTTCCTGCGGTGCCTCGTGTTGCGTGCCTGTGCTGCCACTCGTGGTCGTACCTCTGCTCTGCAGCGGGCCCCATTCGGCGATTCCGTGGGATCCCTCAACACTTGGGGGGGATCACTTGCACCGCGCGTGCACCGCAGAACGTGTTGGACCAAACCATGAGGATAGGGTCATTCCTTGGGTCCGTGGGTACTCGACGCTCGCGTACTGCTCACACTCGGAGGCGGAGATGACGGTGGCGGGCACCCTATCACCATTTGATCGGATTGTAAGTCAGGGATGGCTAGGGCGAGTTTCTGCTCTTTTTTCCAGGCACGCTTGATAATTTGGTGTCTGATGACGTGCAGCGCTTTGATGAGGCGTCGGTGATGGGGCATTTCTTGCACGTCGCGTTCCTGGACTTCATCGTAGTTGTTGTAGTGTTGTGTTTCAGGTTGACCGTTTGGGAACCCCTTCCCCTGAAAGCGCCACCCGTAAGAACCCCCCCCCCCTACACGGGCCCGCGTCGGATGGGCCTGAACAGGGGGCCTCCACCACCAGGAACCGCTTCGGCGGATGCCTCCCCTGGGGAAGGTGCGATCCGGATGGGGCAGCAGTACCACTGCCATACCAAGTGCTACACACCTGGAGCCGCGGTGAGTGTGATGTCCTCTGGCAAACCTCACCAGTCTCAATACCTGCAGACCTGGTCCTGTGGTCTAGTGGTTCGGCCCTGACCTCGTGCATCATGTCTCGGACTGTGCACCGCCGCCTGTGTGCCTCAGCCACTGCGGCACGGTGTGGGACCTGCAGTGACTGCCACTGCTTGCGGGTGAGCGCGGATACTCCACTGACTGCTTTGCGTGGGGCACGCCATGCCCCCCGGTCAGGACCATGGAATGACATGGTGTGTGTGTGTGTGCGTGAGTGTGATCTGTACTTTTAGAGGTGGATCCTTGTGCAGCGTTGGGCTGGACGCCTCATTTGGCTCAGGTCTGCTGAGGCCTCTTTGTGACGTTGTTTCCCTCCCTTCTGCGGAATCAGAACCTCTGTATTTTGCTGGCTAGGTATCCAGAGTGTTTGCTCTCCCGTGCCTCGTCACGAAAAGCGGGCGGGCGACATCCTCGGCCACGGTCTCCTCCAGCCCCCGTGGAACTGGGGCTGGTGGGGACGGAGGGGGGGGTGTTTTCGGCCTCCTGCGTTTGGGGGCTGGAGGGGTGGGGGGTTGGTGTGGGGACCTCAGCAGACCCGTAGAGATACATGCAGGCCCTTGCAGGCGTGGTCGTTTGTTGGGCAGTTGTGCATGTGCAGCAAGTGGGCGCTTCCGGCGCGCAGGCACTGGGGTGCACACTTTATGGTGTCCCCGCTGACAGCAGTGGCGCACTCCCCTTTGCTTGAGTGTGCACCTCGGTGTGTGCGTGAGTGTGGGCCGGAAGCCCCGGACGTGACGCCGACCAGGGTCCCCAAGGAGTGTGGGTATGGAAACTTCACCCGCCGGTCTCGGACTGGGTCAGTGGTGGTTTGCGTGGTTCCAAGTCCAGCGCGCGGCAGCCTGTGGCACAAGCCGCTGACACATAGGGTCGGCCAGGCGACGTGTCTGGCAGGTGTTGGACACACTCCCATCCCCATCCCATCCCCCTACACGGGCAGACCTGCTCGCGGGCGTCGGCGGAGGAGGAAGAGGCCAGGGTGCTGAGGTCAAAGCGGAGTGTGCCGACGTAGCGGCGCAGCTCCTCCCGCCCCGCCGGCCAGTGCATGTTCGCAATGTCCGTGCCGACCTTGTCCAGCCGCTTCGCCGCCTCGGAGACCCGCATCCGGGCCACCGCGGGATCGCGCGCCTGGTCCAGGCCGGCCCGCGTGCTGTGCGGCAGGGCCGTGTCGCGCGCCTCGTAGGCGAGGCTGTACTCCGGCTTGAGGTGTCGGATGTCGCGAATCTCCGCCGGCGCCACGGCCGCGGCGGGGTTCGCGAGGGTCGCCGCGGCGATGGCAGCGCCAACGGCCTGGGCCGGACTGGATCGCGCAAGGTGGTGCTGCACCGTGGTGCGGTGCGGAGACGCCAAGGCATGGCGCACGACGCCGCCGAGAAGAAGCAGGCAGGGGATGATCACAGCAGCCCGCCACCAGATCGATGGGGTGCGAGGGGTAGGCCTGGGGATGCGGTCCGGGTCCATGTCGTAGTAGAACGCGGAGGCGGACATGTTGCACTGCGTCGCGAGCAGGGGCTGTGCCTGTGCAGACCCCTGGGCCCCATTCTTGCAGGAAGTCAGGTACTGAGCCATTAGCCCCGCCCCCTCCCCCCTGGCCCCTCGTCCAGGTGCCACACTCCTGAGACAAAGCGGTGCACACCGATGAAGGAATGGCAGTCGTGGACCCCGCCGTGCATCATTGTGCAGGGAAGATGCTGTGACCCACAACAGGGTGAGCCAGATGGCTGGAAACGTTTGAGGGAGCCCCTGCCCTGTTAGAGGCCGCACCCTGTGCGAGGCCTGAAGCCTGAAGATGTGTGCTATGCACGGAGCAGTGGAGCATGGACCAGGGACAGTCGAGTCTGCTTTCCGACCACCCCGTTGGAGGTGGCAAATCCTTCCGCCCCCACTGCTCATGCCTGCCGCCAGCGGCGCAGCAACTGTTCTGTAGGCGCCTTGCCCACCAACCGCTTTTCCAACCACCAGTGACGCTTTTGCAATTGCTTCTGAACCCCCCCTCCCCTTCCGTGCCCCCCCTTCGCCCCATCAAAGCACACCCCTGAGGTGGAGTTTTCCTGTGGGTCGTTAGTTGGTTGCTGTCATGTCTTAGAGGCTTCTGCATCTTTGCTGTTTTTGTGGAGGCTTGTTGTTGTTTCGTGGAGGCTTCTGAACGGTTGCAACTATTTCTTGGGGGCCTCTAAAGGGTTGCGGGTGGCTTCTGGATGGTTGTCCATATATCCTCATGGATTCTAGATGGTTGCCGTTGTTTCTGTGAGGTTTCTGGATGCCCCTTTGAGCAAAATGTGAGGCACCAAAAGCTCCTACACACGTATTGCAGTGGCTCCAACTAACCTCCCAAAGGGATTGGGTTCCCGGGAGCAAACCTTGCGGGCACAGTGGGAATAGCAAAGAGTGCAAAAAAGAGACCTACAAAAATGGCCACGGGCCTTAAAGTACCACAGCAGAATTTGGCAGACTTTTTCTTGAGCCACATTTTTGGCAAAACTTGCGATTCCCAATTTTGCTTGATCCAAAATTACCCACCCACCCCTGCCTACCCTAACGTACTTATTTTGCTTGTACCAACCAACAACCATTCCCCCACTACCAAGAATTATGGGGTGCTGTCCAAAAGTTACACATGGAACGGACAAAGTTTGTGCACACCCAGAACCCCACCCCTACCCCGTGCTTGCTTTTGTGCACCAACCATGTGGTCTATTGTACATAACAAGGCCGTTATTGCACCACACATACACGGTGGCAACTATTAGGGTCCAAAAACCACTGTACCATCCCAAGAAGCGCCCCCCCCCAAAAGCCCATACACCTTCATCCCACCTCCAATTTGTGATTTCTTGTTCTTCTTCCATTGCGTCTTCTTGTTTTGACCACACCACTGCCCCATGTCATATAAGCACGGCAAGCTGTAAAATGTGCATGTTTTCTACCTAGCGCATTTGTAGCAACATGCCGGTCTGCGCTAAGTCATGATTTGCCACAGTTAGAGACGGAAAATCACAAACCACATACAAACTTAAGTGCGGATGAAGCCTCGAACCCCCCCCCCCCCCATTAATTAGCCCTCCAAGTCATTGAGGGATACTGCTTTTGCACAATGCATGGCTTTTTACAAGGGGCTACACCCTAGATTAGACCTGTTGGATTGTGGTATGTGCACAAACCCAAAGGGTGGTGTTTCCTTGAGGTCATCTCACGACCTGTGCATGGTGATTCATGATTGTGAGGTCAAAAGAATGGGGTTTGCCATGGAGGCTGAGTTACTGTGCTGGTTGGTATTTCCGGGTGTATTGCATTGGTTTGGCTTTTCAGCAAGCTACATTGCTTGTCCGAAGCCACTAGGGTCAAGGTTTTTTTGGTTGGTGCGATCGTGACAGCTGTTTTGCTACTCACAGGAGCACTTTCTACCTCTCCCATGTGGACGCTGAGTGCTTCACATTCAGTCAGTCATTCCGAAGACAAAACAGTGAAGTTTATAGGGTGCTCACAAAAGATGGAGTTACGGGGAGCAATGGTCAAGACTCTTTAACATGGATAAGAAGGGTTTGGATAAGGAAATTGATGTGTACAAATTGGGAAGCCCTACATATTTGAATTTTCAGGATGCTACGTGCCAAAATGCGTGCACCGGGTGCGGGCTGCAAAGGGGGGGTGTCAGGGAATTTCAGCAACCATCCAAAGCCCATCCACAAATATCTTTGACCATCTAGAGTCCACCAAGAAAGAACAATAAGTAAGGTTCAAGAAGGAAATTATAGCAAACATAGCAACCATCAACCAAGAAACAACATTAAGGGACATTTTACCAAGTTCTTTTTTTCTTTTTAAAGTAGCCCCCCTCCCGCCAATTTTGGCATCTTCTCCAAAAAGAAAAACGAACCATGTATTATTTCAACGGCAGCAGCGTCAAGAATTGTTGTCCACAAAGCAAGAACAAAACTGAGAATATGGTATCAAAGATATCTACACAGTAAGAATTAGTGCTTAAAACATAAGGGTTGTGCCCTACAAAGTAAGAATGACACTTTTTTTTGTGCAAATTGTTTTTGGAAAGCTTTCTTCCAGTGTGGAGATATTGTGGTGTGATTGCTCTATGTTTTGCATATGCAGCTACATACATTTGCGGGGTGCGAAGACGGCCTGGGTTAGTAGCCCATTTGATTCTTTGCTCCTTCGCGGACCTGGAAATGAGTGGTTTCTGTGGCGCATGTAGCCCACTGTTTGGAATCATTTATGCTTGGCGGAGCACTAAACATCGATGGTTTTATAGCCCGCTTGATTTACACCTGCTCTGAAGACCGCGAGACGGTCTGAGTTATTAGAAAGATTTTGAAAACAAAAAGAAAGAATATAGCACATTGGATATTTAGAATTTCTGCATTTTGGCATTTGATGAAAACCTCGGATAGGCGAATAAGGATATAAGCTTAGGTTTTGGTGGAACAATGTTTACAAGTTTCAAGTTTTTTTTTGATGGGTGGACAACGCGTTTGTGGAATGAAGGTTGGACGTTTTCAAACCATGTCGACAGCTTTGCAGCTCCGCATGCTTTATGGTGGGTGTAATAGTTGGTATTTTACTTGTTTTTGTTTTTGAGGGGCCAGACCAAGATGAGCTATTGCAGCCTATTCATGATAGCTCCCGAGTGAATGTGTCTGCCATGCTTACTGCGGACGACCCATGAAAGATAATGCACAACACGTTGTGCATTCTGCACATTACAACACACGGCACATTGCACAATGCACATGCTACATACACAGTTCAATTTTTTTTTTGGCCAGACCAAGGATGAGCTGGCACAGTCTGCTGATAGATTGCTACTTAAAACTCACTGGATCAAATCACCTCGCAGCGGTTGTTAGATAAAAGCCACACATGCGCGTATATGGGGGGAAACGCCACATACCCCCCCCTTTGGGGCCTTTTTGGGGCTATTCGCGTACCCTACCTCAAGGGGTTGAATCGTTTGTTTGACCCCTTGGAAAATCACTATTTTGTCCAATAATCGCATCCCCCAATGAGTTTTTGGTCCGGACCCCCCCCCCCCGACCCCCCCCCACTTGAAACCCACTGATTGGAGCTTTTGAGGGAGGTGGGGGGGGGGGGGTTCAAAAATGTCGAAAAAATGACCCCCCGTCCCAACTCCATGGGGTTTGTATGGGGCAGAGTGGGACAAGCAATTATGCAGTTTATGCACTTTTCAGCCATTTTTGCTATGTTGGCGGTTTTGGCGACCTTAGTGTCCCCGTGCTACCCACTCTGAGGGGTGTATCTGGGGATGTTGTGACAGTATATGCCTACTAGGATATGAAAAGACATTTTTTGCATTCTCTAGCCTTGCCAAGGGCCGGTCAAAACCCATGCCAAAGACGCAAAATGATTGTTTCCACCAATAATGGCTCATATGAGTGAATGGGGTGGTGCAGTTTTTCACCCTGGGCAGCTCAAAAACCGAGATTTCCGAAACTTATTTTTTTGATATTGTGACCACACAAAATGACCATCCACGGTATGTAAAGCATGTTTTAGGCCGTATTTATGTGTTTTTTCACCTTATTTGGGTATTGGTATGGGGGGGGGGGGTCTCACAAGGGATTGGTACACAACCTGGTCATGCAGTTTTTCACCTTGAACAGCTCAAAAATCGAAGTTTTCGAAACTTATTTTTTTGATATTGTGATCACCTAAAATGACCATCCAAGTTATGTAAAGCATGGTTTAGGCAATATCTACGTGTTTTTCACCCTATTCGGATATTGAATGTGGGGATAGGCGGGAGGCACCAAATGGAGTTGTACACAAGCTGCTTATGCACTTTTTTTTTTCGCCTCGCGTAGCTCAAAAATTGAAGTTTCTGAGACTTATTTTTTTTTGACATTGTGGCCACTCACAATGACCGTCCAAACTATGTCAACCATGTGTTAGGCAATATTCATGTTTTTTGCACCCCATTTGGGACAATGCATGTTTTAGCCCGTATTTATGTAGTTTTTACCCTACTTTGGGTGTGTGTTGCTTGGGGTCGATTCTCTGCGAGGTGGGCTTGCCGCAGGCAATAAAATTTCAGAGCTGTCCAGTTCTACGATTATCCCACAAATAACTGTGGCAGTGGACCTTAGGCACAAACAACTGTAGGCTGTGCCAGTTAGTATTTCACTTGTTCGGTTTTTGGGGAGGAAATGGTTCACAGTGTTTGTCCTCGAACGGTGTGGAAACCATTTTGGTTGGTTGGTTACCGGCGTTGGGATATGGCATGAGGGAATCACTTCCTCCAGTATGTACAATACACAGAAACCTCTCTTCCGCAACACTTTTATAAATAAGTGCGACAGTGTTACACAACCTACACACTTCCATTGCTACTTCTCACCGCCGCATCATTGTTTGGAGGCTTCAGGGGGCCTTCTTTTTGCCATCTACGACGTTGCCTACTACGTTGGGGGGGGGGGAAAGGGGGGGGGGGGGGGTAGATGAAAGTTGGTTGGCCGAAATGTCAATCCAGCCAGCTAATCACGTCAAGAGAACTTTTGTCTTCCACATGGACCCGGCGGGTGTCCTGGGTCTCCAGGTGCCCCCCATCAGCTCTGTATGGGCCCCACTGGGGAGAACTTGGCTGTTTTCAGGCTGGCATGGGTCTGAGGTGGCTCTTCTTGCAGGGTGCTCCCTCAGGCCCCGGGACATTATTACACTTAATATATCCAGCACATTTCTGAGACTAAATGATAAGGGCGATGTAATACCCATGCTGCAGCGTGAGAACAGCAGAGAGATGAGGCCGGGGCTGGGGGGTCGACGACTGATCCTTGATCGAGTATGTACACTTATGGCAGAGCCGTTGTGCGTACATTCAAGTGTTCCAAGCTTTGTCTCCGATTCACTTGTGCGCCAGTGATGGTGTGTGTGTTGGCAGGGTCAAACCTGTGCTGCCTGCATCCTTAAAAGGTAATTGTATGCTGTCGGGGGAGACGGCGTCACCTCAGCACACTATTAGGCTTGCACGCACGCACAGGATGTGTGACGACAGCAGTGTTTACGCCCCCTTCACCACTGCTGCTCACCCGTCTTCTCCACACAACCCCTGCATGGGCTGTTCAGCCGCGCACCTCCCATCCTCCTTCAGCGCCTCGCCATCATCCAGGGCCGCCGCGTCCGCAGCGACCAGCACCTCAGGGTTCACCAGCAGCCACCCCAACGCGGCAGCCACCTGCAGCACCCCGATCGCGACCAGCGCGTATGTGCTCCCCCAGGCCTCCGAGATGTACCCGGTCAGCACGGACGAGATGGTGGCCCCCAGGATGGCCCCAGAGTTGCAGAGCGCCGCAATCGTGCCCGTGTGGGGCCCCCCAATGTCCGCACACGCCGCCCAGCCATTCGGCAGCCCAAAGTCAATCGCCCCGAACCCGAGGGCCAGCACCGCGATGCACACACCCCGCTCCCGGATAACCAGGGACCCCAGCATGAACGCCGCGCAGGCGACAGCCGAGCCTGCCCCCACCGTGGCGCGCGCGCACCGCAGGCCTGTGCGCCGCGCCAGTGCGTCGCTGGCCCAGCCCCCCAGGAGCGTGCTGGCGGCCGCCACCGCGCACGGGAGGGAGTCGTACAGCGTCAGCAGCGGGCCCGTCACGCCCTTCTCACGCTCCAGGTACAGCGGGCCCCAGGACAGGTACCAGTACTGGGCGCACCCGGCGCAGAAGAACGTGAGGAAGAGCGCGGGGACGCCGGCCTGGCCCCGCAAAGCCCTCCGCAGCACCTGCCCCGTGGTGCCCCGGCCCGGCACACCGCCGGGCCCCTGCTCCCCGGCCACGGGCCCCAGCACGTCTAGCCCCTTCCACCACCGCACCCACACCATCGCCCAGACGAAGCCCGGGAGGCTGAGGATGGCGAAGGCGCCCCGCCAGCCGGTGGCCGCCTGCAGCGGCCGGACCGCGAACGGCGCCAGGGCGCAGCCCAGGCGGCCCGCCATGAACAGCAGGCCGTGGGCCCGGGTGCGTCCAGCGGCCGGGACCAAGCGGCAGATGACGGCGCTGGAGGCGGGGTACGCACCGGCCTCGCCAACACCAAACAGGAGGCGGACGGCGAGCAGGGAGTAGTACCTATGGCCACGGACAGCAAGCTGGGGCGTGTGGGGCAGGGAAGTAGTAGAAGGGGTGGGGGTCTGGGACCCAAAAGTTTGTGTACCAAAAACGGCCCAACTAGATTGTTCCGATGGTAAATTGTATTTCCTTCGGCAAGTCCACCTCGCAGAGAATCTATCCCATCTACCCCACACACACCCTAAATACGGTATAAACTGCATAAATACGGGCTAAAACATGCTTTACATATCTTGGATGGTCATTTTAAGTGATCACGATATCAAAAAAATAAGTTTCGAAAACTTCGATTTTTGAGCTGGCCACGGTGAAAAACTGCATTAGCAGGTTGTGTACCTATCCCTTGGGAGACCCCCCCCCCCCCCCCCCCCGGAGCAAATACCCAAATAGGGTGAAAAACATGTAAATACGGCCTAAAACATGCTTTACATACCTTGGATGGTCATTTTAGTTGGTCACAACGTCAAAAAAACAAGTTTCAAAAACTTCGATTTTTGAGCTGTCCAGGGTGAAAAACTGCATTAGCAGGTTACCAACCCATTGGGAGGACCCCCCCCCCCGGACCTATTACCCAAACAGGGTGAAAAACATGTAAATACGGCCTAAAACATGCTTTACATACCTTGGATGGTCATTTTAGTTGGTCACAACGTCAAAAAAACAAGTTTCGAAAACTTCCATTTTTGAGCTGTCCAGGGTGAAAAACTGCATAAGCAGGTTACCAACCCATTGGGAGGACCCCCCCCCCCCCCCCCGGACCTATTACCCAAACAGGGTGAAAAACATGTAAATACGGCCTAAAACATGCTTTACACACCTTGGATAATCATTTTAGTTGGTCACAACGTCAAAAAAACAAGTTTCGAAAACTTCCATTTTTGAGCTGTCCAGGGTGAAAAACTGCATAAGCAGGTTACCAACCCATTGGGAGGACCCCCCCCCCCCCGGACCTATTACCCAAACAGGGTGAAAAACATGTAAATACGGCCTAAAACATGCTTTACATACCTTGGATGGTCATTTTAGTTGGTCACAACGTCAAAAAAACAAGTTTCGAAAACTTCCATTTTTGAGCTGTCCAGGGTGAAAAACTGCATAAGCAGGTTACCAACCCATTGGGAGGACCCCCCCCCCCCCCCCCCGGACCTATTACCCAAACAGGGTGAAAAACATGTAAATACGGCCTAAAACATGCTTTACATACCTTGGATGGTCATTTTAGTTGGTCACAACGTCAAAAAAACAAGTTTCGAAAACTTCCATTTTTGAGCTGTCCAGGGTGAAAAACTGCATAAGCAGGTTACCAACCCATTGGGAGGACCCCCCCCCCCCCCCCCCGGACCTATTACCCAAACAGGGTGAAAAACATGTAAATACGGCCTAAAACATGCTTTACATACCTTGGATGGTCATTTTAGTTGGTCACAACGTCAAAAAAACAAGTTTCGAAAACTTCCATTTTTGAGCTGGCCAGGGTGAAAAACTGCATTAGCAGGTTACCAACCCATTGGGAGGACCCCCCCCCCCCCCCCCGGACCTATTACCCAAACAGGGTGAAAAACATGTAAATACGGCCTAAAACATGCTTTACATACCTTGGATGGTCATTTTAGTTGGTCACAACGTCAAAAAAACAAGTTTCGAAAACTTCCATTTTTGAGCTGTCCAGGGTGAAAAACTGCATAGCAGGTTACCAACCAATTGGGAGCCCCCCCCCCCCCCTCCCCGGGACCTAATACCCAAATAGGGTGAAAAACATGTACATACGGCCTAAAACATGCTTTCCGTAGCTTGGATGGTCATTTTAGGTGGTCACAATATCAAAAAAACAAGTTTCAAAAACTTCCATTTTTGAGCTGTCCAGAGTGAAAAACTGCATAAGCAGGTTGTGTACCAATCCCTTGGGACACCCCCCCCGCTCCGGACCTAATACCCAAATAGGGTGAGAAACACGTAAATACGGCCTAAAACATGCCTTTAAATACCTTGGATGGTCATTTTAGGTGATCACGGTATCAAAAAAACAACTTTCAAAACTTCGATTTTTGAGCTGTCCGGGGTGAAAAACTGCATAAGCAGGTTGTGTACCAATCCCTTGGGAGACCCCCCCCCCCCCCCCGGGACCTAATACCCAAATAGGGTGAAAAACACGTAAATACGGCCTAAAACATGCTTTACATACCTTGGATGGTCCATTTTTAGGTGGTCCACAATATCAAAAAAGTAAGTTTCGAAAAACTTCGATTATTGAGCTGCCCGGGGTGAAAAACTGCAATAGCAGGTTGTGTACTGGCCCATTCACTAGGCCATTATTGGTGGAAACAGTCATTTCGCGTCTTTGGCACGGGTTGTGAACGGCCCTAAGCAAGGCTAGAGACTGCAAAAAACGTCCTTCCATATCCTAGTAGGCATATACTGTCACAACATCCCCACTCACACCCCTCAGAGTGGGTACCACGGGGGTCCACCGAGGTCGCCAAAAACCGCCAACATAGCAAAAAATGGCTGGAAAGTGCATAAAACTGCATAAGCGCTCGTCCCACTCCGCCCCATACAAACCCTATGGAGTCGGGACCCGGAAACACTTTTTCGGCTCAAAATCGAAAAAAACCAAAAGATTCATGATTTGCGACCCAAAAAAAGGGGGGTCATTTTTTCGACATTTTTTGACCCCCCCCCCCCCCCACCCCCCCACCCCCACCCCCCCCCTAAAAAGTGGGTTTCAAGTACGGGGGGTCTGGGGGGGTCCGGACCAAAAACTCATTGGGGGATGCGTTTATTGGACAAAATAATGATTTTACAAGGGGTTAAACTAACAATTCAACCCCTTGGGGTAGGGTACGCGAATAGGCCCAAAATGGGGGGTATGTGGCGTTTTCCCCTATATACGCCTGCCTGGCTTTGATCTAACAACCTCTGCGAGGTGATTTCTATTGCCTTCGGCAAAGTCCACCTCGCAGAGAATCTACTGCGAGCAACACGCACCCAAAATAGGGTGGAAACTACATAAATACCGGCTAAAACATGCTTTACACACCTTGGATGGTCATTTTAGGTGGTCACAATATCAAAAAAACAAGTTTCGAAAACTTCCATTTTTGAGCTGTCCGGGTTGAAAAACTGCATGAGCAGGTTGTGCACCCGTCCCTTGGGAGACACCCCCCCCCCCGGACCCAACACCCATATAGGGTGAAAAACACGTAAATACGGCGTAAAATATGCTTTGCATAGCTTGAAATGTCATTTTGGGTGGTCAGAATATCAAAAAAAAAAAAAAAGTTTCAAAAACTTCGATTTTTGAGCTGTCCGGGTTGAAAAATTGCACAAGCAGGTTGTGCACCCGTCCCTTGGGAGCCCCCCACCCCGGACCTAATACCCAAATAGGGTGAAAAACACGTAAATACGGCCTAAAACATGCTTTACATACCTTGGATGGTCATTTTAGGTGGTCACAATATCAAAAAAACAAGTTTCGGAAACTTCGATTTTTGAGCTGTCCGGGGTGAAAAACTGCATCAGCAGGTTGTGTCCTGGCCCATTCACGAGGCCATTATTGTTGCAAACAGTCATTTCGCGTCTTTGGCACGCGTTGTGAACGGCCCTAAGCAAGGCTAGAGACTGCAAAAAACGTCCTTCCATATCCTAGTAGGCATATACTGTCACAACATCCCCACTCACACCCCTCAGAGTGGGTACCACGGGGTCACCGAGGTCGCCAAAACCGCCAACATAGCAAAAATGGCTGGAAAGTGCATAAACTGCATGAGCGCTCGTCCCACTCCGCCCCATACAAACCCTATGGAGTCGGGACCCGGAAACACTTTTTCGGCTCAAAATCGAAAAAAACCAAAAGATTCATGATTTGCGACCCAAAAAAAGGGGGGGTCATTTTTTGACCCCCCCCCACCCCCCCCACCCCCCCAGCCCCCCCCCCCCCCCCCCCCCCCCCCCCCTTGAAAACCTCAAAAAAGTGGGTTTCAAGTGGGGGGGGGTCTGGGGGGGTCCGGACCAAAAACTCATTGGGGGATGCGTTTATTGGACAAAATAATGATTTTACAAGGGGTTAAACTAACAATTCAACCCCTTGGGGTAGGGTACGCGAATAGGCCCAAAAAGGCCAAAATGGGGGGGTATGTGGCATTTTCCCCTATATACGCCTGCCTGGCTTTGATCTAACAACCTCTGCGAGGTGACTTCGATTTTTGAGCTGCCCAGGTTGAAAAACTGCATAAGCACGTTGTGTACCAATCCCTTGGGAGCCCCCCCCCCCCTCCCCCCCGGACCTAATACCCAAATAGGGTGAAAAGCATGTAAATACGGCCTAAAACATGCTTTACATACCTTGGATGGTCATTTTGGGTGATCACAATATCAACAAAACAAGTTTCAAAAAATTCGATTTTTGAGCTGCCCAGAGTGAAAAAGTGCATAAGCAGGTTGTGCACCAATCCCTTGGGAGACCCCCCCCCCCGGACCTAATACCCAAATAGGATGAAAAACACGCAAATACAGCCTAAAACATGCTTTACATACCTTGGATGGTCATTTTGGGTGGTCACAACATCAAAAAAACAAGTTTCGAAAACTTCGATTTTTGAGCTGCCCGGGCTGAAAAGCTGCATAAGCAGGTTCTGTACTGGCCCATTCACTAGGCCATTATTGCTGGAAACAGTCATTTCGCGTCTTTGGCACGGGTTGTGAACGGCCCTAAGCAAGGCTAGAGACTGCAAAAAACGTCATTCCGTATGCTAGTAGGCATATACTGTCACAACATCCCCACTCACACCCCTCGGATGGGTAGCACGGGGTCACCGAGGTTGCCAAAACCGCCAACAAACCAAAAATGGCTGAAAAGTGCATAAACTGCATAAGCGCTCGTCCCACTCCGCCCCACTCAAACCCTATGGAGTCGGGACCCGGAAACACTTTTTCGGCTCAAAATCGAAAAAAACCAAAAGATTCATGATTTTCGACCCAAAAAAAGGGGGGGGGTCATTTTTTTTGACATTTTTTGACCCCACCCCCCCCCCCTAAAAAGTGGGTTTCAAGTGGGGGGGGTCTGGGGGGGTCCGGACCAAAAACTCATTGGGGGATGCGTTTATTGGACAAGATAATGATTTTACAAGGGGTTAAACTAACAATTCAACCCCTTGGGGTAGGGTACGCGAATAGGCCCAAAAAGGCCAAAATGGGGGGGTATGTGGCGTTTTCCCCATATATACGCCTGCCTGGCTTTGATCTAACAACCTCTGCGAGGTGATTTCGTTTTTTCCCAGTGTGGTCCCTTTGGTCTGGGGAGAGGGGGGGGTGCCCCCCTCCTCCTATGCCTCCTGTGGTGTACAGCCATTCCAATACCCTCCCCCCGCCCCTGTCCTGCCCCACCCTAGGGAAGACGGTCTCCCACCACCCCCTGAGGGACGGTTGCCAAGTGAACCCCCCCCCCCCCGGGGAACTGTACTACCACCGTACACGTACATTTTCAGGCACAGAAATTGCACTGCAAAACGAAACAATACCATGGCAGGACTGTCTCGCCTTCACGCTCATCAGAGATGCGGCGATATGCATCACCGTGCTCTGAATATCCAACAACCTGCGCGAAAACAGGTTCCCCCGTGTAGCGGATGAACATTACATTTGTCCCGGGGGGATCCATGGTTGTGCTGTCAAGTTCCATTTCAGCGAAAGTGAGCAAAATGCCCTGCCAAGAGTACAAGGGATACAAGTGGAGGTGCCTCACAACACAGTCACCCACACAACAACACAGTGAGCCGTAACAAAAAATTTGTGTTGACCAAGTGACCCCCCCCTGCCCCGGGGAAGGACAAGGGGTGGGGCAGGACATGGGGCCGCAAGCAGGTCAACAAAGCGCTCCACACATGCACGTCCTGGTATGCATATGCAGCAATGTTCGGCAGTTCCATTGATACGGTGGTTCCACGAGCACTTTTGCGTATGTACAGGTTGCACTGATGTTTGCCTAGTTACCCTTTTCTGGCCATGTTTTGTCGGCCAAAACCTCTAGCCTGCATGTTAACGTACTGGGGGGCCGAGGTCCACAGGCGGCTGGACAGGCTTGCAGTACGATGGCTCTCAATCGGCCAACCTGTCATGTCATCCGTCGGCACTCATAGAGAGGGGGTCAGTGGTGTGTGTGTGTGTTAGGCTCAATCTCATTCATTTGACTACAGACACTGTGGCGATAATGTGGCTGTGAGGGGGCCGCAAGCCCAGCCTCTGGTTCATACCATCCATTCAGACAGAGCGTTCCTGTGAGCAGGGGTGCATAATGCGGGCTTTTGGTCGTGTACCGCAGCGGCAATGCAGCCGGCCGCTGCCCTGAAGATGAAGGTTCGATTCCTCGCTGAGGAGGAATATGAGGAGGAGATGCGGTTCCGGCGGCGCAAGCGGCCCCGGTGGTGGAGCGCGCTGCTGCAGGTGTGTTGTGGCTGGGACTTTGCTTTTTGCTGTATCCCTGTGCTAAACTCATTACAGTAAAAAATAGACATACCTTGCCGCCAGACAAAAACCTATGAGGACGAGACACGCCTCCGATCCACCGGCGGTACCGATGGTGGAGCGGGATGCTGAAGGGGGCGGTGGCGGGGACCTCACCGACGGGCCCCTGGACGGACAGACGAACCGGGAATCGAACCCCCGACCACGACGAGCGCCAGCCATGGCGCATACCACTAGACCGTCCATGTCTCTTACCAAAAATGGCGCTTGCATCATTTATTTCTCGACGAGGTGACTCCCTCAGGGGGGGGGAAATGCTCCCAAGTCCGATTCCACTTCCGTTGTTTCCTGGTGGAGCTGACATCTGTGCTGAACTCGTTATCTGAGGAGAGGGGGCGGTCGCTCGAACTACCATCGGAGAGGTAGTCATCAACAATGCCGTGCCTGGGCGATTCAATGGTGGAGCATCCCGACTGGCTGTCCTGATCTGATGACACCAAACCCTCAGAGTCTGTCCCTGGATCGTCCTGAAAAAGCTGTCTCACAGGATCCTCTGGGTGAGTGTGCGTGCGATTCATTCGTGCAATGAGGGGGGTTACATCGTCTGGCTGCTGGAGTGGGGTGATTTCCACGCGCATGTGCGGGCCTGTGGAGGCGTCAGCGCAAATTCTGGGTGCCGGGGGGGAGCAGGGCGGGGTGACAGGGTGGCGCACAGCCCTGTGCACTGTATTGTACAGGGGGGACAGTTTCCTGCCTCACTCAGCAAGCCTGTCTGCCTGTTCATTTTCAGCAATGTCAACATGACTAGGCACCTTAACCCACCTGAACTTGCAAGTGCTGTGTAAAAGTTTGTCTAAAATTTCTTCCCATAAGTCTACATTGATGACCGGTCCACTTGCTGTGACCCAGCCTGCTGCCTTCCATTGCATAGCCTTGCCTTGCAGGCCATCATGTACGTAAGCTGAATCAGTTGCAACTGCCACTGACAGGACATGGGAGGGGGGGGGGGGGGACAAGGCCTGGGTGGGAGGCATGTTGGGTGGGAGGAGTATGGACTGCCAGACGCGGAGCTGGAGCTGGACTCCTACTCATTGTCATAAGCTGCCTGGGCTGGGACTGCTGCACTCAGCAACCAACTTCATGGTGCACCCCAGCTGGCCCAGAACCAGTATTCATGCTCCCAGACAAACCAACAGCATATCCCAACATGGCCTGCAACTGGTACTTCTCTTTTGCTGCATCGTGTTGCCTCCTCCCTTTCACTCTTCACTTTGCCTTCGTGCAAACCCCATTTGGGTGCCGTGTGGGACGCAAATCGGTTGTACTGGCCACTGGGCATGGGCATTAGGATGGAAGTGGGATGGTGGAATGCTCCACGAAAATGGCGTCCCTTTGCAAACTTGGGCCCACAAATGCTTCATTGGGAAGGGGTCCAGGAAGCAAATCACTGCCATGCATCAGCTGGTACCTCACGCCCCCTCTGCGTCCTCTCGTCCCAGGTCGGCCCAGCAAGCCAGCCACATCAAATTTCGCCGCAGGGGGAATTGAAAATGGGGAAGTAGAGCCGAGCCTTCAATCTTTTGCGCTCTGGTGCTCCAACAGCAGATTGGATGCCTATGGGGGCGTGGCCCCACTGCAGTCTGGGATCAAACTTGGCTCATCCTCGACTTCTCAGGTCCGTTGCACACTGCTTTGCAGGAGAATCATAGCATCAGACAGCCCTGATCCTTGATTCCAGAGCTTTCGGGAGTACCATCTGGTAAGCAGGCTTTGCCAGCCTGGACTGCCCCCCCCCCCCCCCCCAAAAGGTTGTTCCCCGCCGCCCCCTTGAATAGTCCCCAACAAGGTGCGCCAATGTCCACAACCCCCAGAGGGGGGGGGGGGGGCTGTCACCAAATGACCATACTATGTGCCAGTACCTGCACTGTACGTCTGGGCCGTTCTTTGGGTGCTCACTGCTATTTCCTAGAGGCTGTCGGGTGCTTGGCTTTTGGGGGAAATGTGCAAGGCGGTGCCTGCCTGCACAGTGCAAGGGGACTATGCATGGGGCGGGGGCTGGGGGGGCAGGTTAAAGGGGGATAACTGTTGCTTATGGCCAACTGAAAGGCATTGACGCCATCAAGGAAACACCCCTTCCCTGCCGTGCGGGAAGATTTCAACGTTTCATGAGGGTCATTAATATAGGGCACCACGGACAAACTTTGGCACTTTGAGAGGACACCCCATGAATCAGCCAGCATCCTGTGCCTGCACCAATTAGACAGCGTTTGACAACACCCAGGCCACAGTGCCTGGGCCCCAGGTACAGTCACTCCCTGTATGGCGAGCAAATCAGGAGACTGGGGTCAGACTTTCGCAGCAGGAGTGGAGGTTACCCAGGCACAAGCCCTGTAGCAACGGTGAACAAGGACCACCAGAGGACGATGCGCGTGAGCACCGAGTGTGGCCCACAATGGTCGACCAGGATGCCGCTTGGGAGCTCGCCGATGCCATAACCAGCAATGAACACACCGAACACCCATCCAAGCTGGGACGGCGAGAGGGAAAGCTCCGCCGCAATGGTACTGCCAGCAATGGAGATGCATACGCGGTCCACATAGCTGATCAGGGAGAGCAGGACAAGCATAGCCAGCACCGGGGTCTGGTGCGGCGTGGCATGGCTCGAAGAAGGAGGCATGCGCAGGAGCTCATTGGCACATGGCAACCTGTGGCAAGCACAGTAGTGGCACTGTATCTGGAAGGGAGAGGGAGGGGAGACCTCATGCGGTCCAATCTTGGTTGTTGGGCACACCGCAGACCTCTCAGATCACCGAAAAGCACCCTTTATCCCTCGTGCATGCGTAGATGTGTCCTCCAGCCGTGTTTGCCCTTTACAAATTCCGCCCCTTGTTAGATAATGATGCTCTCGCAAGAGGGGGAGCGTTAGCGTGCCAGGCGCACGCCGGGCACGCGCCGGGCATCTTTTTTGACCCGTCCCCCACCGGTGACCTTTTAGGGGGTGCACTAAGCGCACTGCGCGCGCAGTGCAACTATTTGGACGTCTAGCCGTCCTAGAACCCCATATTTTGTGATACTATGGGCATTATTGTTGTTTGAAAACGGGCATTTTGGTGCTTCTTTCGCATTGGGGATGTGGTATATTTGGATTCTCACCCGGTTTCACCCATTTTCATCCCTTTTTTGTTCGTTTCCAGCACATCCACTCCTTACTAGGTTGATTTCTCCCCACCATGGGGACTCCGAGAAGGTAGGGATGATGTAGCCATATTGATTTCTCCCCACCATGGGGACCCCGAGAAGGCATTTCACAAACTCCATGCACATGAGTCGCACTTCACGTATACTCAAGGTAGGAATATAAGTAGCTCCTTCTGTGTCAGCCACGACCCCTGTCATGGACAGGGGAAGGAACTATGTTGTGTTCTGAGAGTGCACTTAGATCCCGAGATTACCTCGCACTGTTGCATCACTATTGCAGCTTCGTCAGAAAAAAAAGACTCCATGCCCATGAGTTCCATTGGCGGGATATGGAGTGCCGACTGTGGAATCCTAAGTATGTGTCGCATGTTTATAAGGTGACTGTTGCCGTTGACATGTTGGCAACATTATATGGATTTGCCCCTTGGCCCCCGGGACATCAGTTGATGTTTTAATTTCGGATGGGTATGGACCTTCTCATACCCGAGGTGATTTCTTTGATTTCGAAGTTGACCAATGTTGTTTGTTAAGTACAATACAAATGACATTTGGAGTTGTGGAATTCACAGCTATTGCCTTATTATGCAACGTGCTTTGTAGGGAAGGTGTGTAGTCCAACGTGGTCTACTTGGGGGGCTTCTCCATGAGACTGTAAGTCTGGGGCTGAAGTCGGGATAGCTAATAGATAAGTAGTGTGCTGGGCAACATTCCCCCAGAGGGGGGGGGGGGATAGCAGGTTCTGGTCCAAAACCCCATGCAATGTGCGCTCGGTGCAGATAGGTGCACGCTGTATGCCCTGAGCACAAGTACTCCCTCTGGGCGATACCTGTGAAGAGAAGATTGGCCACTGGTCTCTGGCAGCGGCACTGAGTTTCGTTCAGAAATCCGCCCTGCGCCATCTGCCACTCAGGAATACCTAGGAATGAATACCTGCTCCTCTCACCCCTCCCCCCCTTGCCCTCAGTGAGATCAAGGTAAACGGTTGCGTATACCTACAACATTCTTACGTCGGATGAGATGGTGCAACAGCTGGCTACAGACCTACAGTCCATTCACACCGAAGGATATTCTAGGTGGGCCGACGGCCTAGAATGCATCAGAACTGCAGCTTTTGAGTCTGAAAAGAAAAACCGAGCGACTGGCCCAGTGAGCCACAAGCTCTGCGCCTAACAGCCTTGGCTGACCATGTTTCCGAGGAGGTATGGACTTTTCTAAACCAGCAAGGTTATGCCCCCACCTCCCCTAAGGCAGTGTACCAAATTTTAACAGCACTTGCTAAAAGGTTGGACCAGGACCGCACTGGTCAGATGGTTCTAGACAAACTGAAAGCCGCCCTGCACGATCCCCATTCCTTCAAGCCTTGGAGACGCCGTCAAGAGATTCAGCGCCTCACGAAACAACTACAGTTCAAAGGGAAATTACACTCACTGCGCAACAGAACGGGTCAACTGCTACCTGATCCGGAGTCCATGGTGGCAGAACTTGTAGTTTACTGGCAACAGACCATGAATGCAAAAGAGATCCTGACTGTGCTGGCGGACGCTAGTGCCAAGTCTGGTGAAGAGTTGTTTCAGCCCATAACAACGTGCTGCCAGAGCCTGTGGAGGTGCTTCTGAGCCAATGGTCCAGGCCGATGGTTCGCGCATCAACACAGCCTGGTCAGAGCCCAGGACCCCCGTCTGGCCGTCGTCCCCCTGAGTTTCGATGCATGTGCGCAAGGGGGAGGGGGAAGTACACGGGTCCGGAGTGCAGCAGGACATACCCCCCCCCCCCCTTGTCCATCGCCCCCCAGGGACAACGGTTCCCCCCCACCCCGGGGGGAACCGCTGCCAGGTGACGCCACCCCCCCCCCCCCCCCCCCGGGGGACACCATTGCCAATGAACAAATTACCGGCGCATACTACGCAGACTTTATGACCGACCTGTTGCTTGCTGTACATTGCCCAAGGCTCTGAAATACACACTGAAATACACACTGACATACAGAGATCAAATGGTGCCATGCAAATGATGCAAACAAGCAAAATTCTCAATACAATGCATCAGTCCATCAGTTTGCTGCATGCCCCTACTGCTGAACAGCTGAACAGGGACAATGTAAAACTTCTTTTTCCAGTCCCACATAGTCTTGAACAGCTGCACATGCTACCCATCAACCACAGGGATGGATGGGCTGGCTGCAGCAGGCTGTCAAACGTTTCAAACGTTTTAGGGAAGCGCGGTCATGCACAACTTCTATGGCACCACGTTTGTACGTTATACTTCTGTACTGATCACCATGAGGAGAAGGGCCTTGCACAACAGCCAGCACAGGCTCCTTTGTGGAACGAACATAGCGCACAATAGTGCCTTCAGGGAATATTTTGAGAGGTCTGAGGAGTGCAATGGGTTAGCACAAAGGAGGTACGCATAAGCTCTAACAACGAGCTCTCATAATTACGCAATCCTGTGCAGTATGACACTGTTGCGTTTTTTTTTTGGAACCAGCCGGTGACGGTCCCCCCCCCCGGGGGGGGATGGACAAGGGGGGGGGGGGATGGACACGGGGGGGGGCCATGAGGCAACGGATACTGGGCTCGCATACGCCCCCGTGTCACAGGCGCATGGTCATCACCACATAGTTCAGTGTTTTTCCTCGCTGCACTGCAGCGCAGACCAGTTCTGTACCACTCCAGGTGGCTGCTGACTGTGCTTTGGCCCTGGCCATCTGTACATCGAGGTCAGCTCGCACCCACCACCCTCCCACAGTGCCGGTTAGTCTCTAACCCTTGCCCTGCAGGTCTTGCTCGTGCTGCCCCTGTCTTACTCTTGCTCTCTGGCACGTGAAGACGTGTCATACCCGAACTCCGGGGGCGCAAAGGCGTCTTTGGGGGCGCAACGGCGTCTCAACGTTTCACCAAAAGATGTTTCTGCTTGACGCTTCAACAAGTGCTTTGCTGTACTGTGGCGCTTACCTGTTCAGTACCACACCATGTGTGCGTTGGCCGCCTACATATCCAGGTCAACTCGCACCCACCACCCTCCCGTGGGCCGCACTCTCACTGCCCCTGTTGTGCCCAGGCTTTCTGACACGTTATGACGTGTCACGCCCGTGCTCTGGGGGCGCAAAGGCGTCCCGATGTTTCACCATTAAGTTGTTCAGCTCTATGCTTCATTGGCTGCCCACACACCCTGGTCAGCTCGAACCCACCACCCTCCCACAGTGCCGGTTAGCCCCCGACTCTTGCTCTGTGGGTCTCTCTCCCCCTCTCTCACTCTCTCTCTCTCCTGCCCTCTCTCTCTCTCTCTCTCTCCTTCTCTCTGGAGGTAGTTGCAAAAGTTGGCGGACACAACACCTGCTGTTGCTTGACAAGGGTGTTGCGCTCACAAGGGGCTGTGAAGCAATGGATACTTAGCTACCGTATGACCCCCGTGACACAGGCCATAGGTCATCGCTCATCGTGTCCAAACCAGTGCTGAATGTTGCCTTGAGTTCGCCCACATGGCTATCGAATGTTTCATAGGCCGGTTTGGGTCAGCTTTGCCCCCCCCACAGATCCCGATTAGCACACTGCCTCTTCAGAGGTAACTCCAGCATTGCGCTCACAAGGGGGAGGGGGGGGGGGGCTCTCCAAAGGACAGCTGGAGTCTTTCCCATTGCCATTTCCGAGCATCTTCACACTTTGCATCATGCTCTTTCCGCTCCCGTCAGGTTGCCCCCAGTTGTGCTAACTGCTGCGCCACACACCTCAGGTCCGTGCACCCCCCAGCACTAGCCCATCTTTCCCACAACAAAGTGCCCATGAACTTGTCATCCTGCACTCTTGACCACAAAAAATGCGCTCAGAAAAAACCGGTTGGACAGGGTCGTCGTGCTTGGAGAAGGTGTGCGGGTGCAAGGTGGGGCCATAATTCCATTCACTGCTGTGCCCAGGTTCAACCAGAAGGTGCTTTGGTCTTGCAAAGCAAGAGCAGGTGGCCATGATGCAATTCACCGGATCAATCAAGTTCAACCAGAATGTTGCTAGGCTGTCTTGCAGCCGGAATGTAGCTCTGACTGGATCCTAACAACTAAGGTATGGCCACCCCTGAATGTTCTTGGCTCCTCACAAGGCCAAATGCTCATGGTTGTGGATAGGCTGAGATGCGGATTCAGGACAGGTGGCTGGGATACAACGCTTTCCGCTAGGGGGTTTGATTCCTCAGCCAACCCACGATCCCTGCACTCACCCGCTCACCTGGACTGTGATTGCAGTATTCACCCTCAATACCTTACTCGGCTTTATTGGGCCTCGGATGAGGAGGCTTGAGTCAAAAACCACTCGCCCTCTCGCTGACCTGGACCCACAGGGGGGGTCGATCCAGAGTTGTGGCTCAACAACCACACATTATTCTATTGGTCCGGACAACTCGTTGGGTTCCCTTTCTGTCCGCGGTTAACAAATTCCCCGCTGCTTGTAGCCTATTAAGCAAAAACTTTTGACCCCCCCCCCCCCACTCCCCCACCCCCCCACCCCCCCACCCCCCCCCTCAAAAAAGTGATATCCAGTTTTAGGGGGTAGAGGCCTCAAAATCAAAAAATCCATTGGGGGATGCTCTTATTGGGCAAAATAATGATTTTACAAGGGGTTGGACATCCAATATCATGCCTTGGGGTATGCTACGCGAATGACCCCAAAAAAGGGGGGTATATGACGCCCGCGCCTGCGCTTGATCTAACAACCTCTCTTCGAGGTGATTCTATTGCCTTCGGCAAGTCCACCTCGCAGAGAATCTACCCCAAGCCACACACACCCTAAATAGGGTAAAAACTACATAAATACGGCCTAAAACATGCTTTACATATCTTGGATGGTTATTTTAGGTAATCACCATGTCAAAAAAATATGTTTCGAAAACTTCAATTTTTGAGTTGTCCAGGGTGAAAAACTGCATAAGCAGGTTGTGTACCAATCCCTTGGGAACCCCCCCCCCCCCCCGTGAACCTAATACCCAAATAGGGTGAAAAACATGTAAATACGGACTAAAACATGCCTTGCATACCTTGGATGGTCATATTGTGTGGTCACAATATCAAAAACACAAGTTTCGAAAACTTCGAGTTTTGAGCTGTCCAAAGTGAAAAACTGCATAAGCAGGTTGTGTACCCTTGGGAGACCCCCCCCCACCCAATACCCAAATAGGGTGAAAATGACGTAAATACAGCCTAAAACATGCTTTACATACCTTGGATGGTCAGTTTAGGTGATCAGAATATCAAAAAAATAAGTTTCGAAAACTTCGATTTTTGAGCTGCCCGGGGTGAAAATTGCCCAAGCAGGTTGTGCACCATGCAATCCCTTCCCCCCCCCCCCCCCGGACCTAATACCCATATAGGGTGAAAAACACGTAAATACGGCCTAAAACATGCTTTACATAGCTTGGATGGTCATTTTAGGTGATCACAATATCCTAAAAACAAGTTTCAAAAACTTCGATTTTTGAGTTGCCCGGGGTGAAAAACTGCATACGCAGGTTGTGTACCAATCCCTTGGGAGGACCCCCCCCCCCGGACCTATGACCCAAACAGGGTGAAAAACATGTAAATACGGCCTAAAACATGCTTTACATAACTTGGATGATCATATTGTGTGGTCACAACATCAAAAAAACAGGTTTCGAGGACTTCGATTTTTGAGCTGCCCAGGGTGAAAAACTGCATAAGCAGGTTGTGTACCAACCCATTCACTAGCCCATTATTGGTGGAAATAGCCATTTCGCGTCTTTGGCACGGGCATTTGACCGGCCCTCGGCAAAGCTACAGACTGCAAAAAACGTCCTTCCATATCCTAGTAGGCATATACTGTCACAATATCCCCACTCACACCCCCTCAAAGTGGGTACCACGGGGTCACCGAGGTCGCCAAAACCCCCAACAAACCAAAAATGGCTGAATGGCTGAAAAGTGCATAAACTGCATGAGCGCTCGTCCCACTCCGCCCCATACAAACCCCATGGAGTCGGGACCCGGAAACACTTTTTCGGCTCAAAATCGAAAAAAACCAAAAGATTCATGATTTTCGACCCAAAAAAGGGGGGGTCATTTTTTCGACATTTTTGACCCCCCCCCCACCCCCTGCCCCCCACACCTCCCTCAAAACCTCAAAAAAGTGGGTTTCAAGAGGGGGGGGGGTCTGGGGGGGTCCGGACCAAAAACTCATTGGGGGATGCGTTTATTGGACAAAATAATGATTTTACAAGGGGTTAAACTAACAATTCAACCCCTTGGGGTAGGGTACGCGAATAGGCCCAAAAAGGCCAAAATGGGGGCTTATGTGGCGTTTTCCCCATATATACGCCTGCCTGGTTTTGATCTAACAACCTCTGCGAGGTGATTCTATTGCCTTCGGCAGTGCACCTCGAAGAGAGGTTGACAGTCAGCCAATCAGTCCCTGAGCCAGGCCAGGAGTCAGTCAGACAGAAACACACAGTTTGGGTTTTTTGTCAGTGGCAGATGCGGCTCCAAGCAGTAGGGAGACCCTTCACCTTAAGACAGGCGGTGGCTGAATGGTAATGCAGCCGGCCACAGTCTTTTGGGGCGGCGGTTCGAACCCCGGTAGGGTGACTTTCACGCCGCCGCCGCCGCCGCCGCCGCCGGCAAAAATATGCGGACCAGGATTCGAACCGCCGACCAAAAACTTTAACTCGGCTGTGTTACCATTCGACCAGCAGCTATGTGTTAGCAATCAGCTTCCCCACTGCTTGGAGCCTTCTGAGCGAAAACTTTTGACCCCCCCCACCCCCCAACCCCCCCCCTCAAAAAAGTGATATCCAGTTTTAGGGGATAGAGGCCTCAGAATCAAAAAATCCATTGGGGGATGGTCTTATTGGGCAAAATAATGATTTTCCAAGGGGTTGGACATCAAATATCATGCCTTGGGGTATGCTACGCGAATGACCCCAAAAAAGGGGGGTATACGACGCCCGCGCCTGCGCTTGATCTAACAACCTCTCTTCGAGGTGATTTTTTTTTGGCTCAGACCAAGATGAGCTGGCGTAGCCTGCTCACTTCACAGTACTCGAGGTGACCCCTCGGGATCAAGGTTCAGAGCTGTCCAGTGCTACGATGATCCCACAAATGACTGTGGTCGCGGATCTGACGCTTAGTGAGGATTAGATGAGTCTGAAACCAGGTTATGCAGTGGGAGACTGCCACGCCCGTAGGCTTCCCAGTGTGCATGAGGCACAATGACTGTCCGCGGTTAACGAATGTCTTTACTGTACTCCAACTAAAACGCCCCCATCCCCCTCTAAGTTTGCCCCCACCCTACCCTCACAGCTAGTGATCCTCACCCTTCAGCAAGCTTTGATGTGTCTGAGATTGAAGAAGAGGACATTTCTAGCAACCCTAAACCCCCCCCCTTAAAAGCCGGCGCGTGCTTTTATTTTATCGCGTGCTGTCATTCTTTGCTGGCTTTTATTTTTACCATCCATGCTTTTGCTATGTTCTGAAGATGCTTAGTATGGATGCTTCTCTTGCAACTGTTGCTGAGGCTCGAGAATATGACGACTGCGTTGTTGATGATGCCTGGGTTGCTGCTGAGATTGATGATGTTGCTCCTGTTGCAGCGAATCCCCCTAATGTTGATGCAGATGTTCCTGATGTTCGTGATGTTGCTAATGGTGTTGCAGCATATGCCCCTATTCCTGATGCTGATGCTGCTGATGACCCTGATGCCGTTGCAGTGGGGGTGTTTGCGGGGGAGAAGGAGACACAATTTCACCTAAGCACCTATCTATGGCTTCTTTTCTGAAGAAAAACTAAACCACGAGGTGGTTAACCTGCATGTGTTTGGCAATCACTTTCATGTTCTTGAGTCTTTCATTTGAGGGATGGTGAAGCTAGGATGGTGCTGCGTGCTTTTATTGTGACGCATTTAATAAACGCCGGCTTGCGTGCTTTTATTTCTGTTGCGTGCTTTTAAAAGGGGGGGGGGGGGTTTAGTGATTGCCAAACAAAGCTTGGCCCCAGAGACAACTGGCTCCGATACCCGACGTGACTCATAGCCAATGCTCACTCCAGCCTCACGCCATTTGTTCTTTGTGCACAGAGAAAGAGGTCCATTTCGGGGCCCACAACCATTCAATGCACACATCTACAACCAACAACCTGTGCGCAACTTCATTACCCGCTGTAGCCTAGCGAATGGATCCACTTGGGGGTTCCACGGCATCAAGTAGCTGTTCCCAAACCTTGTTGTGTGTGTGTGGGCGTTTCTTTGTGTTTTTTTTTGGGGGGGGGGGGGTTGCTTCCAGCATTTGCCACCCCCCCCCCTTGTACCCACACACATGCACCTTCTATCCTTTGCTGGCATGAGACCACCCAACCCCCTCTGCCACATCAATGCCCTCCCCCCACGCCCCACCACTCTCTTGTATTGCCCCCCCCCCCCCCCCCCTGTTCCCCCAGCCAGATGTACAATCATGCCCTTTCTCCCCCCCATAAAGGCCCCCTAGCTGAGAGACAACCATCCCCCCACCCCGCTCCGAAACAAATTTTTTGAGATCATTCATAGCACTCCAAAAACCTCTGAAATGTTGGAGCAACTGGGAAATGGGTCTATTGCTAGCCCCATGAAGGCACAGAGTTTGGTTTTCCTTGAATTTCAGAGGGTTTCATTTTTTTTTGCCCGTTTGCCTCTGTGTTCCAGTGCATAGACAAGGCCATGCTGGTGCGATGATGGTGGTGGTGGGTTAAGTAGTGCCTGAGGGGAGACCCTTGGGGAAAGGGGATTGGTGAAGTACGTCATCTTTATCACTTCGTGCTCATCATCATCTTCTTCACCATCCTCTTGAGGGCCTGATTGGCTTTGATGACATGTTGTGTGGCCTGGGCGTTGATCACTGTGACTAAGTTTCTCCACCTTGTTTCTGCGCTTTTCATTGTGTGTTGCTTTGCCTGTGCCCGTTTTCGCTTCTCTTTGTTCTTCTCTCGTACGCTTTTAGCTTGTTGCGTTGTTTTTCTGTCACTCCCCCATGCTTGTCCAACTTTTTTCTACATTTTTGGAAATATTGGAAGTCCCTGCGATATTCTCAGTAGTTTGACCACACTTACGTGGGTGAAGGTGAACCGGATGGGGGGGGGAGGGGGATCTGGCAGGCCATATTAGGGCATTGACGAGCTGTAATGTTGTTACCGGCCCTCCATGCCGTGCAGGCAAAAATACAAACACTGCTCCCCAAAAGGCATAGGTATGGAGGTCTAGGGTCCCCACGTGAAGACCCCAAGTGAAGTGGCATCCATGCACATGTGAGCCCGATCAGGCACCCTAGTCCTCCAACCCCATCCCAAGTCGGAAACCAAATTCAACGATACCCACATGACTGGTGTTGCGAATCGTCGAGGATGTTCATGTGATAGAGCTTCAGCTGCGGACAAATGCTCGGGTGCAAGCTCCGGATTCCCTTGAAGGTGGGTATCAAGGTTCCGTTGTTCGCCTGACACCCAGAATCTGAGAACAGACAGGAAACTTTATAATCCTCGGGTCCAGGCAACCATGGAGGGGACCATGAACAGGGCCGCAAAGAGGTCAGGTGTGAACCCGCCACTTAGCTCCAGTCGCGCCTTCCTTCCGCGACCTTCATCACAATCAGTTCCATTCCAGGCACAGTGCAGTCGAAGAGCCCATTGAGCACGGCAACGCATCCTCCATCCGTGACCACGACCAGGGGAAGGGGGGGCAGGGGGCAGGGAGACCTGCCACAGGGATGTGGGAAAGTGGACAGGAGGCCCCCAGAAGGGGAAACGGAAGGTCGCTACATTGGTAAACACCAGCAATCCACCCGATAAAAGAAGGCAGAGAGGAAGGAGGTGTGGATATATTTGACGGAGCCCATCAGAAGAGCATGAAATACAGGCCGAACAAACGATCCGCATTCTGTTCGAGCGCTGCACGTGCGAGCTCCAAGCCCCATCCTACGCTTGGCAAGAAGCCGCAAATAGACACCCTTCTCTCCTTTGGAAATGGATGCCGCACCAGCCTTTCCAGAGCCATGCTGATTGCTGGGTGCGAAGATATGAAAGCCCTTTTTGGACTGGTTCACTTCTTTGTTTCTTGTCTGTTTGCAGTAACCCTTGCTCACACTAAAGCCCTCAGGCTGCGGAACACTATGACACTAAATTGAATCTTGTTGCTAAAGCCTGTGATCCCGGAAACACAGCCCAACTGCGTCTATTGCAAAGGGTAAGATCTCAGTGCTGCCTAATGGCAGTAGGGCCCTGTTGGTCCCTGAAAAGAAGTCTGTTCTGCCACCTGAAAGGGGCTGATACCAGCAACCTTCAAAGTGGGTAGTGGAAGTGAACAATCAAGAAAGGCGAAAGATATTGATGTTTGCCATTCTGTGGTAGAATCTTACCGTCATGAAGTCATCAGCATTTGAACCCTCATTCTATGACCTGGCATGAAGAGATGAGTTATGTGATTCCCACCACTGCAGTTACAGAAGAGCACCCCCATTGATTTGGTGCTTGATAAGACATAGCGTGATCTAGGAAGTTCTTTGCACAGAAGAGTGTGTGTCTGCCTGAGTGTGTCGTCAGGGAAACGTTATAATGGAGAAAACCAACTATGGGTCATTGAGAAGGTGTGGGCGTCAGGCCTGCTGAAGGCGCACCCACCAGTGTGTGTATGTGTGTACTAAGGTATCGATTCCATTCCTGCTCCAACTGCGAGGTTCCACATTCCAACAATTCAAACTTCCAACATTCCAGTGTGTATGTGTGTGTGTGTGTGTGTGTGTGTGACGCCCAAGGATTTCAATCAAAGCTCAAACTGTGAGGTTGTGTGTGTGTGTGTGTGATCTGTACTATTTACGAGGTAGATCCTTATGCAGCCATGAGATGGCAGGTGTATTCGGCTCAGTCTGCTGTTGCCTCTTTGCGCCTGTGATCCATCCCTTCTGCGGAATCAGAACCTCTGTGTGTGTACGGTTAGGTAACCTCGGAGCTGGCCCTTCCGTGTGCCCCCAGAAAGAGCTGGCGGCAGATTGCTTCCGTATCCGGCGACTCTACCAGCCCCTGTGGAACAGGGGCTGGTGGGGAGGGCGGGGATGGCGTTTTGGGCCTCCGCCGCTTGGGGGCGGGAGGCGTTGGGGGTTGGTGTGGAGACCTCAAAGTTGTGTGTGTGTGTGTGTGTGTGCGCGCGCGCGCGTGCGTGCGTGTGTTGGTCATAACGAAGTGCATGTGTGTGCACGTGCGTATGCGCGCACGTGCATGTGAAATCCAAGACAATTTCACAAGCGCATGCACGCAGGCACACGTGTGTGTGCTCAGTGGGGATCATTGAGGGAGATCAGTATGTGTGCGCTCAGCACTATTATTGAGGGCACCTGGCTTTCAATGTCCTGGGCGCTCTTGGGTCGGGAACGGGCCTGTGGGAACAGGTTAGGGGTTACCTAAGCCCTATCCCCTCGGTCCCCCCCTTTGTGACCCAGCGCGACTGAAGGCGCGACAGCACTATCATTGAAGAAGATCCGTATGCAGCAATCAGCAGATGAAGTTGGTAATGCGTGACAATGTGGGATCAGAACCTCCGAAGAGAAAAAGAGACCAAGTGGCCTCTGCATGAGGTCTTCCCTGCCCTCTCGAGAAGATCCACTGTAGGGACCGGACATCATGCTCCTCATCATGTGTGTTTGTGTGCTTGTGTGTCTGTGTGTCACCCAACATTGGATCCATCGAACAGCATTTGCATACACCTTTCTGTGGCTCTGTCCACACCGCAACAATGTATCTGCGGGCAAGTGTGTGACGCCCAAGACAAACTCGAAACATGTGCATACTGCCAGGGTCAACTCCCGTTTGCCCTTTTGAACAGCTGATCCATGAATTCATTGTGTGGGTGTGGGTGTGGGTGTGGGTGTGCACGTGTTGGGTGACTGAAAGTGGATGGGGCAGGCAACTCTGGAGCGCTACCCCATGCGAACTCCGAGTCCAAAAGGTGGCGACTGGCGCTCGTGTGTTTGTGTGTGTCTGCAGAACCAACAATGTCGAGGGTATTGCATACAGCTGGAGGGAAAGAACAGAAGCGGAAAATGCCTGCAACTCAGTTCCAGTGCCCTAGCCTAACCCAACCTAACCTCCCTTCCCTTCCTGGAACAGGAAGCTGTGGTGCATCTGCAACTCAGGAGAAATAAGCTGATCAAGAGCCACCTAAGCAAGGATCTATGACACCAGAGTAGAGCAGACGTTGCGATGTATCTGCCGGTTGATTTGGTTGTAGCTCACAAAGCATATGGACAACTCAGCCCCATGTAAACAATGCAATCCATTGCCTGCGGATTTGATTTTCTTTTCAGCCAGAATGGTATGCCGTCGATCCCATCAAATTGCAGCAGATTTCTAGGACCCACAGGTCATATGCTGGATGCAAAAACATTCAGAAATTCTCAATTGCGCGATTCCTTCTTTATTCATAGCAAACAGCATGGGGAGGACCATTATTGATGCATGGACTTGGCATTGGTAGGTGCTGCAACTTCAGCAACACTGATCTTGGTGCGCTCAGCAATCCCAGAATCATATGGTGATGTGTGCATGCCAAAACACAACAAGGTGCATGCACAGGCATCCTACTGTAAAGATCCGAGCATGGTGCGCATGCATGCATGTCCGGATGCAAAAACAGATGGATACCATCACATATGGAAGCACACATGTGAAAACACACACACACACACACATGCATACAATTTCGTGAGCTGTGCAACTCCCCTGTTGTGCAGAATGACCATCTCGATAGCTGGAAAGTGTCTATGTCTAAGCTCCTTAGGCCCCAGATGCTGATCTTACATGTGGCTGAAAAGATCCTTGCAGATATGTGCGTTTGACACCCCAAGATAATTGTCATGGACCATGATAGCATTCCTGTGTGTGCATGCAAGTGTGCATGCATGGTGTGGGGAGGGGGGGGGGGGGCATCATTTTGAGGCAGGAATGGGACGGGATGGATGGGAGCGGGATGCATGGGTCTGCAGCACAGCCGGGCTGCCAGTCTCATATAGGCCTAGGCCTGGCACCTCGTTGGCACCCGGCAGATTTAAGTCCCCACCTTGGTTGGAACTTGCATGGATCAAGACCTCGGGTGACTTCTGTCCTAGCCCTCCTATGCCTGTCCGTGAATTGGCCTTCGGCAACATCATATTATCAAGGGCGCTGGCATTATAAGGTCCAAGCTCCTTGTCTTCAGGGCTAGTTGAGGGGTTCGAGGGTGGGGACTTGGCCCCTGCCTTCTACCTTTCCTAGGTCTGCATCCTTGTGCACAGCACAGAGACAAAAAAGAGGCAGCTAAGTATCTTCATCATTGTGTTCCTGACAGGCTCGGGGACCACAATAAATGGCTCCTCATTTACCCAATTGCCTGGGTCACCACTCACACTATTTGTGCAATGGATGTGGTCCCCATGGCAGCACTGTTGAGGGCTATTCCTCCGAGCAATGACGCCTCATATATTTCATGCAGATCTCCTTGAAGCAATTGATCCAGCCATCGTAGATTGCTTGCCTTTACTTGACCACCACAGCGGGCTATTGTGGACTGGTTGTACTGGAACATTTGATTCTTTGTGCAGCCATCCAACCCAAAGAAGCCAACCACTCCAATTGGAATGTTGCCCTTTTGCCGAAGGTTCCAATTTTCTGGTTGCGGGACAACCAGCTCCCTTTTGGGCCCTACAAGCATACCACCCACTTGGCAGGCAGTTGCAGCCCCAATGGAAGTGCCCGGCGTCCCTAGCGCCTGTGCCACCACACCACTGGTCCTTGATTCTAGTAGGTGACCCGTGGTGCCCCCTTTTGTAGTCTCCTTGAGGGTGGTGCAGTAATTCCTCCTCAGAGCATGACCCCTCCCCCTATGGAAGACTACGGCACACAGCCAAAGGGTGAGATGTGTGCATGCAGAGCCTTGTGAGGTTGAACCTTGGGGAACAGCTCATGGCCCCACCTTCCCCTAGCTAGCATGACCAATGTTGTAGGTCCCTCCAAAGCCACTGACTGCACTGCGCCCTGGCTGCCACCACAATGGCCCTGGGAAGAGGCCTTAATGACAGCCATTTTAAGGTGGTCCATGGCCGACTGCTAGGCAATGCAGCACGGCAGATGACACACAATGAGCTCGCTGGTTTTCCAGTTGCTGCCCATGGCCCAAGGACAGGTGGTCGACAAGCTAGAGTGGCAGCCATAGACTAGGTTGGCAGCTGCAATGGCACCTCTCTGGTCCCATGGGCAGCTTACACTTTCGACCACCCATGAATGGGGCCCATGCAACCTCTCCCGGTCCCTCAGCTGCCAGGGGATGTTATGAAGGGCTTTGTTCTTGGGGGGCGGGAGGGCCAGTACTCATGAAGCAGATCAGGAAGCAATTTCATATGAATCTGTCCCTCAAATAAATGCAAATGAATGCCTTGAAAAGAAGCCTTTTTGTGCACAACTGGCAAAAACTTGTTTGGTGACATTGTTGGGAAGCAAAGAGATAGACCATGCTGGCAGTACACAAAGGGTCTCAAGGTAGTACATATCTCAGAGATATATAAAAAACAGGACATGCTGTGGGAGTCCCACACAACAGCGAGCACATGGTATGCGTTTGGTTTCCCTGGTTCCTAGCCAGCAGGCAATGGGAAAACAAGTCGAGCCTGCAAACATGGCCAGATGGACCCAATGACAGCCTTGTGCACAGCAGGGGCCTTGCAGGCTGAGGTGGCTCCCTCAGGTCAGAAACAGGGCCAACAACTCAATCTGGACGTTGACACGTGCATGAGCAGATGATTGCAGTCAAGACGAAATACAATCATATTTTGTGCGATTGCAACGGCTGCCTTTCTGGCTGTTCCACTCTTCTTACTCACTCTGCCACACAAGTCACATCCAACCCTTTTGAGCTTTTATTTGGCGGTGGGTGAGGTAGCATTGCTCTTCACATCAGGTCCCATACACGAAGTCGAATTCAACCTTAACCACACCCCTCTTGAGCCTGGCTGTCTAGCCCAAGGGATGAAGAAATTGGGGAGGAGGGCCTGAAGGGGGTATGCAGCTTGAAGGGGGGGGGGGGGGATAAAAGAGGAGAGGGTGTGTTGGGGGGGGGGGGGATCAATTCATCTGCAAGCAGGACCTTCACGAATGAAAAACAGACCCCGTTCCAGCACTTTGCAGTCCAAAACTGGCCACTCCCTTTAAATGGCCCGAAGGGCCTGAAAGGAAAAAAGCACAGCGCAAGTCGGGAGTGCATAACCTGCCATTTTGCCACAGAATACCCTGAAACAACTGCCAACAACCATCCACTGGTCGTTGGTTGACCGTGAACTATCGGCGGTAGGCGCTTAACCGTCGGCGGTTTGGGACCGACCGGGAGCAGTTGGCAGAGCAGTTGGCAGAGCGGTTGGCGATTAACCGCCAACGGCAATCCCGCACTGTCTTTTCAGCAAAACGGGGACCATGTGTGTAACTTCCAATAGACTGCAAGAAGCGAAAACTTTTTCTCCGTGTCCCAAAAAAAAAAAGCCATCCACAAGCCCTCGTATTGAGTACAGCACAATCGAGAAAGGGTGGTCAAGAAGCGGGAGAGCAGGTTCCAAGGAGTCTGACGGCGGGCCAGACATAATACAAAAAAAATTAACAGACGACACTAGTGCAATCCCAGAAACAAAATCGTGTGTTTGTATGTGCGTTCATGCGCGCACGTGTGCGTGCGCACGCGCTTACCATAGCTGTGCTTGGGCCCGCGGTATCGCGTTAACCACCACTGGGGCCTCAGATCCCCATACCTGTGTCCCTGCAGAAGCGGTGAGGAAAGAGATATTCGATGCGGGCACTCACACTCCCCACGAGTCACAATGGGGGATCCACCTGCCTATGTGCAACCCCGGCCCCTGCACCACACATCTGCCTCGGAGGGGGTGGGAATAAATGAAAAAGGCATTCTTTGGGGGGCCTTCGGCGCCCTCAGCCCACGGCACATCAGCCTTCTCCCCGGGACCAAGGTGCAGGCGTCGGCAAAGGCGCAGGTGTGGGCGACCATGCGGAGCTACCACCCCCCAGACGCATGCGACGCCCCAGCACAAAGGCCAGTCCCGATGCAGCAGACGAGAGGGACCAAGAAGGTGATGATACAACACGAGCCGGAGGGGAAGAGGGGGGGATCAAAACTGGTGTACGGTTGCCACTTGGGACGTGCGGCTTCCCACACTTTTGACTGTATGTTGTGGAGGCGTGCCTCCGGACTGTAGACAGCCGATGCTTTGGGTGGTGCAGTGCTGCTCGCCTTGTGTGTTTGGGGGGGGGGGGGGGCTGAAGGCAAGACTACCGGTGGCACATCCGTAGTGATTCATTCTGTTGTTGTCTTTCGGTGGAGGACCGGCTCCGTTCTTTTTGGGGGGTGTTCCACAAAAGCGGGTTGGGTGGTTGGGTCCCGAGCGGTACCACCCACGCCTGTCTTTCTCAAAATTGAATTTCAGAGTTGCTGTTTTTTTTTCCAACAATTCCACGGCTGCGCCTGCCCTCTCACAACCTTCACTGCCTTGGGTCCCTACTCGACGTACTACCGTACCTTTGTCTGTTGGGGGGGGGCGGGGTGCAGCTCATCTACACCGGGCACATGTGGGTGCAGACCTTTGAACACACCGGACAGTCTACCACGACAAAGTGGAGACCTCAGTAGAGACCATAGATCGGTACGGCGGGGTTGCCACAGGTGCGGGGCAGTGCTGCATGCAGCCCCGGGGGCAGCCCAACCACAGCTGCAGATGTAGCCACGAGTGGGCGCCACCCGGTGCTCAGCGCGCTGAGGCCAAGCAGCTGACAGGGCCGTATCTCAGACGCCGCCTCATGGCCATGCGCCCATCGGCCATGGGCCTGGACGGGTGGAGCCTACACGATCTGCGGGCGCTCCCGGACCGGGTGCTGCATTGGTTGGCCCAGCTCCTCACGCTAATTGAGGAGATGGGCCAGTGGCCCACGTTACTGGCCTAGGGTTACACCTCCCTCATCCCCAAGCCAGGGGAGGAGGGGCCCGTCCGCGCATGTGTCAGTGTCGGCGGCCGTACACCGGGAGTGTGGAGGCGAGTGCAAACCGACGGCACAGATGCTGCGCATGGCGCTTGTCACAACTGCGCGGGCCACGGCTTCGGCCGGTTCGGCGGGCCCTTCGTCCGCAGGGCCTTGGCGGGCGCCGGCCTCGCGCCCAAGTCGGCGACGTGCGTAGGCGACCGCTGGGGGCGCATGCTGCCGCGGAAGTCGCGCGCGCCCTAGAGCGGGCCCGGGTCAGCTGTCCCGGAGACGGGCTGTTGCCCGTGCCGTTGACCAGGTGCATCCAGATGCACACTCCGAGTCCGTGCTGGGTTTGCCGACTCCAGCACTGACTTGTGACAGGTGGGGGGGGGGGGGGGGCAGGGGCGTGACGTTGCCATAAGAGCTTAGTCAATCAGGAGGCCCTGCCCCCTGCCCAAGGCACCCCAACACAAGCACTTGATTGTCTGGGACAAAGCCCCAAGAGGTTGCTGCTCTTCATGGCAAAGGGCGGTGTCCATCAACTTCGCGCCACTCGTGAAGATCGATCCGCCGCTGTGTTGGCCCACCGTTTCTGTTTCTGCATCGGTGGCGGGTCGTTGCACCAACACATTAAAGATCCACAGGGCACAGCGGGGGGGAGAGGGAGGGGGGGGGGGGATTGGCCAGGCTGAGGGAGTGTGCGGGTGGGTGCTTTCGGGTGCGCGCACTAATGCAGGTCTGGGGGAGGGGGTCGTCTACTCTGTTTGTCCCCAAACGGTGGGGAACCGTATTTTTGTGGGCGGAGGAGAGCGGCACAGTTGCAGGCCATTGCTGAAGGGCCGCGGCAAACCCCAGCCGCCTCACCCACTCACCCACGCACATCAAAAAACTTTTCCTCGGGAAAACATGACATCTATGAAAGGGGCCCAAGATTGGAGGCCGATTGGAAGTACACAAACCTGTTTTTGGCCTCTGACATCCCCCCCCCCCCCTGGGGCTGGGGTTGTTTGGCACTCGGCAATGGCCTCGACAGTGGCCCCTCTGCTTCACAAGCGCTGCTTCCGTTTGCCTCCTGTGCCCTC
Organism: Eutreptiella sp. 'Long Island Sound 2002'; assembly: GCA_964036045.1. Classification (NCBI taxonomy): domain Eukaryota; phylum Euglenozoa; class Euglenophyceae; order Eutreptiales; family Eutreptiaceae; genus Eutreptiella; species Eutreptiella sp. 'Long Island Sound 2002'. Next base: position 1,525,771 of record OZ038383.1, on the reverse strand, counting down.
TTGCTTCTAAAATGCCGGGGGGTGGGGGGGAGTTCAATGACAACCGGTCCGACAGGGGGAGGGGGGGGGGGGCAGCCGAAACAGAGAAGGGGCCTGCGCATGCGGACGTCCAGCTACACGGTCTTCTTCGCCACCTTCTTCTTCTTCTTCTTCGGCTTGTCCCCGGTCGCGCTCTTCTTCTTCTTAGTGGCCCCGGCGGCGGGCGTCGCCTTCGCCGCGCCGGCGGGCGCCACCCGCTCCGCGGCGCTCACCACCGCCGGGGCGGGCGGCTCGCCCTGCAGCAGCGCGGCCCGCGCGGGGGGCGAGGACAGGAGGATCAGCCCGAACATCAGCACCGAGATGACGATCCAAAAGATGTCGAGGGCGGTGGGGACCCACCCGGCGAAGGTGCACAGCAGCAGGAAGATGCCCATCGCCACCAGCGGCATCAGGTAGCCCAGGAACTGCCAGAACTCCAGGAGCGCGAGGCGGGCGGGCGGGGACGCGAGCGCGATCACCAGCAGCATCCCGAGCGTGGCCACCAGCACCGCGAGGTCCACCATGTCCGGCACCCAGTACCCCAGCCCAATGGCGATCACCCCGACGACGGTCAGCAGCCCCAGGACGATGATGGGGCCCGCGGCCGCCGCGGCGAACGACCCCGGCTGCTCCGGCGCCGCGGCCTCCGTCTCGGGCTTCGGGGGCTCCTCGGCCTTGGGCTTGGCCTCGGCCTTCGGCTTGGGCTTGGGCTTCTCCGGGGCGGCCGCCGGGACGACGCTTGGGCCCACGCCCGCCGCCTCCAGCGTCTCGCGGACCAGCGGCGCGATGGCGCTCTGGGCGTCCGGGGACGACAGCAGGATGATGGCCAGGGCCGCCACCGTCGCGGTCAGCATCGCGAGGTCGAGCCCGGTCGGGGTCCAGCCCCCGAAGGCGCAGACCACGAGGAAGGCGCCCAGGCCCAGGAACGGCAGCAGGTACCCGATGGCGTCGTCCATCTGGACGATGGCGGCGCGGGCCAAGGGGGAGGCCAGCAGGCACACCGTCAGCATCGCGCAGGTGGTCAGCAGCACCGCCAGGTCCTGGACCGAGGGGACCCAGTACTTGAACCCGATGGCGACCGCCCCCGACAGCGTGGCCAGCCCCAGGACGACGGCGGGGCCGGCGAGCGCCGACAGGAACCGCTCCTGCGCCACCGCCGGGTCCAGCACGGCCTCCTCGGCCGCCGCCGGCCCCGTCGGCGGCGCGGGCGCGGGCGGCGCCGGGGGCGGCGCGGGCATGGTCAGCTTCGGCAGCTGGGCCTGCACCTCCTTCACCGCTTGCTGGCCGGACTCGGAGTGGAGGATGATCAGCCCCACCATCAGGAACGCGACGAGGATCCACAGCATGTCGAAGTACCCCAGCGACACCCACTGCTGCTGCTGGGTCTCAGAGCGGAAGGAGAGCGTGCGGCGGGCGGACTCGGAGTCGGCCAAGGACGCCGCGCGCGCGCGCATGGCAGATCCCCGGCGCTCCTTCGGCGGGGTCTCGAACGTGACGGACAGCTGCCGCTCTGCGTCTCCGATTGGCGACTCGGCCTCGGTGTCGGAGTCGTCCTCGTCGTCGAGGCCGCCGCCGATGAAGTCGCCGATCTCGTCGGTGCTCTTGCGCATCTCCTCGTCCATCTGCTTGGCGATCTCCCAGCGCTTGGGCGAGCCGGGGCTGTCGGTGGTGATGACGATGGCCGTCGGGGGCGCCGCCGGCGCGAGCGCTTGCGGGGAGGCGGCGCCCTGCGTCGCAGAGGGTGGTCGGTTGAGCCGCTCCCGCTCTGGTGACGCAGCGGTGGCCGGCCCACGCGACTGAGTCCCCGAGACGTATCCGTTGGCCGATGACGGGCCAGTGACGGGGGACGGGCTGCTACCGATGGGGTATCGGTACCGGGTGACCCCGTCGGCGGTGACCTCCACCACCGGACTGGCTCCTCCCGCCTGACGGGGCACCGCCGTCGCGGCAGTACTGGCGGGCGTGGGCTGCGGCTTGGCGTAGGCATCCAGAACCGCCCGCTGCGCGACGCCCGGGGCCGTGTGCGTCTGCGGCGCGCTGTAGGGGGACCGCCGGGTGACGACGGTTGGCGACGCGCTGCGGGGGGTGTAGGGGCGGGGGGCGCTGGCGTAGCGTGCCTCCGTCGCCGGGGTCATGCGGGAGGAGCCGGGGGCCTCCTGGACCGGGGAGTACGGCCGGCCGTCGCCGAGCGGACATGCGTTGCAGCGGAAGTGCGAGCGGTCGGGGTACTCACTGAGGGGCTTGGGCTTGTCGCAGGATTCGCATCTGCGGAGGACTTTTGAGACGTTTGCGGCGGACATTGCGATCCGAAGGGGCGGCGCAGAAAGGGACAAGAAGACGACAACCGCTCAGAAAGCCCTGGGGCCAGCTCTGGAGGAACAGGTTGGCGAGGGTCAAAGAGAACGAGGCTGTTTGGAAGGGAGGGGCCTCAATGGGTCAGGTGTGGACCCGCCACTTAGCCCCAGCCGCGCCTGCCTCACGACCTTCATTGCCAACTCAGTGCCATGATTGTGCGTGTCACGCGGACAGTGCATTGCAGTTCTTGTCCCTTCCCTCCGCCCTGAATGGGGTGAGAGTGGGGCTGCATCTACAGGGTTCTGGGCTTTGTCGCCTTTTTGGACTGAGTTCGGGGCGCAGCGTCAAATGTGAAGGGAAGGGAGGGGGGGGGGATGCCATAAAGGTTGAGTGAGTATGCCAGTTGGTATGTCCCGGTGTACAAACTTTGGAGGGCCACAATGTCAGGTTTTGAAACAACCAGCATGATTGTGACCTCATGCCAGACTCACTCAGTTCAATTCAGGAGGCAACAACTGGTCGGGTCAGCTGAACTGGATGTCCCCGCAATAGACAATTCCAGCCGTTGTTCCTCAGCAGCAAGCTAGTGCGGTCCCTCGGAAAAATTTCTTGTGCTGCGGCATGCTGCGGCATGCTTCTACCTGCACATGTGGGTACCTACGCTTCTGTGGCAAATTGAACTCACATGCAAGAGACGACATGCACAACACTGTTGGGCCGAATTAATCACTTTCACCATCCGGATCGTCTGTAGTGGGTTTGTTGACATACATCATAGCCAAATGGCGCAAAGTGTTGTTGCCCATATGCAAACGGTCCTTTGTCTGGATGTGGCCCATCAAACTGAACGTTCGCTCAACATGGCAAGCAGAGCGTGGTCGTCGGACAAAGAAAACAGCAAGGCAGACAGGCGCATGAACGCAAAAAAATGGATGCTGCGGCATGCTGCGGCATGCTGCGGCTGCACTTGCTTGCTCAGCAGGTTCTCACAATGCCTGGGTTTTTGCTAGGCGACTGTCCCGGTGCTTCCGCCAATGTCCGATCCGCCTTCCTTCCATATGTACACTTGCCTTTGACCACTCATGGGATACTGATTGTCATGGCCCAGACTCTACCGGGTGAGTCGCATACATACCGGTCAGAAGTCAGTCCCTCGGTGTATCTGCTGGTAGCTGGCCCCATTCGGCCAATACCCCTGGGGACGATTACTGCGGTCCTTAGGTTGAAAACCCCAGTGGGTTCAGGTCTGGTTAAGGTCAAGTACATACAACCAGGGTTTTTCATAGAAACGTGATTGGGCTGCCCCGGATGAAACGTGATTTAACGTGATTTAACGTGATTTGACGTGATTTAACGTGATTTTTAACGTGATTTCTGGGTTGCAATTCCATGCTGCTCTGTGGATTCTGGACATGGTAAACCCCTGTACACCAATCTCATTCATCAGCCCTGTCCTTGGGAACAGGTAACACAGGGCAATGCACTGGACAGGTTTGTAGGAGACAATTCTCAGTCCACCAAAATCATTTCTTCACACATTTGAATGCTACAGGAATAGTACAGATGAGATATTGGATGCGAGAAACAACCTAAATGCATCAGTCCTTAGTGAAGCGCTGCTCCACATCCCCATTGAAAAACATTGTGACACATGCTTCACGTACACGCTCTCCCATTCTTTGTCGGTTGGGAGCATCAATTAGGCCAGCCAAACTGAAAGAACGCTCCACAGCAGCAGAGGACAAGGGAAACCACAAAAACGGTTCCACTGCTGCAGGCAACAGTCCTCCACGCTGGGACCAAAAAGTATTAATATCCTTACAACATTGCACATTAGCCTTCTCAATTCGGGTGTACCTCCCCCATTCCTCTTGTAGTTGTCTGTTGCGTTTTATTTTTGACTCCCGTAGATCATCATCATCATCATCTGAAATTGGCACAGCAAATAACGTACACCACATAATTTCTTCACCCTTGGCAATGAAATCGTCAGGAAATTGCCGGGCACGCTTCACTGCGTTGAAAGTGCTGCCCCGCTTCCATACTCTGGCTGTTGCACTGTTGGTCTCTGGGTCATCAGGCATAATGAAAAGGAGCACAGACAAAGGGGCCTGACACGGAAATGGCGCGTGTTGTCATCCGCTGGACTTGATCTGGTCTTGATTACCTACAGAGAACACAGTGTCAGTTGACACCGTGTCTCACTTCTATGTTGCGCATTCACATGGCATGCCAAGGAAGGACAGGCCCAAACCCAATGAAACGTGATTTAACGTGATTTAACGTGGTTTAACGTGATTTGGCAAATCGGCTCAAAACGTGGTAAAACGTGATTTAACGTGATTTAACGTGCCACGTTTCAGTGAAAAACCCTGATACAACGCACAGCCATTCAGTGCAATGGGGATCTTGGAGGGATGGATGATCTGGACCCTTCATGAGATTGTTGACGCCGTGTCCACCACACTTTGCGGTCTCCTGGAGGTATCGCTCATGCAAAATTCCAGGGGGTGGGGGGGCGTGTCCATTGGGACAAGGTGCAGTGCGTCCAGCAAACATACTGAAGCTTTTGGTGACATCGGCGACGCCCACACGGGCGTCTGGAAAGTTTGTCAAACCTGCCCCACCAGTCTGGGTGTGGCATATTCAGGCCCTCGCTGGAGGTGGCGCTGGCTGACCGCCCTATCGTCCTGCGGATGCTGCACACCGGCTCAAAATCCGGCAGGGGGGGGGGGGTTCAACAGGGCTTGCTCCTTTTGTTCAAATGCAGTGGCGCGCAGGCCTCCACATCCAGGAGAGGTGTTCCCCAGTCCTGCTCCCTCTGCATCTGTTGGCTCGCCCGCACTGGTGTGTGCAGCATGTCACGCACGTGGCACAACTGGTGCTGGTGCACTGGGGTTCTCTGCCTCTTCTGGTTTTTCTTCCCCCATTCCCAACAACGACTGTTCATCAAACTCCTCCTCCCCATCCTCTTCTTCCTCTACTCTGCCCACCATCTTCACAGAAACCTGTCCAAATAGCAGGGGGAATTCTTGGCGTCGCACATCCGCTCGCCCATCCGCTTTGTGGTTGCCTTTAATGCCAATGCGAGGGCACCTGCAGCCAGTGGACTACGTGCCCACAGACCTCCAACAGTGATAGGATTGCCTCCCACAGATCCACGTGACTCACTGGTCCATTGGACCCCACCCACCGATGCCGTTTCCACTTCTGTGCTTTTCCTAGCACCCCATCCACCACCAGCAAAGAGTCCGGGCATATGAGTGTTTGCTTGCCTGGTGTTTTCCCCTGCAACGCCCTCAGGGTTCTCCTCGATTGTTAGTTTGCCTTTCATGTGGCGGTATGAACTCCGCTGTGTCATGGCCATCGCCAAAGAACACATTGTATCCCCCAACCCAACCTGCTAAGGGGGTGGGTCTCGGACGACACATCAGGAAGAATCATTTCCTCCCCTACTTGCGAATACCAATTGGCATAGCCAGTCCCGGTAGTCACAGAATGCTGGTGTGCAAAAATGTAGATATAACCTCGGTAGCCCCCCCCCTCCTGCCCCCGCACAATAAATTTACCCGGAAAAAACAAAGCAAGGTGACTCCGCACCATCAGTCCAATCTGTGCTTTCATATTGGTCAACCCCGCCTCTACACCTATCCCTTCACAGCGGTGTGCGCAACCAACTTTGTCAGCAACCTCTGGGGTATGCCCCCCCAACACCATAGCATCTGTGGCCGTTGTGGCGGTGTGCCGCACCAGTCTGTGTAGCCTTCACGTGGGTGGGTCTCCAAATACAAATGACCAAGAGGTGCACCAACACAATTTGGGCAATAGAGACAAGGACGTCAAGTGTTCGTCACTGCAGTACACAAAAGCCAACGCTCTCTAGCTACTCCAGCGCGTCACCATGTGTGAGCCCTCCAGTGGATCCCAGGTTGTACCCACGCACATGCACCTTCTTGTCCCTTGCCGGTATGAGCCACTGTGCAGAGAATTGCAGAGGGTTGGTAACAATTGTTGAGGGTTATAGCCAGGGTTGTGGAGAGTTTGTGAAGGGTTGTGGAGGGTTGTGAAGGATACCAAGGGTATACAACATGATGGAATGCACGGGGAGTGCAAAGCTTCATTGCACTTTGGGGCCATAATGGGTGGTCCGTGGCCTCACAATGCAAGAAAAATGGGTCTCAGACACGCATGCGGGGCGTGCTGCTTGGCACATGCTGGTACCCATCCCATTTTTTGGTGTTTTGGCGTTTTGGTGACCCACTTGCTGTCCGCTTTGGTACGGCTTGTGTCAAACCTTGCGTGCTGATGGGGTTGCATGTATCGAAATTGAAATGAACCGAAGAGGCTCGAAACCACCAGGACCACAGCTTGATAGCTTGTGCTTACCACGTTAATTGAAGAGGATGTCAACGTGGCATGCACGTGCACGCGCACACACTACTCTCACCACTGATTGGTCCACGTGGCTCCGTCCCCAACAACGGACCGGGTCGTACTTCATCCTTGGTTCGCGGCTTTGGATGATGTCAATGGCTGGTCAGATTGCCGAATTGGATGGGTGGTAGAGATCAGGCCACACGTGTACGCAATTGTTTGCTCTTCGGGGCGTCTGGTTTGGGGGGGAGGGTGTCTGGGTAAGGCTTCAGCTCTGGGTGATAACAATGCCGGGACCCCCCCCCCCCGGCTCCCTGAGTAGGAACGTTGATGGATGGGTCAGGAACCTGCAGCCCCATGCTTACAACTCTCACTCTGAGCTTGGTGACCACTGAACTCGTATTTATGGCAACTCTGGCGCGATGGGGCAGCTGGCAATCTGTGCGGAGCTGTACAGCAGAAGCAACGCTGAGGCCCAGCCCACGTTGTTCAAGGCGGCAATCGCGCAGTCCGACACATTCCCGTTGGGCTTTGTGCGCATGTTTTTGGCTGTCATGGGTATGCCATGCCCCCCCCCGCCCAAATGTTTATCAACTGCCCGGGGGCCAGGAGGCGGGTTCTCCAGTTCCCAGTTCCCCCTCTTGCTTAGCGGTTTATGGGTGTTTCAGTGTGTTTCATGGTCCTGCCCACATCCAAGTCCCCCCCACCCTGGGGCCTCCCCGCGTCCCCCAATGCCGAGCTGCGCAGGCGACAATGCGGGTCAGTGGATCGCTTGTTGCAGGTATCGGGGGGCTCGGCTCACCTTTTCCTCCTCTTCCCATTGGAGGGCGTTTACGCAGGGGTGAGATATGGCAACGCTGTGCAGCGACAGCCATCCCTCCAGATCAGGCCATCTGTCACGCAGTGCATCAAAACAGAACCATCGGCGACCCACTGACATGATCACTCAGTGCAATGTCCCGGAGGGGCGCGCTGGGTTCTGAACGATTAGGTGGGTCAATCTCGGGGGCACCCCTGCCTTTGCCAGTCCAGGATGTTTTCTTACGAGAGCTGGGAGAAAAAAAAGCCTCGGGTTGTCCAGTAGCCCGCTTGCTTAGGCACACACTTGGGCAGCACGTAAAGGGCAACCAACGGCAGTTGGAGGGTAACCGACGGCAGTTGGAGGGTAACCGAAGCCGAAAAAGGGGGGGGGACTTGTCCACCAAAAACACCCTGTCCCTCCATCCCCTGCCTGCATCCCTATCCTGCGGCACTGCTGGCCCCTCTCACTTCCCCCAGTTGCCCTGCACCCGACTCTTTTTCTTCTTCACTGGCCCTGCAAGCGTCCCCCCAGGCCCAGGGCCCCTCTGCTGAGTCCCTTTCACGGGTGCTCCGGGCGGAGCGGCTGCCGACGTACGAAGGTGGTCCGGCAGATTGTGGAAGTGCGTCAGTCGCTTGGCGTCCTGTGCCTTGGCCAGCGCCGCCCGGATGAGCCTGGAAGGCCGCGACTGGGGCCCGAACTGCTCCTCGCACTGCACGGCAAACTCACGGATCTCGTGGTGCATGGGGTCGATGGAGGCCACTGCGTCTGTCTTGATGGTGCTGGAGGGCCCAGGGTACACCTGTGCAGTGCAGAGGGCATCGGGGCTGATGCGCCGCGCACACGCTACGGACCGGGCAGACACGATGCCGGGCTCTGCAGGCCTCACGCTATCGAATGGAGACAGAAACACTGGGGGCATCCGGTTGTCAACCCCCTGTATTCCGGCCGCAAGAGCGAACGCAATGGTCTTGGCATCCGTCGGGGCTGATGACGGCCGTCCTGAGCCAAACGACAGCGGCTTTCAAAACGTGACACGCAGACCAGATCATGTTGTAGAAGGACCCCCCCCCTCCTCTCGCTGGTGAAAAATGGCCTCTTGCAAAACGGTCAGGGCCGGGCCCGCTCGTGAGAAGGGCCCACAAAATGGGGACCACGAGTGCCCGGTTGTGACCTTGTGTCTCTGACTTCTGTGTCCCACTTCCAGCATGCTGCGTGCTGCGTGCTGCGTGCTGCGTGCTGCCAGACCCCTCTGCCCCGCGCAGGTTTGGGACAGCACCGCCCGATTTGGCACCGCCATCATTCAGCTTTGGCTCAGACCTTGCATTCAGAAGGCCACACGTCAAAGAACAAAAATGTGAAATTGGGGCCAAAACCGGAACGCTTCCTTTGCAAAACGGAATTGGGATGCGCTTGTTGCTTGTCGCTTCTTGTGCCGACACTCCTGCCCCCCCCCCCGCCCTCCCCCCTGCGGCTGGGGAACATGCTCCCTAAAAGGCCTCTCGCCCGGGTTGCCAGTTCTGAACACCCACGTCCTGTAGAGGCCATGTTACAAGGGGCCCCTTGCAATACCCGGGGGCGATTGGTTGGCGAGCCGAACCCTGTTCCATGCAATGATGTGTGCAAATTCATCCCCGACTGGCCTCGGGCCTGGACGCTGGCATCACGCAAACGGGCCCCAATAGCTCCAGCCCACCTCATCAGGGCCCACAAAAATTCCAGGTGGCCATAGTAAAGCCTAACGGAACCCTCGTATGCTTGCCTTTGGGACTTGCTTGCCCAACACCAGCAGCCGCCCCATGGCAGTGGGCACAATGATTAACCAACAGTCATTGAGCGCTGAGCATTGGTGGCTGTTGGCTGCTGTTACAGGCTGGCAAAAAAAGACCCTCGTCTACAACAAAGTGACTGTGTTCGCTGGGTCAACACACCAGGACCGTTTTTCAGTGATAGCAAAGGAAAATACTGTGGCCATCCCGTGGATGTGGAATCCCGCCAGCACAGTGCACAGTGCACTGGACAGCTGTTGACCGCAACGGCGGTTGGATCAATTGCGGCGGTTGATACTTTACCTCCGTCGCTTGGCCAGAAATTGCGGGGGGTTGGATGCTGACCGCCAGCCCGGAGGGGTGGGGTGGGGGCGTTCCAAAAGAAAAGCTGTCCTCAAAAACTGGCCCTGCAACTGGCCCTTCACACCTCCCTATCGACAAAGGCTCCTTCGTCATAGAACTGGCTGGCCATCGTTGGCATTCCAATGGAGCGACTGCGAGGCCACTGCCGGCCTGGTCCGTGGGACCCTGCAACTTCCTGCGAACAACCGAAACAGGGGCTCTACTGCTGGTCACTCGCCCACTGCTGAATGCAGACCCGTGTCCAAAATTAGGACGTCAACCAGAAGGAAGAGGGTGAATATCTTAGGATATATACGGGGTATAGGAGATACGGGGAGGTCATGTGTGAAGTTGGGTAGTAGAGTTGGGGAGGCCATGCGCGCCACCGTTTTTTTGGAGGCAAAGATGGGGAGGTGTTGTGTGCCGGATATCGAGCATTTTTAGATATTTGGGATCTTACAATATATATATTCAGACTATTTTATTGGATGATCTAGGGTACAGGATATTCGGGATCTTATTGGATGTGTAGGATGTAGGACATCCACGATACTGTTCTGATATATGGCAACCATGACCATGCCCCCCACCCCACTGGATGCGCTTTGTGTGGTGGAGTGGCTTCAACTGTTGGCCCTGGCCTAACCTTCTTTGCGGCGAACCTTACAAGCCGAATTTTGAGGAGAACTTTGAGGGTTTGGCCAAAATTGTGGGAACATCATCGACATACGACACTGCACCTTCCCCCAAAATTGACCGAATGGTGGCATAAAGGTCAGATTCTTGACCCAGATTTTGATTGCTGCTTGCTGCTTGCCGCAATGGTCATGGCAGGGCACCAACGCACTATACCCGCAATCTCAAGGCATAGTTTTAGCATGCTCATCGTTCTGAGGGCTTAGAAATGAAACAATTTAATGGCACTAGATCGGACTAGCATTTTGACCGAAAATCCCCAAAATAGAGCTCTCTTCGAAATTGTTGCACCCATTGATATAAAACCTGTCAACTTTGGGCCAAACCGTCAGTTGATTCAAGGTTCAAAATTCATGATGTACATACAAATAATCCAACCACTTAAACCTGATTGGAAACCTGCCACCGGCAGTGTCAACACCCCAAACAGAAACCAGACTTCAGAACCACGTCTACACGCCCTCCCTTCCTCTTCTTGCAGAGCCCACCAATCCTGCAATTCTGGCCATGGGGCACCAAACCGCAGCCCAATCCCCTTCATGACATACTTCTTAAGTCCCAACACTGCTAACACGCACCAGGCACACTAACATTAAGAGGCAACACCACACACCTCCGCAGTCCACTCTGACACATCCACTTTCCAGACTCTTGCAGCTTTGTGAAGCTCGTCAGATGTATCCTTCCCTGTTGAAGAGCGACAGACTCTGGCCACATCGTACGTGGCCTGGGGGTTGGAGGCAGGAGATGTCCTAAGAGCATGTGACTCCTCTTGGGGGAGCATTGACGCACCCAAGTACAAGCCCAAGCCCGAGCATAGGCCACTCACGATGGCTTGGGATTTCCAATGATGCACACACACACCTGCCTCTGTCAAGCCATCGCGCAGTGTCAGCATCTCAGATCAGGGTGGCTACCGCGCCTTCCTGGGCAAGCTGCAGTAGGTTTGCCGGTTGACACTTCTTCCCACAGCTTTCTCCAATATTCGCTTCTGTACTGTTCTGACCCCCTCCCCCCCCTCCCCCCTCCCTAGCAGCGATCTGAGAAAAAAGCCCCCTCTTCCCAAACACAAAGTAAAACAGTGGATGCCCGTGGCACTCACAATGTGTTCAAAACCCCTTCAAATGGGGACCCCGTGAATGCAGTGATATGTGAAACACATCGAGGTTGTTGTGATGTGGTTTTCAGCGATGGCTAATGTTGCTATTCTGGCATGGCTGTGCCGAACATCCGGTCCACCAGTGAAAACGTGGGGGCAACTACTATCATTCTACTTCTGGGGATGACTGTAATCATTTGAAGTACACTCAGAATGGCACAAGATCGAGCATCAGGGCCTATTGACTGCCGACTGTGTCCTCTTCCCGTTCTGCAGGTGCCCTGTTGTGAGAAGTTTGGTCTGTGTGAGGTATGAGCAGCTTTGTGGGGCATCCCTGCTTTGTCGTACTATGGGTCGCATGCAACCATGGCCTTATCTACACATCACCAGCCTGTGCTACCGTTGTTTTCTTTCAGTTTGCCTGCACTTGGCCATAGAATGACACTGGTCATCACTCCAGAACCACTGTGACATCCGTCATAGTTCAATGCCAGACACACTTCTCAGTGCAAATGAGGCGCCGCCAATTCCAGCATGTACGAAGGCCTTTTTGACAGGTTCTTGGCACATCCACAAGGACATGTGGGTTTTACCCTTTCCATGATTGAGGAAATGCCAAAGATGATGGCAAATAGGCTTTCTCTTACCATGCAGTAGCGCCATGCAATGACATATATTCCTACAACCGCTCTCACTATGCAACGATTCGGGCAGTATACACAAAACATTTTTGTGAAACGTGGTGCCCCCAGCGGTGCCTACTCCACCATTTGTCGACCAAATACTCGCCTCGCAACCCATGGTCCTCCCTCCATGGCTTCTTTGCTACAACCACAACACTTCTTTTGATGATTTTCTTGTGTTGATGTGTGCTTCATGTCTCTCTTCACAAGGGGTACTGCAATGTGACGAGCTACTACCTCCTACGAGCCCCGTTCTTTTTTCAATGACCTTGGCACCCACACAAAGGCACATAACTTCAAAGAGGAGTGGGAAGGAAAGAGGATGTAAATTGGTGTGGAAAAAACGCACTATTGAAAACACACCGTCAGAGCAAGAACCGACTGCACATCTGCTTTTCGTCCTAAAGTCGGACAGGGAGGGGAGGAGAGTAAGTGGAGAGGACCTTTAATAGTATCACCACTGCCAGTACCATGCCCTCTGAACGTGTGCTTATCAACACAGTACCATGGCACCCCCTGCGAATGGCGGCCGCGTGAATACAGTTCCTGCACAAATGCCTCATTGAGCCACTCACCAGTGGTTAGCATCGGCTGCTGCACGTCCATCCACTTTTCTCGTGTATACAGGAACACAGCATGATATACTCGCAAACGCTCCCAGCCTTCGATTTGCTCATCCACACGATGCAACGCACGAATGCCCTGGAGGTTGAAGAAAACAACTCGTTGCGGTGCAATTCAGTGAAGAGTGGAAAGTGGGGTGAGATGAGGTGGAGTGGAGTCGAGTGAAGTGGAGTGAAATGGGAGTGGGACTGGGACTGGGGGCGGTAGTGGGAGTGGAGGATGACAGTAATGGAGGCAAAAAATCAACAGATCTTGTACGAAATGCATGCGACTAGCATTGCTTTTGAGTCTTTGATACGCCTCTGGGTTTCCCTTTGTGAAAATTGTGTTGTAATGGCAAAGCCTCAAGCGATTGGAATGTATCAATGTTGTCACACTCAACCTCAGTGTCCTTTCCGCATGACACTAGCGCTGTCATGGCGATGTAATGCACCACACCATGCTGTGCAGCGGAACACCACTGTTCCATGCCACACAACATTACCCCACAACATACACAGTGAATTGCACGATGTGGGCGGCATGGCATGGTGTGGTGCTGTGGTGTGTGGTGCAGTGTGTGGTATGTGGGTGCTTAGTGCAGTGTGGTGTGACATGGCATGGCATGGTACGGTGCGGTGCAGTGCGGTGTGGTGTGGTGTGGTGTGGTACTGTGTGGTGTGATATTGTGTGGTGTGGTGTGGTATCCTGTGGTGTGGTGTGGTGTGGTGTGGTATGGTATGGTGTGCCAAAGGCGCTGTTACCAAATGGCAATGGCCGGGATGGTCTTGCATACAGGTAATGCAAGCCGGGAGGGCTGTGTGTCTAAACGCACGCTGTGTGCAGTATGTGGTGCACCTGTGGCTAAGGGCCATCACTTTCTCAGGCGCTGGGCGGCTGCTGCCGGGGGCTGCCCTGGAGACGCCTTGCCGCACTGCCTGATGGTGCTACTGAAATTCTCTCTGAGCCCAGGCCTTTGTGCCTCCGGGCCCTGGTCGGGCATTGATGAGGCCAGCACGTGGGCCACTGCCTAGGGGCAGTGGGCAGTGGACCTCCTGCGGTAGACTGCCGCACTGCCCGGGGGCAGTGGGGAGTGGAACTCCTGCGGTACACTGTGGTGTGGTGTGGTACATTTTAGGGCAGTGAGCAGCAGAGTGCAGCACCGTGGGGCGTGGGTGGTCTTGTACTGTGTGCTAAATCGCACCACAATACATTCACAGGGGCAGTCGTCATGCAAATATACATGGCGTCGTGGGTTGTGGGGTGTTGTGGGGTGGTATGGCGTGTTCTTGTTCCCTGACCCTTCCCAACTTCTGCCAGGATGCGTTCTGCCAACATTGCAAAGGACAGATACACACCTCATACACAAGGTCGGAAGTTTTGGGTAGATCCAACAGCAATTTCCAAATGTGCTTTTCCCAATGCCACTTCTCCCCTCCAAGCATCAGCAACTGCATGTGCAACAACACATCCTGTTCGTAGGTAAGGTCCTCTGAGAGATGCCAGATGCCACATGCAGGCAACGCCTAGAAGCAATCCTCGGATGCAACAGGTTCAAGAAAGGATGTTGGGACCCCCCGTGTAATCACAAAGGAACAGGTCCCTGGCATCAGCAGCAGGAGTCTTTTTCAACTTTGAGAAGAAAAAGAGATCCGTACGGTATTCAACTCAATATTGAGGCACAACGGGAAGTCATACAGGTCATACAGCAACTGAGACTCTGAGGCCCACGATGGCATTTTACACACCCGGTCTGCATGCGACTTACCGCACCACTGACTTTCAAAACTGGAGCAAGGGGCGTCCTGTACAATGTGTTTTATCGATATCCACTCGCTCCATACCATGGACACGAGGGCGTCGGGAGCCGACTTTGTGAAAGCCTTGTCTGGACCAATCTCTCTACACAATTGTTTCCGCATTCACGCCCAGCCCACATGATGCACTCCTTTGGCCTCCTCCCTCCTGCCCTCCCTCGCGGAGGGAAGCAGATGCAAGCACAATCCCTGTACTGCTGCGGTACAACAGGAGGTGAAAGCAGGTGATCCAATGGAAAAGATCATCCGTGACATTGTCATAGGCCTTTCACTGTAATGGACACGAGGATGTTCAAAGGTACGCACGAGTCCAATGCTCAACTAAGTTCCTATTACACTGAACTGGCTGGTGTCAGGGCCCCCCACCCCCACCCCCACCCCTTTGTGGAGAAAGTCTCGATTTCATGAATTTCTAGTCACTGGCGTGAAGCGTTTTGGTCCAGCACGGATGTGGATGCGGCAGAGGAGGCCTTGTGTGGTGAACCCTGAGGGATGGGATGACGAACATGCCGAATGCTATCCAGACAGTACCACTGAGTGCCACTGATCTCCACTACAACCACCAGCACAGCTCAGGCGGGGCCAACACGGATGTACTGGAGGTGCAAAGAGGGGCCGACCTCTGGCCAAGTCCATAGCCGCACGCATCGCCGCAAGGTGGCCAAACCCACAGGAAGAACACTCTTCGATGCCGAGGACGCTGGCATCGCTTTGCAGTTTCCGATGGATCAGTAGAATGGCGTAGCCACCTGCCAAACACGCGGTCCTTGACTTTGGAGAGGACGCCAGCACCCAACACAAATCCAAGACTAGGGATCGGGCAATGAAGCCATTTTCCCGACCCGCCTTCTTTTCTACCTGAGCGAAAAATCGCATGTTCCAGGGCAGGGCGGTCCTGAGGAGCAAAAGGCAAAAAAAACCTGCCACGGTCATTCAGACGCGCCTTGGAGGGCAACTGATGCTTGGACGGCCACTGACGGTGGGGGGAGGGGAACCGACGGCAGTTTAATGCCCCAAGAAACAAACTTGTTAGGGTCCTTGAGGACCGCCCTGTTCCAGGAACAGCGCTGTTCCGCACTTATACCTTTGGTCTTGACCCACCCCCCTTTGGGCAATCGCCCGAGAGCAACAAAGAAATGCACCAACGCGCAATCATTGCCATTGTCACCAGCATCATTGTCATCACCTTCTCCGGACATCCTCCTGTGCCCATCACCCATAATACTGGGGTATACCCGGACCAGAGTGAGGTACCTCCGGCAGTGTGAAAAGTGACCCCTGAGGTGGGCGACCCATGAAACCAGGGGGCAGAAACGCAGGAAGGGCTGACTGTGCAAGGAGACTAAAATGTAAACATGAGAGTCTCGATTTCATGAATTTCTAGTCACTGCTATGAAGCGCTTTGGTATGTGGATGCGGCAGAGGAGGCCTTGTGTGGTGAACTCTGAGGGATGGGATGACGAACATGCCGAATGCTATCCAGACAGCCACACTGAGTGTGACTGATCTCCACTACAACCACCAGCATAGCACAGGCTGGGCCCTGGATCGCTTCTCCTCAACATTGTTCACACCTCCTCTGGCTATGCCCAGGCACCTTACGTGAATGTTTCTTACGAGAGACCATTAAACGGCCAAACGGGCTTTGCATCCCTCCCCGGCCCCTTAGTGCACGGCCCAGGTCCCAGAACATGATGGCAATATTGGGATCACAGTGCGTTGAAAAGGCTGTGCTTGTGTGTGCATGCGAACAGAGGCGCACATTGGGTACGGAACCGTCAGCCGTGGCTCCCAATCACATCAACACCAATCAAGTTGACGCTGTGATGGGCAGGAACATGGCGTGAAGAAAATTTTGCTTCACAGAGGGGAGGGGGCAGAAACCCCACGTCCTGAATCCCCCCTCCCCCCCCCCTGGCTGCCGTGCTGGAACCCTTTCCCAGCTATCAACAGGCCTTGGGTGACAGGGGGGGGGTCCGGGGTACACAAACATTTATGGCTCAAAACGACACCCGCATAGACCTCTGCAGACCTCTGCAGGTGGTTACAGAGCGTGCGGTGCAAGGTGGTGGTCTTGGTGAGAAAAAGGTCCCATAGGGACCACCCTACCACACACATATGGAGCACACGCACCAGACCTCCCAGGCTTCAAAAGAATCGAGCATCTTCGCAGGAAGCCGCGGGACCGCAAGTCCAACATCTTCACTGGCAATCAACACCAGCCGTTGCATTGTCGCCCGATTGTATCCGCTTTTGTCAAGCTCTGCTGCCCAGTACATGGCGTCCTGTGGAGCCATTGAGTCAGAAACAGGGATAATCAAGGAGTGTGTTTTGAATGAATGAGGTGAGTAGGTGGAGGACCTTGTAAATCCTGAGAACCCATGGATGGTTTGGACTGGTATTGCGCCATGCCAGGGCCTGTCTGGATGTGCTAATGCACTGGGCCTCAAGGCTGGGCCCAGGCCTTTGTGGCGAGGCAACTGAGCCCCTATCAGTCACCCCACCCTGAAACAAAGTTGCCAAACCTTGTGCGAGGAGAGGACACATGACCTCCTCTCTCCTCCGCTCCTCTGGAAGGCCAACAGAGGGATACGCTGCAGGCAATCAGGGCATTTGTTTTTGCAGATTCCATGAGGTGGGGAGCCCCAACTCCCTTCCGTAATTAGAAATCCCATTGGGCCCTGTTTTGCATAGGATTGTGAGACAATTGTTTCTTGTCGATTGTCAAAAAGAGCTTTGTTTACATTCTTCATTCTTCTGCTGAGGCGGGCATTTGGTAAAACCTGGTATGCGCCGTAGTAAAACCTCGTAAAAAAAATTTTCAAAACTTTTTTTAAAAAGTGTTTTTTTTTATTTAGGTAAAAAAAGCAAAAATTCTAAAAAATTTTCCTTACTAGGTTACCAGGTAGTCACAAATTTGGACTTGAATTTGAACAAAAAACACAAAGTTTATGGGGGGGGGGGGGGTCAACGGTAGGTGGTATTTGTGTTTAAGGGCATGGTGCACCCTGGTCGATTCCAGGCCACTTGTGTATGTGGCGCCCCACCCGGGCCAAACCGTGTATTGCAAGGTCAGCAGAAACAAAATGAGGCTCAAGAAAAGAAGGAGCTTTTATATCATAAATTACTACACCCCTCTCCCCTTAAATCTAGCAAGCAACAAGCAAGCAAGCAACAAGCAACAAGCAAGCAAGCACTTCTCCTTTCCGTTTTGGCCATTGCTCCGCCTCATCGCTCCGGGCTCTACTCTACTCTAGCCATCCTAGAGCCTAGGTGGTGCCCTTGCCAAATCCACGTTTTCAGCCAAAAACTCACCGGTGGCGCCCCGGGGCGGAGGCGCCAAGTCGGTAGGTGCCCTCCCAAAACTGCGCATTTTGTGCCCCAAAACAGCCTTTTTTGGCCCAAAACGGCCCCGAAACCCAGTCATAACGGCCAAACGAAGGCAAACGGTTCCTACACTCCACGTGCGCCACGATTGCCCCGTGAACAAGAGCCCTTTTTTGCCCTGTAGCTCCACGATATGTCCGAGAAACGGCCCAAAAATGGCCAAAAATGGCCTAACCGTGCATTATTTGTGTCCAACAGAGCCAAAACCAAGAACAGGCCGTATCTTGGGTTACGTGGCTCAAAACCAACGTCTGAGGGCACCTATTCCACCCGCAACCCCCCAATTTTTGTGGTTTCCGAGCCTCAGAATCGCCCAACGAGATCCCTACACCCTCGTACCAGTGGTCACTTTGTGTAGCCGGAGGGCAGCACAGCCCGCGCACAGTGGGGGGCAACGGTGCACGGGGCAACCAAGCACGGGCCGTATCTTGGGCTACGTGGCTCAAAATCCAATTCCGAGGGCACCCAGTCCACCCGCAACCCCCCACTTTTTGTGGTTTGCAAGCCACAGAATCGCCCAACGAGACGCCAAGACCCCCGAACCAGTGGTCACTTGGTGGAGCCGGAGGGCAGCCCGGCCCGCGCACGGCGGGGGCCAACGGTGGGTCCACCAGGGTCCCCGGGGCGAAAAAAATCATTTTTTCCAAAGTTGTTCCCAGACCACTTGGGATGCTCAAACAGGT
This sequence comes from Eutreptiella sp. 'Long Island Sound 2002', assembly GCA_964036045.1. Classification (NCBI taxonomy): domain Eukaryota; phylum Euglenozoa; class Euglenophyceae; order Eutreptiales; family Eutreptiaceae; genus Eutreptiella; species Eutreptiella sp. 'Long Island Sound 2002'. The sequence goes on along the minus strand of OZ038383.1, from coordinate 1,507,206 downwards.
GTTTTGAGGCCGCTTTGAGCCCGTGGTGGCGTGTTTTGGCCCACGGAAAATCCCAAAATGCCATGAAAATGGGCCGTTTCAAGACCAAAAATGGGTGAAAAATGCCACAAAAACACGTTTTTCCAAAAGTGATCCTAGACCATTTGGGATGCTCAAACAAGTGGTTTTAGCCCATTTTGAGCCCGTGGTGACGCGTTTTGGGCCATGGAAAATCCCAAAAAGCCTTGAAATTGGGCTGTTTTGGGACCAAAAATGCGTCAAAAATGGGTCAAAAACGCGTTTTTCCAGAAGTGACCCCAGACCATTTGGGATGCTCAAACAAGTGTTTTGAGCCCATTTGGAGCCCGTTTTGATGGAGTTTAGCCACTTCCACCACATGTATGCACCACGTACCTTAGCGCCGTATGGTGGAGCCACCTAGAGTTGGGGAGAGGGGTGTAGATTGGAGGATATACCAAGGCTTCCATTCGAATCATGCTCAAACTGCGAGGTTCAACATTCCTACACTCCTACATCGCTGCAGTAACCATGTGTTCGTAGTTCATGTGTGGGCCTTGCAGTAGCCCCTAGCACACCGATTCACAGCTTCCTAACCGTAGGAACAATACTCCATCCCTCCCGCATATGGACATATGATATGGGCTTCATATGGCTGGTTATGCCGGAGTCAGTGGGTCAGTGAGGCTGACCCCCCAAAACTGGTTGAACCAGAGGAAGAGCAGAAACACTGAAACGAACAAACATACAAACGCCTCAGAGGAGCCCCAAGCTGTGCAAGTGCCGCGGTCATTCCCTGTGCCAAAACGAGTGCTAACGTGGGTGTTCGCGGAAACGCCGCAACGAACAAACCTGTCAGTCCCGTGCAGTGTGACCCAGGTCGAAAAAATAGATAAGAACGCAAGGTGGTCGACGAGAGGGAGATTCTATGGACTACGTCGCCATACCCGCCAGCTACGAGCACCCAGGATTCGAACTTACCCCCAGGGAACTCCAGGCCGGGTGGCTGTCCACTATAGCCCTATGACGATGTACCAAAAGAGGGCGCAGAGAAGCCTGCCGCCGGCGCCGTCGTCTACACGCTCGGCGGCGGGCATCGAACCTACGCTCCCCGGGACGAGGCACCCGTGCACTTCCAGTATGCTACGCTGACGATATGCAATGTAACCGCCACTCTACCCACCACCACACCCCGCCCGGTACACTCGGCCGGCAGAAGTGTGCCCATCACCGCCGCTACCACTAACGAAGAACAGCAGCTATTGCTGCTGCTTGCCGCGCCGGCGCCGTCGCCTCCACGGACGACAGCGCGTCGAAACGCGACGCGGGGCCGGTCCCCCGTGCACTTTCAGGTATGCTCGCCCTATGCTTATCTACCGCCAATACCAAAACCACCACCAAACAGAAGAGAGGGGGGATTCGGGACGTTCAGTGCCACTCTACCCTCCTTGGGGTTCGAACCCTCCTCTGCGGGACTGAAGAGGGGCATGCTGCCCACTGTACTACGACAAGATACAACAGCTGGGCACGGTGCCACTCTCACACACTGCCCGTCTACTGTACTGATGCAACACCAATAAACATTGGCTACGGAGCTCGACACGCCGTGCGGACCACCACTGATGGCCGGCCCGCCGCCTCCGCCCGGTCCCGCAGGAACTGGCGCCGTCGGGGGTGTGCCAGCCGGCCCTGGTTGGCCAGCTCATCTGCACGCTCATTCCCCGCCACCCCAATATGACTATACACATGGCGCCAGAGGGTGGGGGCTGTTCTTGCATCCACCTCTGCCTGGAGCTGGAGCCACAGGTCCGAGTTCACAAACGGATGACCCTGCAACCTCCAACGCCGGAGGTGCTTCAGGATACCATCATACACGTACTTACTGTCTGTTACGACCCTCAGTGCCTGTCCCCTCGGAACCACCCTGAGCGCCGCAATGCACGCGGACAGCTCCGCCCTATTTACCGTCTGCACCTCCCCTTCAAGGGGCTGCGCCATATTGCGGGGGTCCATTGGCCCAAACCAGACCCCATACCCTGCAAACCCCGTACGCGGGGCCTCCAGCCCGAAAGAGCCGTCTGTATACACCTCTGGGGCGTGCAGGAAGTCCGGGTCCTCCGGCCCCTCTACCGCCGCCCGTGCCCTCTTCCTGCTCACTTTATCTACTGCCTGCCGCCGAATGTAGCGGTCTGGCTGCTGCGGTGAGGGACACGGCCGCTTTTGACCCGCTACATCGGAACCCTCACACACGGGGATGTTCCTTTCCGTCAGCCACCCCTGCAAGGCCCCTGCATACATCCGCACCGCCTCGTGATCAAGGGACAGGTCTGGCATGGCCAGCCACGTTGAAACCTCAGAGTGCAGCACCCGTAGATAATCATTTACAGTCAGGCGGGCTTTCTGAAAAACCACTTCACAGCGGCAGGACCACAATACCCGCACTGCTTTCCACATCAGAATCCCTGGCGCCCTGGTGAGGGACAGCTGGGGATAATCAGAACATAAGCGGCCAATCGGCACCCTCCCTCCCGAACTCCAGACTGGCGGAAAGGTGCGCTGCAGGGCCCGAACTGGTATGGTGAGCCAGGAACACGCTTTCGTGCAATGGTAAATGTCCTCCAGAGAGGAATCAGAAGGGCACCTGTCCGAAACAGAGGGCCAGATCGCCCGGAGGCGGGCCCCCACCGACAGTTTCTTCCAAAGGCAGGTATGGATGAAATCTAGGTCCTGCGGAGGGAGGGCCAGGCGGCGAAACGCCTGCCACACCTCTTTAGGCTGTCGCCTGTCAGCACGGCGCTGGGCCGCCAGCGCCGCCGAAATCGGAGTGAACTGTAGCCCCTGGTCCATGGGGAGGGGGGGGACGACCCCTTGCACCGAATGATGCCCCTCCCAAGCGGGGATCAACCTGCGCACCAGAGCAAGCAGGGCTTGGTACTAGTGCGGCTGCAACTTCCTACTCCCCTGCCAGTCCCGGGAGACTGTGGCAACCCAGGCACTGGTATCCACAACGTCAGAGAGGCGTAAAATACCCCTGCGTATCAAAAACTTACAAGTAATGGACTTTTCGGAGACCGTCAGCAGGCGGCTATTCCACAAGGGGGGCTGCCGCCAGTTCCTGCCACTCTAGCCCCAGGCCCTTCTGGGCAGCATTCAGCGAGGACAGCACCTTCACGGACGACGCTAGCCACGGCGCGTTACGAATGCAACATGGTGACAGCCGTAATAGGGCTAACTGGGAGGGGGTATGCACTATGCCTTTACACTCCAACCAGCTTGAGAACACGGTATAGGCGCCAGGCCCATACCGGGACGGCTGCTGCAGATAACGCGTGAACGTTGCTGCATGTGTCGTCCAGAGGTACATCTCCGGTGACCACAGACCGACCCCTCCCTCAGATGGACTGAGATGCAGGACGTTCAGAGGCACCTTCCAATTTTGGGCATGAAAAGCAACCACCAGAGCTCTACGGAGCCTCTTAACTACCAGGTCGGTTATATATATATATATATATATATATATATATATATATATATATATATATATATATATATATATATATATATATATATATATATATATATATATATATATATATATATATATATATATATATATATATATATATATATATATATATATATATATATATATATATATATGGCATAACTACTGCAGTGTATCTACCAGGGTATAGGGGCAAGAGGTGGGCTTGGGGTGGGGTGTAGGGACCCCCCCCCCCCTATTTTGAGGTCGGGAAACACAAACAGACATGTTTTAGAAGTGAATTGGATGGTTATTAGTGGGTATTAGCCCCCTATAAAGGTCTAAAATGGCTAAAATTAGGGTATGACATCACTGTTGGTAGGATCCTAACCAGAGTACTAAACATAGGTACAATTGTGGTCCAAACCCCTAATACTAGCACCAAATACCCCCAATAATAGTTTGAAGGACATGAAAATGGACAAGGGTATGTTACAAATGCCGAATTACTATGTCATTGGGTGTATATAGGGGTGGTGTGGGTTATTTTTAGGATTTAGTGGTTATTTTTAGTACTCTGGTTAGGATCCTACCAACAGTGATGTCATACCCTAATTTTAGCCATTTTAGACCTTTATAGGGGGCTAATACCCACTAATAACCATCCAATTCACTTCTAAAACATGTTTTTTTGTGTTTCCCGACCTCAAAATAGGGGGGGGGGTCCCTACACCCCACCCCAAGCCCACCTCTTGCCCCTATACCCTGGTAGATACACTGCAGTAGTTATGCCATATATATATATCCTCCAATCTACACCCCTCTCCCAACTCTAGGTGGCTCCACCACACGGCTCTAAGGTACGTGCGAAGGGCACAAAGTGGTGCATACATGTGGTGGAAGGCGCTAAACTCGGTCAAAACGGGCTATGAACGGGCTAAAAACACTTGTTTGAGCATCCCAAATGGTCCGGGATCACTTTAGGAAAAACGCATTTTTGACCCATTTTTGACCCATTTTTGGTCCCAAAATGGCCCATTTTCAAGGCATTTTGGGAGTTTGCAGGAGCCAAAACCCGTCGCCACGGGCTCAAAATGGGCTAAAACCACTTGTTTGAGCATCATAAATGGTCCAGGATCATTTTTGGAAAAACGCTTTTTTGACCCATTTCTGAGCCACTTTTGGTCCCAAAATGGCCCATTTTCAAGGCATTTTGGGATTTTCCGTGGTCCAAAACGCGCCACCACGGGCTCAAAACGGGCCAATAGCACTTGTTTGAGCATCCCAAGTGGCCTAGGAACAACTTTGAAAAAAATCATTTTTTTCGCCCCGGGGACCCTGGTGGACCCACCGTTGGCCCCCAGTGTGCGTGGGCTGGCCGGCCCTCCGGCTGCACCAAGTGACCATTGGTACGGGGGTCTAGGTGTCTCGTTGGGCAATTCGAAGGCTTGGAAACCATAAAAAGTGGGGGGTTGCGGGTGGACTAGGTGCCCTCGGAATTCGTTTTTGAGCCACGTAGCCCAAGATACGGCCCGTTCTTGGTTTCGGGGTGCTGGTGCACATTGCGCAGTTTTTGGGGCTTTTTGGCGCCTTTTTGGGCAGTTTCTCGGACATAACGTGGAGTTGAAGGGCACCAAATGTCCCTTGGTCGCGAGAAAATCAAGCCGCACGTGGAGTGTAGCCGCCGTTTGCCTTCGTTTGGCTGTTTTGAACCCTTACTAGGGCTGTTTTGGGCGAAAAATGGCTGTTTTTGGCCCAAACCTGCGCAGATTTGGGAGGGCACCTCCCGACTTGGCGCCACCGCCCCGGGCCGCCACCGGTGAGTTTGTGGCTCAAAACTTGGATTTGGCAAGGGCACCACCTAGGCTCTAGGGTGGCTAGAGTAGAGTAGAGCCCGGAGCGATGAGGCCGAGCAATGGCCAAAACAGAAAGGAGAAGTGCTTGTTGTTGCTTGTTGCTTGTTGCTTGCTTGCTTGTTAGCTAGATTTAAGGGGAGAGGGGTGTAGTAATATATATATATATATATATATATATATATATATATATATATATATATATATATGAGGTGCACACGTGTGCTTTATATGAAGTCGCAAAACACACGCTTGTAGATGAGGTCCGCCTTCTTACCTTTGTAGCTGGGTTGTGCTGAGGGAGGATTGTGCTTGCACATGTTGCGAAGCACGTCCGTGGTCTTCGTATCCAACTCTTCAATCAATTTTTTGTCAACAAAGCGTGGATTGAGAGTCCCTAACCCCAACTCAAGGGGCCACGCAACAAAGTGTGGATTGCAAGTCCCTAACCCCAACTCAAGGGGCCACGCAACAAAACTAAGTTTTACCACGGGCCCTACATTCTTGTGGGGTCCCCGAACAGGGGTTCAAAAAGGGCCCTCACCAGGCCAGTGGAAAAAAGCCCCTCAGAGCGGGGGACAAGATCAAAAGTGGCCAACAAGCGGCTCAAAAGTTCTAAAGCCTAGTTCTTTTGTTTTTGGAGGTTCTGAAACCTAACCCCCCCCCCCCCGTATAAGAACACGCAGTCAAAATAAGAACACGCACGCATGTTCTTATTATTTAGTCAAAAATAAGAACACGCACCTAGGCCTTGTTGAAGCCCAATTAAACACTGTGCGAATTGACCAATGTGGCCTGAACCCTGTTGTGCTTTGTTTGTGCAAGCATGTGCTGAAATTGGAACCCTGGGACCTGTGGGAAGCATCAAGGTAAAAATGAAAATTTTCTGGTATGCCAGCAGGGGCCAACAGGTGCTGAAATTGGGACCCAGGACCTATGGGAAGCATCAGGGTAAAAATGAAAATTTACTGGTATGCCAGCAAGGGCCAACAGGTGCTGAAATTGGGACCCCAGGACCTATGGGAAGCATCAGGGTAAAAATGAAAACTTCCTCGTATGCCAGCAGGGGCCAACGGGTGGTAAAATTGGGACCCTAGGACCTGTGGGATGCATTCGGGTAAAAATGAAAAATTCCTGGTATGCCAGCAGGGGCCGATAGGTGATGAAATTGGGACCCTAGGACAATTGTTTGAGTGTTGCTTTTGGTTTTGGTTTGGCAGCCACATGCGGAGCAGCGGGCTGAGCAATGGCCCCCTGCGGTGCAACAGGGGGGACAAAAGTGAAGGGAACACGAAGCTTGACATCACAGGGTTTATGTACCCCAGTTTCCTGAAATTGGCCGACATGTCAAGCCTGGACTTTGCCATCTTCAAGCCCCTGTGGCTCAAGTCCAACGTCGTTGAGACTTGCGGAGTACGATGCGGTGCCGGCGATGGAAGCGTTCCACCCATTTTTCTGAAACTCGGTGCCCATTTTCTGACGCAAAATCACCGGCTGCTTTCTTGAGAAGTTGTGAAGAAACGGGTAAATTCTGGGCAGGCCAATCACAGAACCACTTCCACAGATCATGGTCCACCTCCCGAAATTGTGCTTTTCGCCCACCTCCGGAGATGCGCTTTGTCCCGCGTGGTAAAACAAGGCCTTCAACTTTTTGGACCATTTTAGCCCACCCATTCAATTGTCGTTGGTTCTGCAAATACACTTTTTCCCCGGTTACATCCCACACATGTTGGCGGACATCTTCAAGGGTGTGGCCCGCTTCAATCATCGCCACTGCCCGCCGTTTGATGTGAATCGGGGGGGGTATAACACACCACTTTACCAACAGCATTACGTGCTCCTTTCCCTCGGTTGAACAGCCGTTTTGATTGCGCGTACCGCGCCGCCTTCTCCTTCGCGGCTTCATCATCAACAGGAACCTCATCAGGGGGTACATACTCAGGAACCTCCACTACTTCAGCCCCCACCCCTTCAAAAAATTCAGAATCACGCTGATCATCACAGAATTCAGGTTGATCACCACAGAGTTCAACGTGGTCAGTGTCCCTGTCACCCTCACTAATACTGCCAGCATAGTCCGAGGCATCCATGGCCGCCTCATAGCACTCATCCACAATGGCCTCATCCTCATCTCTAGCAGCCAAAACATCATTAAACCAAAAGGAGGGGTCATCAACATTCCAATCTGCCATATTTCTGCAAACAAAGAGCGCCGGGAACACTCCACATGGGGGTCTCACAAATAAGAACACACAAAAAATAAGAACACGAAACTAAATAAGAACACGCGCATGTTCTTATACGGGGGGGGGGGTTAGTAAAAACAAAAACTTTTTTTACTAGGTTCTTAAACCTAGAAAAAACTTTTTTTTACTAGGTTATGAAACCTAGTAAAAAAAAGTTTTTTTTTTACTAGGTTCCCGGTACCTAGTAAAAACTAGTACCTAGTAAACTGTTACCTAGTAAAAAAAAAATTTTTAAAAAAATTTTTTACTAGGTTTTACTGACCCTGCTGAGGCGTCCATTGTCTCGACCATGCGTAATTGGAGGAAGTCGGTCACCAAAGGGCAGAAAATCAGACAAGACGGTAATTTCAAAAACTATTAATTGGCAAACCCAGTTCTTTTTTCTTTTTTGTTTTAACACCATTGACCTGTCATTTTAACAGCTACCAGGTTCCAAACCTTATTTGAAGACAGGCAAAAGTACCAAGCCGGGGGAGATCTACTTAGATGCACCTGGGGATTGCTGCATCTAAGTTGAACCACGCAGGTTGTGTTACAATCGAAGTGCTGTATGGCCCCGAGAGCCCTAAGGTGCAGCACCCTATGACACTTTCATGTGCTCGTTGATTTACCGCAGCCTGAACAGCGGCTCCTTATATCTGTGGGCTTGAGGCAAACTCTCAGCCCCCCCCCCCCCCTTCCAGACACGTGAGCCAATTCCTCCAGATCCTGCACACTGGTTCTGTGCACAGTGTTGTTGATGCCGCAGCCATGATGAAACAAAAACCTGGTGCTGACAGACCTCGTGTGGGCGGGCGTAGCTTGCTGTTCCCCGGACTGTGTGGATGAGCGTTCGGACAACTGCACTGGAGCGGGATCCTGGCCACCAGCCTCTTTTCCTCCGGGCCCTAGCACAACCTACTGCAAACGGAGCAGAGTCACTTTCATGGTGTCCCAGGGGCAGTACATGTGCCTCGGGAATCTGTTGTTCTCGCTGGAATCACGATATCATTTTCCACTATTTGACACTATTTGACACTATTTGACACTTTCCAGTGTCAGACTGTGCTTTCCATTCCTGCTGGGTTACCATCAGGTACATAAATAGTTGCGCAGCGCATCACGCCCAGCCCGCACGATGCCACCACTGAAATAAGGCTCATAAAACCATCAACCAAAACTTCAATGCCGGTCAGGCCTGGGCAAGAAAATGTGCGTTTGGTGAGCCTCAGTGAGGCATGCTTGTTGCCTGACTGATGAGCTTCCGACTCTTCAACCCTTTGGAAATTTAGAACAAAGGGAGGTAGAATTACAGGAAGCAAGCCAAGTCCAGACCTCCACATGGCTTCGCCGTATGGCCTTCTGCATTGCGGACAAGGCCTCATCGACACGGTAGAGGTTCGCGGTATGATCAGCATTGACCACGGACCTCCCTGCTTGTGCCTGGGCATTCTGCTGCGCTTGATACTCAGTGGGGAACTCCTCACGCAGCAGAATGCTGTCCATTTCACAGCACCATCCTTCACAGAACAAATGACTGCAGGAAAATATGTCATGGTTGAAAGTCGAGAGCGGATAGCAAGGCACACAAGGGGAACAAAGAAGCACTCGCAGCGATCGGTTTCAATTGGTTGAGGTTAGCTCAGTCTCAAATTGTCTGATGTGCACTGCACAAAGCCTGGGTTTCTAAAGAGTCGCTGTCCAACAGTTTGAGAATACCGGCCCTGAAAGACCCTGGCAGGCAAACACAAACACAAGAGAATGAGAAATTGTCCAGAAATTGTCCTATGTACCCCTGTCCCGTACTGCCCCTGACCCAGACCCTGTCCCCATTGCCACAAACACATGAAGCTCACAACCAATAATGTCGAAATGAAATGTACTCGGGCTGGCTAAGTTTGTGACCCCACGACAGGGCGGGAAGAAAATTGCTTTGCAGGGGGGGGATGGCACGGAAGCCCATTAGCCCAACCCCCCCCCCTCCCCCTCCTTGGTCGCCGTGCCGGGAGGGGGGTTCGGGCTGGCGCTGCCCTACCTGCCGTGCCGGGGGGGGGGGGGGGTCCGACCCCAACATACTGGCTCAAAATGATCCCCACGTCGCGCTGATCATTTTGACTACACATATGTGGGGGAAAATTTTTTCATGAAAATTTGTGTTCTGGCGCCTTTGGTGGCAACATCCGTCCTTACACAAAACAAAGGGCCCGGCACGGAAGCCCATTTCTGGAACCCCCCCCCCTCCTTCGCCGGGCGCCCATGCCATCCCCCCCCCGCAAAGCAATTTTCGGGCCGCCCAGGGCAAGATGTGCCAGCTTCGCCAGGCCCAGCGGCCCTTGACTCGGGCGCAAATAGACAGCCCTGCACTGCGCGGGCAAAGTGAAGATGGGGGCAGTTGAAAATCTGAGTGCCCATCTCACCGCAACAATATTGTTCCTTACCAGAGTGCACATGCAATGCATGCCTGTGTTGCCACCACTATGTCATCCTCGTTCCCATCCAGTGCCCCCCTACACATGCGACGAAGCTCATGGTGACACGTGTTGCAACTATCAACTCCCAAGTGCAACACAAAGCTGTGTCTCGGGGTTCCCTGTGTGGAGGAAGCAAAATGGCTGCATAACCCCTGCCGTCTCAGGGGCACCAGTGTGGGGAAAAAATTGCTTCATGACCCATGCCTCCTGAGGGGTCTCTGGTGTGGGGAGAAATCAAAGTCGCGACGTAACCCTTGTTGTCTCAGGGTCCCAGTGTACGGGCCCTTTGCAAAGGGGTCAAAGCATGCACATTTGGGCAGCAGGGTGCAGTAGGGAGCTATCATGCTAAGAGGGAGGAAAGGCCACACTGGGTGGAATATCCAAACATTGCTTTAGTGCGAACAGAGCTGCAGAGTGGTGATGTGTCATAGTGAACGTGATTGCTTTGGTCACACACACACACACAGGCATAATACAAAAGCTCATATTGCTGTTATTGGATAGCTGTTTACAGGCCATCTATTTCTGCGCAAAGATGAAGCTTTTACATGAGCCGCCTGCTTGACATCTCTGACTTCTCAGGAATAGCAGCATTGAGTCACGTGTGTGCACAAATGTGGTATGTTTTGCAGCAGCGACATTTGCGGAACAAGATTCCGCATGAAGATTAGCTCCACCAAATGATGCACACCCTATGCCATGCAAGGATTGCGCACTGCGTCTTGAAAGTTCCATGGCAGCGAATCAGGGGGCGATGGGGCGCAAGCACCTGTAGGGTTGAAGCAAGCACCTGCGCGGCACACTCTGCATTTGAATCTGGCGATATGGGAGACAGTGGTGCACAAGCACTTTCAGGGCTCAAGGAAGCACCTGCACTGCATACTTTATATTTGAATGTGGAGACGAAACATGTGGGAGCCAGTGGTACGCAAGCAGTTGCCGGGCTCAAGGAAGCACCTGTGCTGCACACTTCCTACATCCTTCCCAATCGTTGACAGGGTACTTGGGGTAGAAGAATATTCCCCAGACTGATACCCATCGAGCAGCCCACCATACAACCCATGATTTGTGGGCTCACCATCCAAACCCAACTGTGAACTCCCCCCACCTGAGGAAGCACTTGCCATTTCTCAACTGAAGCCACCTTTGCTGCCACCACAATCATCCTCCTCAAACTCCAACCTCCGACTCAACCACCTATCCCTCCTCTCCCCCCGGGCAACTCACTATTCGGGGTGAGGTACCCCTCAACACCACAACCCAGGGCATCCGAGTCTCATGGACAAGATGAGGTTGCCTAACCAGGCCATTGGCCAGGTCAATGCCCTTCAGCCCCATATGGGACGGAACAAGCAGCCGACAAAGCCAATAACCCCCCTCCTCCACTAGCTCTAACAACACAATCCACAAAATTGCATTCGATAATGCCCCGGGGGGGGGGGGGCATTAAGTTGGCGCAATCCACCTCCATGGTACCGCAGTTTGTGATGCATGTGTTGTCGTGTGTTGTTTGATTTTCCTGAGTGGTTGTGCTTTCGTTTGCATTGGTTTTTTTTCCTCGTTGTGTGGTGGTTGTGCCATTGACCTGTGGTGGGTGGGGTTGTTTTTTATTTTTGTCTTTGCTGTCGTTCTTTCTTTGGCTCCTCTTCCCCTTCCCTCTTCCCGCCCTTCCATAGAGGATGCAATGATGACAGTCGGCATCAGTTTGGCCTGTTGGTTTGTGGTGCGCTTTGGTGTTTGCTCATCCTTGCCTTGACCCACACAAAGCTGCTGATCACCATCTCTTGGGGTTTCATCTAATACCTTGGAATGGGCATCCTATGAACGACCATCGCGCACTTGGCTTGGGCATCAACCTATGGAAGGTATGTGTACAGAGTTGGGAAGTGCAAAGAAAAGAGCCCCCGGTCCTTGCTTGCCTCCCGAACCCAATGGCCAGAAAGCACCTACTCCACTCCATCTAACAAACCTAGGAACACCCAACCCTGAGTCCAAGCCGGTCAAAGACACCCAATGGTTGAATCACAAATAACAACAGTTGACAATAATAATAACAACTGCTTGTCATGAGAACACACACGGACAACGTGGTCATCATTCTGGACCACTTCTAGTACCTCCAGGTGCTAGTTTAACTTTTTTGGTTTTTGAGGTGGAGGGGATGACAAGGCTTTTGTGGGGTCCAGTGATGCCCTGCCCGTGGTGGACTCAAACACAGGATCTCGCATCTGGCCACTGGCGCACGTGCCAAAACCATGCCTCCCAAAACAGACCAATTGCCCATGCCTTGTCATCAATGTTTTGGTATGTAGCCATTCAACTCTAAAAGGCAATGGCTGCTCCTGGCGACTGACATAACTTGTTGGTGTGCTGTGTGTTTACTTCCCACCATGCCCCAGCCCAGCTCCCGCCTGAAGCGGTGATGCCACGCCAGGTCTTTTTTGTAGTTTGGACCACATGCGTTTCAATGTCCTGTCTAAGCTCCTGGACCCATTTTGTGGGAAATCCTTTTTTTGGAAAACAGATTGAGACACCCTCCACCATCAGATGTCAGCAGTGGCAGTGCTATGGGGAGCGCCCATGAGCTTATCCAATATTGCAGGTGAAAGCACATTTGGCACACTTAGTACTAAGGTGGGAGACCACGTGGACCATTTTGGGGGGGTTGGTTTGTTGTCCAATCCCGCACCCATTTGGTAACAACCAACTTCCATTATCACCAAATTATCTCCCAAGCCTGGCCCAAGGGTCCCTTGGGGTCGTGAGTCATTGCCGGAAAAGGTCAATTTTTCAACCAACCCATACAAGGCCATGTTCAGTGGAAACTGTGATTTCGCATCTTTCAAACAGGCCATGACGGGGCTAAAGGCTGCAAAATATGTCTGTTTGCGTCCTATCATGTGTATACTGTCACAACATCCCATTCCTCGAGGAGTGTACCACAGAGTCACCAAGGTCACTAGAAACCATGTAAGAACAACAATGGCTGAAACCTAAGCGCTTGTCCTACTCCGCCTTGCCAGAACCCATGGAGTCAGGCCCCGAAAATACATTGATTGGGAAATCATTTGGTCTCCCAAAATGATGAGTTTACAAGGGGTTAAACATCCAATGTTATACATTTTGGTGGTCCCATTGAAAATTTAGGCCAGAGCACGCACACAGTGGCAGAGCTGCACAACGGGCATCCATCCGCCGTGTCATAGGAGTGTCATAGGATCAGGAAGCAACCAGAACACTTTGGTTCCTGTACCCTATTGGTTTCCTGCCAATTCCAAACCATATCGTGCGGTGCCCGTTTCAGGAAATCAGCATGCACCAGACATGTGCCCCTCGAGGTTCAAAGCACACGCAGATATGCCCGGTGCTGTCACTGCAAGCACTCCAAGTCGACTATGAGGGAGACGTGATCGCTGCCGAATGTTGCGCTGGGAATGGCCCCGTCACGCTGCAGCCGCTCGATGCTGAAGCTGGGGAAGGATCGCTGGACACGGAAATGCCGCTGGGAGTAGAAAACATAGTCTAACACAAACTCCGCCGTGGTAGTCAAATACGTGACAGGCACGTCGTGGCAGGCGGATGATAGCTGGAAATCATGTGCAAGATCCAGCCGGGGGTATTGGTCGTTCTCGTCTGGAATATCCTGCTCAGGGGGGGAGAACCATTCGTCCTCGCGCTCCTCTTTGGTCTCTGTGGGCTTCCATCGTGCACCAAGGCGCCAGTCCAACGCATCACGTGTGATCTGGCCCTGCAACGCCAGTGTGCTGACACCATCTGCGGGCTGGGCATTCAAATCCCCCGTGAAAATGAGGCCCGCCTCACTCCCGTGCAGTCGTTCGGCCTCCTTCAACAGCAAATACGTCTGCAGCACGCGAATGTTTGGGGCCCGGGGGTGTCCAAAGAGGTGAGTGTTGACAACAACAATGGGCGGCCCCTCAGGGGCAGACTTGCGGCTGAGCACCAGAATTTGGCCCACAGTTGTGCTCTTCTCCATCCCTCTACCAATGGCAGGTGCTTCATCTACGAGTTGCTGGACCTCAGGGTACTGCCGCCAGACATCGGTCAGGTCAATGCGATCCGCAGTGACAAGGGTGAATTGCTCGGCGGCATAGAAGACGGCACAGCCCACTGGGTTTTTGGTTGAGCTGAGGGTCGCCTTGGGGCAGAACTCACCCTCCAAACCATCCACACGGAACTGCGGCTGCAACTGCTCGTCAAAGCATCGCTGCTCGACTTCCTGCATGCACAATATGCTGGCCCTGTAACTTCGCACCTCTTTCACGATGAGCTGCTTGCGATAGTCAGACTTCAGATACTGTGGGTCACAATGGCTGTAAAGATTGGTACGGGCCCAATCTGTGTCACAGTAGCAGTCTGCTAAGATGTTGTACGTAACAACTCGGCAATCTGCCAGAGCCTCCTTGCACAGAGCTGCACGCTCATGAAACGGCCAATCCGTGGGACCTGCTCCAACCACTGCTGTCTGCACCACACGGCTGGTGCCAAGGCGGCCATCTGCTGTGTAAGGCGTGCAAACGAGCTTCAGCACGCAGCCCACATCCCCAGCAGTGGGTGCATATGTCCGTTCCTCACTCACCAGGGTGTCCTCTGCGCTGATGGTCACTGCAGAGGGAGACCTCCCCTTTGACTTGGTCGTTTGGGCTGGTGCCCGATGCCACTCCCAGTGGCAGTGGTCAAGATCACTGAACTCCAGTGCAACGAGTGGCACTATCTCAAAGCCGGCCATTGGGATAGTGGTGAGGTCGAGGGATACAACTGATGGCAAATTGAGGGCAACTGCAAGGCGCTCAGCACCCAAAACCAAGATGCAGCCATCGCGCCATGCCTCCTTATTAGGGGTATCCTCAGGTACAAGTTTGCCACCAGGGGTCTCCAGCCTAACGAGGGGTGGGGATTGCGGCTGCGGTGCGGTGGGGCCACTTTCTCCCTGACCACTGTTGCGGCCGTGGACAGGGCAGTAGTCATGCTTGGATGCAGGCTTCTTCTTGCCACCCTGCAGCTGAAGGGTAAGTCGCTGAAGGACCTTGCCCACAGCCTCGTCGGGTGCACGGTTCATATTTTTCAACTTCCCTGCAACACTCATTGTTAGCGTGAGGCTAGCCTCAGCTGCCACGTACCGCACCAGCACCAAGGGGTTTGCCATGATCGACAGCGGAAGGTAGCTGCTGCTCTGCTTCAGCAAGAACGTGCTCCAAATGTAGTGCCAGGCTGTTGAGAGACAGAATGACAAGCAACAGAAGTGCCTGATAGGTGCAAGAGCTGCAGTGCATAAATTGTAAGTGGCCGTTTTTAGGTGGGTGGTGGCTGATTCCATTTAGAATCAACTGGTGGTTCTGCAACGTGTTGAAATACGTTTGCACTGCTACTGCACTTGCTTCCTACCAACGCAGCAGCTCACCTTCCATGAAAATCACCGGGATGTGAAAAATGCTTTTGGGCAAATAAACCCTGACCAGCATTGCGTATTAAAGAATGTTGAACTGCAATTCCATTGCCACCCAGCTTTGAGGCAAATACCTCAATCTGCAATCCCCCAAGCTGCCAAAAAGAAGCCCATAGGGGGAATGGATCACCCTCCCATCCAATTACGCCCCATGACAAACATTGCAAGAATGGTCCTAACCCCCCTCCCCCCCCGATGGTCAGTTCCTTTGGGGCATTGGGCAACGGAAAATGCAGCTGAGACAGTTGTGAAATGGGGTGGTCATGAGTGACGTCCTGACCATGCTGCTCTCTTTGTCAGTGGGATAAGCCAGGGCAGCACCAGTATGTTGGTTTGTGCAGGAACCCGCTGGGCTTTTGGAAACAGAGTAGTGTGTGACTACTGACCGCCAGAGAAAGGCAAGCCATGAACCACTATCTGAAGGACTCAAATTCATCCAGATTGTTCCATTAGAGGTCTGTTGGCTTGAGTTTGTGCCACGCGCTGTGGAATGTTTCTTGGCCTAGATACTGAGTTAGGTCCCCTCCCTTCCCTGCAGCTTGGGTGCAGTTTGGGCTAGAGATAGAACCACAGGTCACACTTGGTTAGCCCAGTGTGCAGAGAGAGGCAGGGGAGGGAGGAGGGTTTTAATAGCATCCTGAAGCAGGGTTGCAAAGGGAGGCACCCCATGCTGACAGATTTACCTCCACAACTGAGCTCAGTGGGTTGGTCGTGCCCATGTATGATGCGAAGGATTCACTTTGGTCATGTCTGCAATTGCTTTGCATCATGCTTGGACAACGATCGGAACAGTGGCATCAGCCGTAATGCAGGGTTGTGATCCTCGTTGAATATGTATGTTTTGCACTGATTTGGAGCTCTACAACACTGACTCAACCTGAGAGCTTGGAGTTTGGAGTTTGAGTGAGGGTCGCGCACACCGCGAAGCCTAGTATCCCCAACACCCCAAACCTGAAGTGGGGCCCATCAATGAATCGGGCTATAGCCCCTTGCACACACAACATGTGTCCAAACAAGACTATGCATTGGTGCTGCAGCCTTTGGAAGGATGGTATTTGGCAGTTTGCTCTGTTTATTGAAGTGTGTTTCAAGGTTCTTGGATTGAAAAACACCGCTTGAATTTCCGGTATTGGTACATTCAACCATCAAGGTATGCCTCTAGGCTACGCGTCATCTCGCGACGCTTTTCACCTCAATTGACATTTTTTACCTGATCCTGTCTCTCTCTCTCTGTCTCTCTCCACTCACTTCTCCTTTGCGCTACGCTTCACCAGTACACCCCTCCCCCTTTGTCCATTACGTGGCTGCGTGTGACGGTTCCCTCGCACCCCAAGGGAACCTACCCCAAGTGACGGCTCCCTCGTGCCCCTGATTACTAGACAAGGGATGCAAGGCACAAAACAAGAGAGCGAACAAGAGGGCATGTGAACCACAAAGTGACCAGGAAACTGCCTGCAGGGATGCATGTCAGGTCTCCTGAGCAACAGGCTCGGTGTGCCACTCTTTCTGACGCGAGAGCATTTCACCTTACAGAGCTGCACATGCTCAACAGGGGCCACAGGAATGGGCTCTCCAGTCTGAAAGTTGGAAATTGACAACAGCACCAAGAGACTACGTGTCAATATTATCGACATTGGTGGCTGAAATGGCGAAAAACTAAGTGATCTGCAAGATACAGGGTACAGTGCAGTCCTTCCATGCAAGAAATTTGAGGCACACAGCAATGCACCGACAGTACCTCGTCCAACCAGCGAACACACAGGAGAACCTCAATATCCAACCTTTGAAGAAAATTTGGAAAATGGACAGTGACGGTTCCCTTGCCCCCCCCCCCCCCGCTTACTAGACAAGGGCGCTTACTGGACAGGTGGGGGGGGGGGACGTCGTTCTCTTCCATTTTGTGACCCCTTCGCAGACCTCTTTCCTAGCCTTGACCCACAGGGTCTCTTGTTTTGTCCCATATTGTTGCAGAGTCTTTTGCATCCATGTGTATTGCTTCAGGGTTCAGTTATAGGTGAGAAAGATACAACACAACAGTTGGAACCCCCCTGGGCTTTGGCAAAGTCAAATGGTGTTGCGACAAGCTCAAAATATTGCGCACTGCCCAAAAGGCTTGAAATAAATGGCTACCTTGGGTCGGGTGTGCTTCAGCATTTGCACCGCACGCACGATGTCTTGTGTTTGCCCCCCCCCCCCCCTCCCAATGCACTTCATTTGCAGACATTGCATGGCAGATTGTCCTGCTAACAGAACTCTGGAGTCGGCCGTGACGCTAACAGAACTCTGGAGAACCAGGTACAATAGGAATGGGACTGGAAAGTTGTGGAATCTTTTTTGGGGGGGGGTCTTCCGCCAGTCCTCAGTACGGCCCCTTGCGGGGGGGGAATCATGGCCAAGCCACGGTCCATAACGGTTATACATGCTGGTCTGTCTGGGGCGCTTGACGAAACGTTCCCTCCGATTCCCAGTAGTTGTACCTGTAACCATCAGGGTATGCCTCTTAGGCCACTTCCCTCAGATTCCCAGTAGTGGTACCTGTAACCATCAGGGTATGCCTCTTAGGCCACGCATCTCAACGAGACGCAAAAAACTCAAGTTGTGGAATCTTATTTTTTTATGCAGACATCCAATCCACAAAAGTGTTCACCATCAAGGGTCACTGTCCAAGTGTGAAGCTGAAAGGCAAGCACGTACCCTGGTTGAAGGTGGCAACATGCAAGCAATCCTTTTTGGGGTGTCAATGTACCCCCCCCCCTTGTATAAGCTACGCCAAAGTACCAAATTAATACGGTCCCTACACCTACTGTAGCTTGGACACGGGCGTAGCTTGCGCGCGACACATACAACCACCAACACACACGTACGTGAGCGCATAGTATGAGTGCACCTCAATCTCCACCCATGTTTCCAGAGGCATGCAAATGCAAGAAAGTGTTTGAAACATGGAAATTCAGGTTCACACCCATGTTTTCACAAGCAATGAAGCATGATAAGCCTACAAATGTTCGGCTTGGAAACCCTTCTTGCGATCATACACCATGCGGAACAACTGCACATGCTCACCATTTGAAGATGCCTTTGAAGATGTCTTTGCCTGAGGTTTAGGGGCTGGTTTGGGCTGAGGCAACTTCAAGTTCTTGGGAATGAAATTGCCTTGCATGTGGTCTCTTGTAAAATACAACTTCCCATCAAAGACACGGGCCGTTCCCCACACACCTACCAAATTACCAAATTACCAAATTAATACGGTCCCTAGGCATAATGTAGCTTGGACAAGGACGTAGCTTATAAAAGGGGGGGGGTATGAGTAGAAGCATTTGGTCTTTCCTATCCCATGCTCAAAGGCAAAGGCTGGGAAAGCAGGGGCTACCGGGTCCCGGGTTGCCCTCCACGTAACCTAAGAGGCGGAGTACTGCTGCCTGTTGTGACTCACTTGTGCTGTGGTTTGTGGGGAGCACTGGGGCGTTTTACCAGTGTTGCGGTCCTTGGTTTCGCCTTTGGGGCCCTGTTCCGCACCTTTTGGCCTGCTGGTTTTGCCGGTAGTGGTCGCTTTTGGGGAATTCGCAAGGTGGTATGCAGGTGTGGGTTGGTGTTGGTGCAAGTGTTGGGGTTCCCATCGTAGGTGTGGCGGAAGCATTTGAATGCTCAAGGGTGGGTCACATATATCCTGTGCCATCAATTTCGAAGTTGTGAAAATGAGACTGCCGTGTCATGTAACGTGCATCAAAATTCATCCTACATTCACCACAACTCATTCCACAACCATGAAAAGCCGTGAAAAAAAAAGTGTCAGGAAAAGCGCCGTCTGACCAGGAGGTGGTCATTGCGCAAGGCAGTCAGTGCGCAAAGGGGTACTTAGATTAGGGCGTGCTAGCAGCAAAGGACCCAGTGAACCCCAAGAACACAGCACAAAGCACAAATGTGACAAGAAGTCCGTGGCAGGAACAACATTAGAACAGCACAACAGATTGTTGAAGGAGCACTGGAACAGTGTAGAGCAGCCTGAGGATCAATTGATATTTACAAGTCTCAGCATGAGAATGGGAGGGGTTCTCCTGCCCAAAGCCAGTGTAAGATAAAATTTCAGCATTATGGATCCATACTGCCTCAATCGCGAGTTCAGCCATATAAATGCAAATAGAGTGCATTTGCTGTTGCAATAAATCCTCAAAAAAAAAAACTAGAGCCTGACAGTCCAGAGGCTGCAGAGCTTCCGTTCACCACGATGGGACTGGCTTCTGAAAGGTCATCAACCATCAGGCCATGTCCAGAGTCTGACAGAAGATATCAGCACATACTAAGGCATTGTCAACGCTATGCCTGTTGGAGGGGTGCACTGAGGAGCAGCAGCTCCTGGGGCTGCATTTGAACACATGTACATTCACATGCTGATTTTTTATCGGAGCCATGCTTGCTCAGCCTCGGCTGTATCCATGAAGCCACCCAACGGATTTGACAATGGGGACATTTCTTAATGTGACCGCATCTCAGTATTTCACAGTCTTTGTTGGGTGCAGAGCTCTAGGGTCAAAATACTCTAATTCCCCAAATAGTGAAAAGGAGTCAGTCTCAACTGCCACTCACGATGCACAGGGTCGTGGTTTTCTTTCAACAGGCACTCTACAAGTGCTGCAACTCTTTCATGGTCCGCAGCTCACCCTGTGCACAAAGTGCACTGAACTACTCGGTCAACACCTCACAGAGCAAATATGAATACTTTGGGAAAATATTTCTCTGTTGCCTTCACCAGTTCCCAGGGCTTGAAAATTAGGAAGCGCAAAAAAAACGTTGTCACAAAATGACTATGCGGAGTGATAGGCCAAACGTGGACAAAAATTGCACAAAAAAAAAACAACAGATATATTGATGGCTTCGGGTGTGCAAATAATTGGGGTGTGACGTCTCTGCATTGTGGCATGTGTTATTCTCTCCAAAGGACTGTGCAGTGCAGCTACATCAAAAGCCTGTGAAATCAGAGGAGCTATTGAGTATACCATGCTCAAGGCAGGGACAGACGGCGGAAAGATGAACCGGGGAGAGAAAGCAAAAAAGGTCATGCAACAGAGATGCAGTCATTCAGGCTGGAAGAAAAGAAGGCTCCTGGGTTTTCTGACAGCTAGTTATGGCATCAGTGCCAAACTGATGCATCTCATGCATTTCTAACATATGGTGACAATCAAGTGGTCCCCCCCTCCAGACATGCTCATTATCAGCACGGTATAGATCAAGTTGATCACTTTACCGATACCTTTGTCGCCAATAAACAGCTTCAGAGTGCATGTGGCCGGCTCGCATGAATGTGGATGCACAGCTCAAAGTGTTCATTTACGATGGGTCAGCCTGGCTCAGAATAGGTATTAGACATGGAGTAAGGGTGCACCATCAAGGATACATTTTTATAGAAAGGGTACGCACTATCAATTGTGCCAGGCTAGAGGGCTTGTATAGCAACCCCATGGTGGGATACTGCTGCGTTGGACCTAATGCTACTGATATGGTTATCTGCGACGTGCTGTTGGGGACCCTGGCGTGCAACAACTGGAAAAAAGATGAAAAGCCAGACAGCAACTGTAGTGAATGCGGGAAAGGCACCATATGTGCATTTGCCCTGAAAATGCCTCTGTGGTAAATCACAATTGTTCGGGTTCTACTTTCCATGGGTCACCCGTTTGTGCGTGCGCCACCCAAACACAATTCAAAACTATGCACCAGTGGCAATGGGAGCAACATTCAACATGCGGCTCTGTATTGCATGCTTCCAGCAGTCGTCAGCAAAAGGCAGACTACGGACAGAAAAGCAGCACAACAAGCAGTAGGGCTGTGTTTGTGTGTGCGTGTGTGTGTGTGTGTGTGTGTGTGTGATCTGTACTTTTAGAGGTGGATCCTTGTGCAGCGTTGGGCTGGACGCCCCATTTGGCTCAGGTCTGCTGAGGCCTCTTTGTGACGTTGTTTCCCTCCCTTCTGCGGAATCAGAACCTCTGTATTTTACTGGCTAGGTATCCAGAGTGTTTGCTCTCCCGTGCCTCGTCACGAAAAGCGGGCGGGCGACATCCTCGGCCACGGTCTCCTCCAGCCCCCGTGGAACTGGGGCAGGTGGGGACGGAGGGGGGGGTGTTTTCGGCCTCCTGCGTTTGGGGGCTGGAGGGGTGGGGGGTTGGTGTGGAGACCTCAGCAGACCCGTAGAGATACGTGCAGGCCCTTGCAGGCGCGGTCGTTTGTTGGGCAGTTGTGCATGTGCAGCAAGTGGGCGTTTCCGGCGCGCAGGCACTGGGGTGCACACTTTATGGTGTCCCCGCTGACAGCAGTGGCGCACTCCCCTTTGCTTGAGTGTGCACCTCGGGCACGGTGGCAGGCCATGCAGCGGGCACAGTTGCAGTTGCGGTCTGCGTGCTATGTGGTCATCAGCGTGATGTCCCAGCGCACAGCACGCTTCAGCTGTGCGCCGAAGTCTCTTGCAGGTCGTGCAGGTCAGCCGAGTGCTGGGCACACTTTGACGGATCAGCCGGCGGCGCCGGTGGTGGCGCCCTGTGTGTGTTTGCGCACCTGCGTGTCCCGGTGTAGGGGCGCTGTGGGAGCTTCCCATCCCCTATCACAGGGAAGAAATCAGCTGCAAAGGAGGAGCAGCCCCCCCCCCCCCCCTTTGGCAAAAGTGGTCTGCTCCGAGGACGGAGCCAGCCCCAACTGCAGATTCCCCTGGAGTGCACGCTGTAGTCGATGCTCCTCCACTTCCTGCGCTGTTCTGCGTGGCCTATGTGTGTACGGGCGCAGTTTGTGTATTCTGTTGAGACCAACCTTGGTGGCCCACGTGCGCTCACAGTATGCCGCTAACTGCTGAACGTGCATGTTCATGGCACTGCGGCAGGTGAAATAGGGGCGGCAGTTCAGGCCGCAGAGTGCCGGCCCCCCCAAAGGAACTAAAGAGCTGCAGCGTGTGACCACACGCGCTGGATGCAAATGGCCTTTGGTGACCAGGCGCTGCGCATTTGCCATTGCCAGTCGTAAGACCCGGCCTCTCTCTTGCAGTGAAAGGGTGGTGCCCTTAAATTTTGCCTGTGGAGCGTGTGGGAGGGTGCGTTGCGCAAATTCCTCAAAGTCCAGTGCGAGTTCCAAGAACGTCACTGTGCCTGGTTCAGGGGCCCAGTGCAGTTCCCTCAGCCAGCGTAGCAGGTCCGCCAAAAAGGGCATTTCCCACTGCCATTCCACCTTCTTAGGGGTACGCAAAAGAAGTAACCCTTTGTCTTCCGGTCTGGGGAGGGGTCCCACCAGTTGGTGGTACGGGTATTGCCGAAGCTGCTGTGAGAGGCTCGACCCCATGAAAAGCATGGGGGATTGTGTGTCTCGTAACTTGCGGGCCTGCAAAACGGCTACTAACATATTGTGCAGAGCTGTCATAAATGCGAGCGCTGTCCCTGACTTGACGCTGTCTGTGTCTAACTCTGGGGCTAATCCACAAAGTCGTAAACATGGGGGCCACTGGTCCATGAGGGGAAGGCCTGTGATCTGTGCTGCCGCCGTCCTGATGCCCGGCAGGTGGATGTCCCGCACCGTACTCCAGGCTGAACACTGCCAAAAAATGTGCTCCTCGTTTTCCGGAGCATTGCCACAGTACGGGCACGTGGATGTGGCTCTCATGCCACGTTGATAGGCCCGGAGGGCTGTCCAGGTTGCTCCTGATAGGATGCCCCGCAGGATAGAGCGCTGTAACTCTGTGGCAAATGACGCTATGCTGGGCTGGACCAGGCGCCGGCATGTGGTGTAATGAGCCCCCGCGAAAAGGCGGGGACGCCTCTGAACCAGGCTGTCCAGCATTTGCGAGCGCAGCTGTTCACGCACCTCGTGCTTGATAGTGTTTTTATCCCCGTATAGGAGGAGGGGTTCCTGGCGCCCAGGCACTTTCCATCCCCACCATCCCTGCGTAGCTGTGTGTGTGTGTGTGTGTGATCTGTACTTTTAGAGGTGGATCCTTGTGCAGCGTTGGGCTGGACGCCCCATTTGGCTCAGGTCTGCTGAGGCCTCTTTGTGACGTTGTTTCCCTCCCTTCTGCGGAATCAGAACCTCTGTATTTTACTGGCTAAGTATCCAGAGTGTTTGCTCTCCCGTGCCTCGTCACGAAAAGCGGGCGGGCGACATCCTCGGCCACGGTCTCCTCCAGCCCCCGTGGAACTGGGGCAGGTGGGGACGGAGGGGGGGGTGTTTTCGGCCTCCTGCGCTTGGGGGCTGGAGGGGTGGGGGGTTGGTGCGGGGACCTCAGCAGACCCGTTGAGATACGTGCAGGCCCTTGCAGGCGTGGTCGTTTGTTGGGCAGTTGTGCATGTGCAGCAAGTGGGCGTTTCCGGCGCGCAGGCACTGGGGTGCACACTTTATGGTGTCCCCGCTGACAGCAGTGGCGCACTCCCCTTTGCTTGAGTGTGCACCTCGGGCACGGTGGCAGGCCATGCAGTGGGCACAGTTGCAGTTGCGGTCTGCGTGCTATGTGGTCATCAGCGTGATGTCCCAGCGCACAGCACGCTTCAGCTGTGCGCCGAAATCTCTTGCAGGTCGTGCATGCGTCAGCCGAGTGCTGGGCACACTTTGACGGATCAGCCGGCGGCGCCGGTGGTGGCCCCCTGTGTGTGTTTGCGCGCCTGCGTGTCCCGGTGTAGGGGCGCTGTGGGAGCTTCCCATCCCCTATCACAGGGAAGAAATCAGCTGCAAAGGAGGAGCAGCCCCCCCCCCCTTTGGCAAAAGTGGTCTGCTCCGAGGGCGGGGCCAGCCCCAACTGCAGATTCCCCTGGAGTGCACGCTGTAGCCGATGCTCCTCCACTTCCTGCGCTGTTCTGCGTGGCCTGTGTGTGTGCGGGCGCAGTTTGTGTATCCTGTTGAGACCAACCTTGGTGGCCCATGTGTGTGTGTGTGTGACGCCCAATATCATCGAAGCCACGACAATGCGTTCGCTATCACACATCACCTCTCGACAGGCCATGCAGTGTGTGTGTGCGCGTGCGCGTGCCTACTTTTAACGAGGGCAGGCTTCTTTTATCGTCCCGGACACTCTTGGGCCGGGAAGGGGCCTCAGGGTTAGGGTTAGGGGTTACCTAAGCCCTGACCCCTTGATCCCCCCCCCACCCATGTGGCCCGGCGCAACGGAAGGCGACTGGCCCCCTGGGTCAGGTGTCCTCCCCTGACGCCCCCCGGTGCCCCTACCATGGGCTGCTGCGGACGCCAGCGGGGCCCCTGGCCCCTGCGCCCCCCCCCCCCCCCCCCCGCGCACCTCCCCCTGATGCGGCAGCTCCTATCGCCCCCACCCGCCCTGTGGATCGCTATGGGTACTATCAATGAGGAAAACTGATCAGCGGCAATGAGGAGGGCATGCATATTCTTTCTGGAAACTCCCTCCCCCTCGAAGCCTCTGGGCAAATAAGTCAGGGGTATTGCCCCTGGGACATCATCAAGCACACCAGAGAAACCCCCTTGACCTTGTCACCCCATCGAATGGCTGACCACTTGTTTGCCAAAACACACAGGACATGTGCATGGCACAAGATATCTTCTACGCTTCGGAGGGGTGGCCTCTGCTCATGAGTAGGCTCCTTATGCATTGCTTGCCATACCTGATGACTGAGAAGGGTTTGGAGGAGGGCAAGGAATGCAAAATTGTGCACATCTATTTACATCTACACATCTGCAATATCTGCTAACAACTGTGTAGCTCTGGTATTCTGAAAGCCACAGCTGTGCTGTTAATAGCATGGCGGCAAGGCGGGAGGCACTGGGTAAGTAAGTGTGGCGGTTATTACTTCCGGGTGTGCGCACTGTTTCGATGTTCTCCAGATAAATTGCCTACATTGCTTGTTCCAAGTCCAAATCCAAGTGGTGAGAGCGGGATATGTGTCCCTCTGCTTCCACAGTTACTTCAATGGATTACATGGGCTACAATGCATGAAGCGACGGGTCAATCAGAAATTGAAATTCAGATCTTAAACTTGATTCAACAGCATCTGGGCTCCAAATGAAAGAGGGATGGCCAAATGCGCACAACTCATCCCCTGAACTGGATGAGAGGGCCCTGGCCCAGTCGAAACCCGAATCTGTGTCTGTTTTCAGAATAACTTGATTTCTTCCCATTCAGAGCACGGGTCAATGTTTTTGTCTCGTGTCCGAAGGCTTGGGGGTTCTATCTGCTATCGTCAGGCACCAAACGAAGCAACACAATAAATATAAAGGGACTGCACACCACGTTCAGAACAGGCCTACCTCCAGCAGTGGTGCCTGCCTCAAGCAACTGATGGAAGCGAGCCGACAGGCATCATGCCCACGCCAATATCGAGCCCCCCTCCCCTTTTCCTGGGCCTGGGTATGGCAATGTGGCAATGAGGCTTATGTGGTGTCGTCTGTCGTCGGGTTGGGGGCCTCATCGCCAAACGGCTGCGGCCAAGACGTGAGGCAGTGGGAATGACAATAGCAATGGCACCAGGGGGCGGCAGTCCCTGGCTCCCCCCCCCCCCCGCTGCTGCGACATATGCCATGCTGCCAGTGTCAGTGGTACTGGCAGCATGAGAGCACCAAAGGAAAGAGAGGCAGCCAGCAGGAAAGGTCAGCCAGCACCACCACCCACAACAACCACGACGACATGCCCGTCAGTTTTGGGGGTATGTTTGCCCTGGAGGTGCAGAGGGTTGGGCCTTGGCAAATCTTCAGGGAACAAGGATCTCCCGCGGACGTCAGGGCACTGCTCCAGGAGGCGATAGGGTTTTCGGTAAGTTGTCTTCATCAGGAACGGCATCCCTCCCCCCGATGTTGTGGTCCTCCGTGGAACACGGGTTGGGGGCGGGCACCGCATTCGGCAGAGGGTGCAGCATGCCTCCAAGGAAATCCACACATGACCCGCCTAGCATCAGCCCCCCTGTACCCTTATGTGCCGATTAGTGTCAATACGAATGGGAAAAGGAGACAGGCAACGAGCTCGTTTGTAAGAGGGGGAGGTTAGTTTTGGAGCCCGGCCCCACCCGGACACCTGCAGCCCGTCCCCCCGTTTGCAGCATAATCCTTATCAGAGAACAGTCAGGTAAAGAGGAGATCTCCCGCCCAATGGCGTGGGGAAAGTTGACCCCCAACCTTGCTCCCCTCTCCCCCCCCCCCCGCCGTGGCAGGGTGGTACTGTGGACACGTGTTGACTCCGTGGGGAATCACCCCACAAATCCCGCGGGAGGGGGCTTGGCCAGGCGGGGCCTCATGTGGACCAGGCACGTGCAAGCCGGTCGGGTCATCCATGAGGCAATACTGGTGCCTTACACGTACAGTTGGGACTGCCACTCAAGCCGTCCACCGGGGCGGAGGGGGCTCATACGGATATATGTGATGCAACACCCTCACAACCGACTAGAGGCAAAGCGAGGGCCCCTTCGAAGTGACTGCTGGTTAGCCCGCGACATTTGCTTCACCGTTGATGGGATACCGGTCAGCAGTGGTGCAAGCAGGGGTGGAGGACTGGGAGCCGAAGTCGTCGTTCATTGAAGTGGACACCGCCCCCTGGAGCAACTGTGGACGGTGGAGGAGCAGCTCGACAACGAAGGGGGAGCGGTTTGGCTGTGATGCTCGCCCCTGCCCTGCCCTGCCACAAGCACCAACAGCGCATCGCAGAAATTACTGACAGGCGGGAGACACTGGTAGAGCATGCAGGGCAGTGGTGCCAAACTGTGGTTTCTGCGAAACCAGGGGTTATCTCCTGTGGGGACGAGGGCACTTAGGCCCGTCCCCGGGGTGCTTTGGCGGATGCAGCAGAAGGAGCTGCTTACAGTGTGTGGCCAGACGGGGTGACCTTGGAACTGGGGAACATGCTTGGCGCTTAACACCTGCCATGGCAGGTGTCGGCAGGTATCAGGCAGTCTAGCAGATGCGTACAGATGCGCGCGCGTGCACGTTGGGAACAGCAAAACCAAGAACAAAAGCACAAAAGCAGGAGGTCGGGGAAAACTCCTCAGGCGCCGCAGAGCAGCCCTCAACGCCTTTCATTGTGTCGAAGAGTGGACAGACTATGCGGTACTGATCGATATCCAGTCCGGCGTCATGTTCAGGCCAGCTTTCCTCACCCACCCTGGAGCAGAGCTCATCCATCCACGACGTGAGCACTTCAGGCAATGTCATGAATTGGTTGATGCTTTGGGTCGAGGCACTGCCAACATGGATGATTCACATTTCATGTTTGTTTTGGGCAGCTTGCAACGGGTGCCCCTTTGATAAAACATGTTTGCGCATCCGATCATTGTTGTGCTGGTCTGTTGTCATCGTTGGGTTGGAGCGGAGGAGGATGACACTTTTCCTTCATCGCGTGCCTCGCCGGAACAATTTTCCATCGCGTATCTCGCTCATAATACGCGCTTGTAAAACGTGGGTGCAACATTCCTTTGGTCCCAACGTTACTCCGAGAATGGTGGGCCATACAAACTGCTAGCTGCTGGTGGGTCTACTGTCCAGGGGGGGGGGGGGGTTAGTGAGCGCAACGACGGAGCCCGTGTTTACCTCCGGTGCTGGGCGCACACACACACACACACACACACACACTGCGTGAGGTGAGATCAAGCGCACAGCGATAGCACGGCAGTGATCGTCAAAACAGCTCGTCAGACACACACACACACACACACACACACAGCTCACATACTTATATACACACGACCCACCTAGTGCAGTGGCACAGACGAGAACACACAGCCCCCTGCACGCATACACATCACGCAGCCCAGGAGACGTCAGCACAAATTCTAGCAGGTGTCGGCAGGTGTCACAAACATTTGTAGCCAATGGTGGCAGGTGTCGGCAAACATTTTGGCAGGTGCTAGCGCCAAGTAGGTAGGGGAAGCGTCGCGTTTGAGTCTGCTGCAGGCATCCATCTGTGCACACATGCCTCTGCCGAGAAGACCCACGTGAATGGTTGATATCATCGAAGCGAAATATGCGTCCTCGCCTCACGTGACAGAACAATGGGTCAATATTGATGGAATATGGCATTGTCTGGACCCATCATGCCACTTGGAGGCTGCACCCTGCTTGCAGTGGGATGACGATGGGGACCCGTCAGAGCTCCACTGGAGAGCGGGGAGGGGGATGGAATAATGAAGCGGGGGGGGGGGGGGGGCGGGTCGGGGGGCTGGGTTTAAGAAGGGGAATCTTGGTCTCCAAAGCCTTGAACTGAAGACTCCCCATAAACAGCTGCCAAACGCCGACAAAATCTCAATGACACACCCAAACAAAGAAACGATTGCCACACCACTGGTCTCATTCGATGCAACGCCAGCGCTGGAGCAACTTACGCCCCCACTGCACTCAAACCCACGGGTAGTGTGCCATGCCACAGCCCCGGTCCAAAAGGGGCGTGGTTCCGGTGCCTGTGGCGTCCATGCTTTGATGCCTCGGACAGCGAGCAGTCCGGAGGGAAGGCTTTGGGATGACCACGTGGGCGAGAACGAAATGGGGCACGACGGACAATTTGAAGGGTGCAGCGTCTTGAAAGGAACTGGGGGGGGGGGGGCGTTTCCGTGTTGGCCAAAAGGGCCCGCTGCTCCCATGGGCCGTGGGGTGCTCGTGCCCTCGGGTGTGAAAGAACATGCCCCGTTCCCTTCCATTTCTGGTGCCGGAGGAGAAATTTTGCTGCCGTCCCGAATTGGAAAAGGGAGCAAGGCAGAGGGCAGAATGTGCAGTTTGGTTTGTGAGCGTGTGGCATCGACGAGGCCAGTGGGGGGGGGGGGGAGAGGCCTGGTTGGGCGCAACAATGGTGCCAGGCAAGGGACGGTAGCACTGGCCATGAGCCTTGACGCCGTTAACGGGCTGAGTCCCAGCCTAACCCAAGCCCCCCTCCCCCCCCCCAACTCCACCATCTACCCCTCCTGCACCGGCAGGGAGCATGCTGCTTTCCACGCCCGGACAACACGGGCTGATGCCGTGATCTGCCGTGTTGGGTCACGTCGCTCTGCGTGCATGCTCCCCGGCTGGATGGGCGGAGAGGTTGGCAGCAGATCACGACAGCGCGCACAGCATGACCGAGGGGGTGTGGCAGGCCTGCGGCCAGGCCGTCCGCAAAGAACACTTGACCGAAGGGAAAACACACGCGAAAGCAGTCGGCCCAACGGCGCTGGGCCGGTCACCAACGGCGCTTCACGACTCACCGACAGGGCGGTCCTTGAGAACTCAAAAAAAAAAAGCAAAAAAAGAAGTCTCGCCGATGTACGCCTCACCCCAGAACGCACACGCCGCGATGGAGAAGGCAACCAGGCACTACGCACAGCAAACGTGCAAATGCCCCGGTAATCCATCCGTCTGGGGGTTGTCGTTGGTAAAGAGACGCCACTCGAACATTCACCCGCAGTCGGTGCGTAATGAACGAAAAATTGGCCATCAACCGGCGGTGGTTGGCGGGTAACTGCCGGCCCAGAGGGCAGTACTGTTGTAAGACGGGGCGTCTTAGAAAATCTAAGACGCATGTAAGACGGATGTATGACGCATGTAAGACGGATGTAAGACGCATGTAAGACGGATGTAAGACGCATGTAAGACGCCCCGTCTTACATAATCTAAGACGGGGCGTCTTAGATAATCTAAGACGCCCCGTCTTACATAGTCTAAGACGGGGCGTCTTAGAAAATCTAAGACGGGGCGTCTTAGATTTTCTAAGACGCCCCGTCTTAGATTATGTAAGACGGGGCGTCTGGTACTTGGAATGTGTATTGCAGTGTGTGATGGATTGAACGAATAATATGATAATAATAGAATGAAAAATATGAAAAAGAGAGGTGTGTAGGACGGGGTTGGTCATCCAGATCTAATACCATGCAAATCCTAAAGATTTGCGTAAATAATTAATTCCCGGCACAAGGTGTTATTGTCCACAAAAAAAATGTGTAAAAAATTATTTATTGGCTTCATGCCTTACGCAAAAATGGGTTCCCGGTCCCATCGCTCCATCCTATCACTCCATCCCATCACTCCATCCCATCACTCCATCTCACCACTCCATCCCATCACTCACTTCCTTAACCGGGCCCTCTTCTGCGAAGGTGGTTGCAAACAGGGAAGGTTAGGGAAGGTATGCCTGTTTTTCTCTTGTAGGTTTCGTTTGGTCAGCGCGAAACGTTTCCGAGATCGATATCAGTGATGTAGTGCAGCGAGCGCCAAAATCATAGAGGAAGTATGAAAACAATCAAAAACGAGGTTGGGTTAACAAATTCTCTCCTTTCCAAAACCCGGGCAAGCAACCTGGGGCCTAGCCACAGGGTGGCAGGTGACTGTCTGGCACGATATTGGTTTGTGGTAAGTAGGAGCTTTGTCTGGACCACTGCGACCTAAATAGACAGCTGTGCTTAAATAGGTGGGATCAGTTACTACCTTTGGGTCAAACAAGATATTGGGTGATTGTAAGTAGGTACGTCTCCCTTCCCAACCCTGGGCGACAGACCTGGGGCCCAGCCACTGGGTGGCGGGTATGCAGACCTACTTGTTTGAAGGATGGATGCACTAGTAGCACTAGTAAAGATAGGTAGGTGCAGTAGCAATTGTTTCGTTTATTTTCGTTTTCTGCTATTTTGGCGCGGCAATTTTCAACCTAAGAAGCAAACCAGGGTTGGCGCCGGGATGGAAACCCGAGGGGTCAACAATGCCTATGGCGGCTCTGGTTTGTTTCTGCAAAACAACAATCTTTCTTTGCGGCGCTGATGCCGTGAAGTTAAGATTGCCCCTTAGCGCCCTGCATTGGCTATGCAGGAGCGAATTGTCAAGCCCTGTCGTCAGGTGAGTCTGGTATATGAGGTACTGGTTACCCGGGGAAACAAAACATTTGTATGCCTGTGTAGGAATGGACTGCAATCCCAGAGTCCAACTCATCCACATTTGTATGCCTGTGCAGGAATGGACTGCAATCCCAGAGTCCAACTCATCCACATTTGTATGCCTGTGTAGGAATGGACTGCAATCCCAGAGTCCAACTCATCCACATTTGTATGCCTGTGTAGGAATGGACTGCAATCCCAGAGTCCAACTCATCCACATTTGTATGCCTGTGTAGGAATGGACTGCAATCCCAGAGTCCAACTCATCCACATTTGTATGCCTGTGTAGGAATGGACTGCAATCCCAAAGTCCATTTTTGGAGGGAAAACAGGCGGATACAAGTGCAATTCTTCACCCCCCACTATCTCTGCAGGTCCCCCTACGGGGGGGACCTTGTGAGGCAGTTACAGGTCAACATACCCCTTAAGCCCCTCCCCCTTGCTCTCGACCCCTTCCCCGACCTCCGGTGCCTTTGGCACCAGCCATTCCCAATCAAGGAAACAAACAAAAGTCTGTTAAACACAAGGGGGCCACTGGCAGCACCGCTTTCGCAAATTTTATTTTTTCTTTTTTGGGGACTGTCTCTTTCAATGTTAAACTGGTGCTGTCTGATGGCTGGGTGCCTGGGCAGGCAGGTTTCACCTTCTTGCCCTACAGGGGGGGGGAGGAGAGGACGCCCAGGCACCCAAGGGGTCCAAGAGAGCATGGTGGGATATAAAAATAAAAACCTGTAAGTTCCTCTCCTGCCCTCCCCGCCAGGGCCACCCCCGCCTTGTTTGCCCCCAGCCTTCGGGTTCCACACATTCAGTGACTTTAACAGGTCAGGGATGTTGAAGACTTTAAAATTTTTTTGTGGTGTGTATGTGTTACGATTCACATGGTTCATTACTCAGGAATTGCACCCAGCCCCTCCTGTTTTGCACTCTTTTGTGACGGCTTTGTAAAGGAATTTGTTAGGGAAAACCTCAGCATAGGCCACAGAGGACAGACTCATTGACCTGCAGCACTGTCGAAACCCCCTCTCCCTTGCGGTGTTGTGTTGTGACGTTGTGCCAACAGGTGTTCTGTAGAGTTCCAAATTTGTGTGTTGCATGTCAGCATGTATTAGCAAGAAGTATTGACAAGAAGGGTGAAAGGAAGGAAGAGAATACTTGCAGCAAAGTACATGGATGCAAGCAGTTGTAAAGAAGAGATTAGAACAGGAGAAGGGAACAACACCACATAATAGAATGGGATGTTGCTGATGTGAAAGTGGATCCAAAGGCCACAAGCAGCCCTCACAACGCTGAAATGCAGACATATAGAGCTCCTGTACATAGGACAAGCATGGCACAATCAATGTAGTAGTTTACTATGAAAGGCAAGAGTGTACAACATAGTCACAAAGCAACACAAGTGCACCCTGTAGCAAGGTGCACAGCAACAGTGGCTGCACCATGACTTTTGCCGTGCTGCAGGCTGGTGCACAAAGGGGCGATTGCACTGTGCTCCTTGTGGTTGCCCGTTCAAGAATGATGGATCTTGCCCCCGTTGCAACCAAGTAGTGTGGGACAACAATTTACAATACTACGTTCCACTCTTGCAAGACACACAGGAAGACATGGTGGCGGCAGACGTGTCAGACTCTGGGTCTGACAGTGGGTGGGATGCCCAATCTCTACAATGGTCACCGACACCACCACCTTCGTTCCGGGAGTTTGAGTCTTCCTCGGACTCTGACTTTTGAGAGGGTCCTGAATGCCGTTTCCATGAAGACTGGCACACTTTGTGTCGAACACGGTGTTTTTCAACACCACTGCTTGCCCCATTTGGTGGGGCCATTTGAAATTGTGCTGTGTGTCTTTTCGTAGTTGTTGCACAAGCAATTGATTGACGTTTGGAGGCCTACCCCCGGGGGGGGGGGGGGTCTGCGTGCTATTTTTTGGGATTTTGGGTGCCCTCCGGTAACCCCCCCCCTGTTCGGGGCAAAATTTACCACTGTACGGGCCATTGTGCGGGGCGGACCTTTTTTGGTAGAAAACCCTCAGCAGGGCATTGCGTAGTGACCCCAATCACCAAAATATGTTCAGAATGTATACCACCAATAAGCCAAATGTCAGCAGAGACATGTCATAGCCGAGTTGGTACATGTGGGTGCTCACAGGGGTGAGGTCATGGGTTCAATACCCACATCTGGCACTTGTTCAGGCGCTTTTTCTGGCGCTTTTTCTGGCGCTTCTGGCGCTTTTCTGGCGCTTTTTCTGGAGCTTCTGGCGCTTTCTCTGGCGTTTTTTCAGTATTACAAGTGCACATGACATGCATTGGACACAATCACAAACAACCCGGAACCTTTTCTGGCGCTGTTTTCTGCGCTTGTGGCGCTTTTGCTGGCGGTTTTTCTGGCACTTCTGGCGCTTTTGTGGCGCTTTTTCTGGAGCTTCTGGCGCTTTCTCTGGCGGTTTTTCAGTGTTACAAGTGCACATGACATGCATTGGACACAGTCACAAAGAACCCGGAACCTTTTCTAGCGCTGTTTTCTGCGCTTCTGGCGCTTTTTCTGGCGCTTTTTCTGGCGCTTTTTCTGGCGCTTCTGGCGGTTTTTCAGCATTACAAGTGCACATGACATGCATTGGACACATGCATTGGATTTCTTTGCTTTGCGCAAGGGTTTCACTGGTTTCACTGGTACAGCACGCTGGCAGTAGTAGTGGTGGGCCAATAGTGGATTGGGCCTGTTTTCTCGACATCACCTGTAGGCCTTGAGTGCCCTGTTACACATTGTTGGCAGCCGTGGGCGGTAGCTGAGTTGTTAGTACATTGTAGTGCACAGGGTAGGATTATTGGATGAAAATACCCTTTGAGGCTTGTCGGTAGCACAAATGTCATTGCCCTTCGTGGAGGTGTTTGGCCCATGGACGAGGAAACCCAGGACTTCGTCCTCGGGTTTCTGGCGAAGCATTTCCATTGCTACATGGAGTTTATCCGTCATGAAGGCCACGACGCCGCTCTAGATATCATTGTGGATGACATTCGTCAATCAAAAAACAGTATGCAATGTGTCCTACCTTGGCCAATTTGTGTGCCACTTGTTACCTCTGTTTGTATGTTGCATTTTATTAGGTGCTTGTACTACAGCTATGACATCTATGTTCATGAAAGGGAGGGATTGCACACATAAATTGTCAGATTTTTCGCTAAGAAAATTGGATTTTGGTCTTTATGCCATCCATGAAAGTCACTGTGACCGCTGTATGCAGTACCCTAATGGTACATATACCTGCTTTCAGAGGTGGATGCACAGGTTCCAACCCTGTTGTATACATTCCAGTAATCTAGGGCAAACTAGGTTTGGATCCCAGTTTTTCATGTTGGCTCACAAAAAATTCGTTTTGGCAACTCTAAAAACTCAGCACACCCGCCCCCCCATTGGGGGGGGGGGGGAGACCCCCCTCCCCCCAAACCCCTTAACAGGAACTCTGCCCTTAGGAATCAGCTGCAAATATCTAAAGGCAACCAAGAATGGACAGCATTCATGCAACAGGGGTCAACAACATTTATCCCAAGGCTTGTAACTAACAGCGATGATCCACTGAGATCCAGGAAATGCACCACCTATCCAGAAAGTTGCTCATGTATGGGTCTGCGGCGCTGTAGGGCAATGGAATAGTGTGGGGTTGTGGGGCTACTCCGTCAGAGAGTTGTGCACATGCGCACCGTTCTTTGCACTGTCGGTGAACACTTGTCACAGGTTCTCTACCGACAGACAAGCGTACAGCACGACAGTTGGTGTTGGACATGCTGATCCGTGTTTGGCGTAGTGGCGTACCGTTCCTCAGTCCAACATACCAGACAGTGGGCCACGAGTGCACCGTTGATGAGGCCGCACCGCCGAAGTACCTCCTCCCATGGACCCCGCACTGTGTCAAGTGCCGTGGCGAAGTGCTGCAGCAATATGGGAGGATAAGGTACACTGAAGAGTCAGTCACACGGCAGCCCATAGCTCTAATTTCGATGCGCTGCCACCGATGTCTGGCATTGTACGGCTACGATACAGTAACAGTGGGTGAGGGTGAGGACGAGGAGGTGTACAGGTTGTCACTTCCGAGAGATCACATTGTACTGGCACGCAATGTGTTTGGCCGCCCATATGTCCATGAGTTACAGCAGCGCATAGTATTGCAGTTTGCAAGCTTCCAGGCAGAGGGTGGTGTCAAGGAGGTACCGCGCACCAAACTCCAAGAGGTTGTTTTCTTGGATTGGTGCATGCGGTACTACCGTGAGGCGCGAGGGCAGGCCCTTTTTAGGTGCCCAGATTTACACACTGTTGTCTCAGAGGTGACAAAGTTCCTTCGTCTCAATGGCTTGCCTAGTAAACATCATCAGTGCTCTGCATGTGAGCCCGCTCATCTCAATCACATTCGCGGTATGCCAAGGGTACGCCCAGACATAAAACGACATACAGCAGAGGTATATGATAGGTGTGTCGTCGTGGATTGCATTTCAAAGGTGTGCAGACGGGTTTGCATGTACGGTATTCGGCAGAATAAGCGTGACCCGACAACTGGCCTGCACGTACAAGCACAGTGTAGCAAAGCACCCGTGCCTGGTACGTGCTTCTGTAAAGAACATTCCACCCCTGGGCACGTGGTGTACACACAAGTGCTTGAAGGTGATGTTGGCAGTTATGTCATGGAGGCATTGCCAGAGGCTTCATCAGGGGACTCTGAGCATGAAACTACAGATGCCTATAGTACTACACAGGAGGAGGAAACTGCTATAGTACTGCACAGGAGGAGGAAACTGCTTTGTCACGGAGTCCACGGCCCACATTGGACACAGAATACACATCTATGCTCCATGAAATTGCTCTTTCTCATGCTACAGGTGCCACCTGCACTCCAAGCGCAACAACAACGCCACAGTCACGGCAACAGCCACCACACACGGCAGCAGGACAGTGGCGGGGAAAGGGTGGTCACCAAGTGGGTGCAAAGCAAAAAATGCGCCGCAAGACAGTGTGGTCCGTTTCTGGTCAAGGATGCAAAAAGAAGGTTGTCGTTTTCACTGGGTTCACCAATGGTTTGATGACAGTGTCTCGCCCTTGTACAGTTGTTGTGCATTTCGACGAGACGGTGGGAGCTGAGGGGTCCCACCAAATTTTGTACAATTTGTGGTCTATCTCGACCCGCCACAGAACAGGTGGAATTTCTTTTGATTGGATTTTGTTTGATTATGCATGCAGGCTTTCGCAAACATCTGCCAAGTACAACGTGCTGTCTGATGTGCAGTGCGTGTTGGACCGATTTCATGGTACCGTGCATAAATGTCAAGGGTACGGGATGTCGCAATTCCCAGAGTTATCGCGCGTGAACAGCTCAGCGGCTGAACAAGGCAACAGTACGACAGGTCGCTATAGTTTGCTGCTAGCCCCAGGGACGCGGACACTTTTTATTTTTACATTGCCAACTGCTTGGAGGGCCGCAACAGGTACATCATTGGTGGCCATAAGGCATCTGCTATAACCGCGTTGGGAGGTTTGCAACCAGTCGAAGGAGTACATGATGATGAAGACCCAACGTCGTGGGTCGTAGATGTTGCACCACTTGCAGGCTCTGGCCAATTTTGCACTTTTGTGGCCCGCCTGGCCAAATTGTACCACCTTCGAGCTACGTGGGCTGCAGACCCGTCTTATGTCCCCTTTAATCCCTTCTCCGCTTTTGCTCATAGGGACAGTGTGAGGAATGTGCCGGCCCTCAATCCGCATACCCATGGTTCTGCGCGTAGTACTTCCAGTACCGTGGCGCGGACACCTGCCGCATCTGCTGCATCTACCGTTTGCACAACTGCAACACTTGGTAGCCCTGCAGTGACTACATCTAGTGCTACTGCACCATCTGCTGCACCTGTGGTGAATCCCACCTCTGTGCCCATGGAGACCATTTCTGTCAGTAGTGATGATGATATTTTGACAGCCCCAGTGCAGGACCCTGCAGTCCTAGGAGTGGTGAAGACTGAGCCTGGTGACAATGTCCCTCCTTCCCTGGGCACAGGTGCTTCCACTGACGTGCCGCAGGACCCCTTTTCCACTGCACAGGACGTGTCTACATCCCCCCTTGTTGATCCCTATGCACGCAGCCCAAGGTTGTCTCCCCATGCATCATTGGATGACATTTCTTTTGGCGAGGATGATGCTTCGATAGCTGCAATGGAGGACACGGACCCAGAGGTCCTTCGGCATTTCAAGATTGAGTTTGATGTCAATGTCCCTCCTTCCCTGCACACACTTAGTTCAGCACGTGTGATGCGCAAACCCTTTTTCACCGACCGGCGCACGTCTGCATCCCCCTCTGCACATCCTTATGCACGTAGCCCAGCATCCTCTCCCCACGTGTCCCCTTCTCGTTTTGACATCAGCCCTGACGACCCCTCCACTAGTAACGCTTCTGATGGGGCCCCGAGAGTGGTCCGTGCACGTGGCAAAAAAGCCAAGGTTTACAAGAGTTCCAGTTCACGCCCTGGCATTGTTGTTCAGGCTGCTGCAGGCCCCGATGCGATTTATTTTGTACATAACTACACTCTGCTTGGAGATGTGGACCGGGGTCATTTCACGCGAACACAGCAGCCTATTCCTCTACAATCCGGTGTATGGGACTACGCGGCCGAGCCTGAAGCATTTCAGGCCCTCTTGGCCCCACCCTTTGGCATGCAAGAAGTACACAGTAAGCCCAACATGCTCCAATTGCTGCAGAAGTTGAAAGGGAAACAACTTTTTTCTGTGCGCAGACTATGGTCCACCCTATTTGCAAATAGGAAGCACCCCCCCTCCATGTCACAATTCAAGGCCATGCTTGTCCATCTCCACCAGGCACATTTGGTACTGCTTGTGATTGTGGGTGCCAGGGCCAGATCATGCGCATGTCTCATGCTGCCTGCCCCCTGCCCTGCCCCTGCTATTCTTGTTCAGAACAACATTACGGTGGACGCGTGGGATGCACGTTGCTGTGCAGATTGCTTGTACCCCGTGGCATTTGACCAAAGTTCAGTGCCTAAGCCACCACCTCGGAGGCGGCGGTAAATGAACCATGCCAACTTGGCAACCCCGAAGCAATGGCAGAACATTTGGCATGGACCGGATTTCTGTTCCTCAGTGGTGCTTTGCTGCCTTTTTGTGTCTCACACATTAGGGACAATGCCCAAACTGCTCCGTTGTTACTCCAAAATGATTTGTTGCAAAATGGGTGCAGAATTAAACAACAACACCTAGCGCCAATAATTAGGCATGGGGGTCTCCCACCTCAGTACCCTAGAGGGCTAATGAGGCGTAACATCTGAAATTGGATGGTACCATGGGACATACTCAGAGTACAGCTGCTACTGCCACTATAAGGGAGACGATGCTTCACTGCCATATGCATCTATGCCCACACTGCTTGGTTGTTACTCCCTGCAAAATGGGTGCAGAATTCAACAACAACACCCAGCTGCAACATTTGGGCCTGGGGGTCTCCCACCTCAGTACCCCACAGGGCAAACGAGGCTTAACCCTTGAAATCGGATGGTACCACGGGACATACTCAGAGTATGGCTGCTACTACCACCATAAGGGAGACAATGCTTCAGTGCCATATGCATCTATGCCCAAACTGCTTCGTTCTTACTCCCAAATGATTTGTTGCAAAATGGGTGCAGAATCAAACAACAACACCCACCTGCAATTGTATTGGGTGGGGTCGGGGGGGGGGGGCTCCCAAGGGACTGGTACACAACCTGCTTATGTAGTTTCTCACCCTGTACAGGTGAAAAAACGAAATTTCCGAAAGTGAATTTTTTGATATCCCGGCCACTCACAATGACCATCCAAGCTGTGTAAAGCATGTTTTGACCAGCATTTAGGTGTTTTCCACCCTATTTGGGTATTGAGTGTGTTTTGGGGGGCATCCCATCTACAGTTTGTAGACACTGTCTGCCCCAAGTGTCTGCTCCAAGTAGACGCGGCCTGCTAATTGTAGACACCGTGGGCATGTTGTAGACGCGAAGTGCCAATATTAGGGAAGGGGGCCGAAGGCCCCCTTCCCCACCAAACGGCCCGGTGGCAGCGTTCACCCGCGCACACGGGCATGGTGTTATGTGGTCTGTGGACACTGTCTGCCCCAAGTAGACGCGGCCTGCTAATTGTAGACACCGTGGGCATGTTGTAGACGCGAAGTGCCAATATTAGGGAAGGGGGCCGAAGGCCCCCTTCCCCACCTAACAGCCCGTTGGCAGCGTTCACCCGCGCACACGGGCATGGTGTTCTGTGGTCTGTAGTGGACACTGTCTGCCCCAAGTAGACGCGGCCTGCTAATTGTAGACACCGTGGGCATGTTGTAGATGCGAAGTGCCAATATTTGGGAAGGGGGCCGAAGGCCCCCTTCCCCACCAAACGGCCCGGTGGCAGCGTTCACCCGCGCACACAGACATGGTGTTCTGCAGTCTGTAGACACTGTCTGCCCCAAGTAGACGCGGCCTGCTAATTGTAGACACCGTGGGCATGTTGTAGATGCAAAGTGCCAATATCTGGGAAGGGGGCCGAAGGCCCCCTTCCCCACCAAACGGTCCGCTGGCAGCGTTCACCCGCACACACAGGCATGGTGTTCTGTGGTCTGTAGACACTGTCTGCCCCAAGTAGACGCGGCCTGCTAATTGTAGACACCGTGGGCATGTTGTAGACGCGAAGGGCCAATATTAGGGAAGGGGGCCCAAACGGTCCGCTGGCAGCGTTCACCCGGCGCAGGTAGGGTGTTCGGTAGTTTGTGGTTTGTTTCCTACATTTGTATTATGTCCTGATCTTGTTCAATCCCATAGCTTTTTGAATGAAAAAAACTGCACCTGTACTTACTCTAAGACACCCTGTTCTTTTTAATGTAAGAGGCCCCGTCTTAGATTTTCTAAGACGCCCCGTCTTAGATTTTCTAAGACGCCCCGTCTTAGATTTTCTAAGACGCCCCGTCTTAGATTTCTAAGACGCCCCGTCTTAGATTTTCTAAGACGCCCCGTCTTACGTAATCTAAGACGGATGTAAGACGCATGTAAGACACATGTAAGACGGATGTAACACGGATGTAAGACGGATGTAAGACGGATGTAAGACGGATGTAAGACGCCTCCAAATCTAAGACGCCCCGTCTTACAACAGCCCTCCAGAGGGCGGTCTTTCAGGGGCAGCCCTGACGGACCTGCGAAGACCGCCCTGGTCACCGACAGCAGTCGGCGGGGACCCGATGGCGCTTGGCAGCATTCCACTGACAGCGGTTGGTGCCGGAAAAAAAATTCCAGCAGTTGGTAACCGACAAACTGTCATCGGTGACGACAGGCGGTTGGCAGTCCACCACCGGCGGTTGGCAGCGAGCCGTCGATGGTTGGCCGATAACCGCCGGCGGTGGACCAATACGCGCGGCACAGGCAACCGTCCTTCAAAACGATAACCAGCAGTCCGGTTCCTGAAGGACAGCCCTGGGCAGTTGAGTGCCGGGGTACCTGTCGTGTAGGGCGGTGCGCCTTTGGGCCCACGCGTGCGCTGTGTCCCGCCAGCGCAACCCAGCGCACAGCGCACCCCAGCGCCGCGCCAGGGGTGCGGCGCTGGCCCCACCCTCCCCGGCACCTGACGGCGCCTGCCCGCATGGTGCGATCCAGAGGCTGCGGGGAGAGGGCAGCACTCGTGGACTCTGTTCGTCCGCCGCCCCCCCCCCTTTCCGGCACCCAAACACCCCCAACGGTTTGGCCCAGCGCATACCATTGGCCTGTGTGGCCTCCCAGTGGTCCCAGCCCCACGGCCACGACCTCCCTGACATTCCAGGGCAATGCCAGGCCCCAGGGGGGTTTTATATGACACGTGTGTATATATTCACACATATGTGTATATATATAGCGACGGTATACGTGTATATATCTGGTTTTGGGTCATCTCGATCTCCCCTCTTGAACATCGGTTCCGGGATGGTGGGTACGGGGCCCATGGATCCTTCGGCCATAACAACTTCGGCGGGACCAGTCTTCCTTCAACGTCCCGGGCGAGCCACCCATTGCATCCCACAGACCAGGGTACATGTACCTCGGAAAGCAGTATCAGTGCCCATGTGGGCCTGAATGGGACCACGGATGCCATGGATCCCTGGAAATCGCGGCAGCCCAAACGCTTATAAATAAGGGCGAGGTTTGGTGGCGGTGTCATAGCGTGGCGGTTGCAGGGTCTCGGGGAGAGGGTGTGTTGTGTGGTACCGAACGCGCCATTGACCTGGCAGGGACACCGCAGAGAGACAGCTGCTCCCGCAGATTGGCAGGAAACTGCATCCAAACCCGTTTCGACACCAATAGCAACGTCGCTGCCCAGGGTCTATTCGATCCCAGTCCACCAATACAAGAATTCTTCCCAGCTGACCGAGCCGTTGCCATCACGGTCCACATCCTCCATGACACTCTTCAGATTCTTCCCATTCAACTTGAACTTCAGTGCTGAACATGATACAGGTGGGTAACGTGCCACGCTGGCTCCGGCACTGGCCCCAATGGATATGATAGCATGTGCTTGCCAGAGTGGTGGAGAGATGACATAGAAATGGCAGGGGAATGATCAGGCAATCGGGATATAATCGGGAGAGACCGGGTTGCGGCAAATATGTGACAGAGATGTGATATAATAATACGATGAATGTGTATGGACAACCCAGCCCCAATTGCACGTGGCAACCTGTCACCTGCGCGATTTGTTTCGCTTTTCAGCCAGAATGTGATCGCTGTTGACCCCATATTGTATGATGTCTCCAATGCAGCCCTATTCTATCACTATCAGACCCTTGTCACATGCTGCCCATACCCTCCAACTATTCCCATCACATTCTTTTCATCAAGTTTCTCTCATATGCCGGTGATGTCCTTGTCATCATGGTTCACCCCATGGTTGTCACATCTGTATTGTATTTTGGTCATTTTATCACATCCGTAGCATATCTGTGTCACGTCCTTATCGCATCCCTATTGCATCCTGACTATTTCCATGTCATGTCCTGAGCACTACCGGATGGCCCACCCCGTGCTGTTTGGTCTGGACAAAGAAGGAATTGCATGCTTGAGAAAATTTCGGGATGTTTTTGCACGCAGCAGGTGACATATGGGCCCTTGTGCCCACGTGTTATCGCATCGGATACACCAAGTGTGTGCTTGGGACATATGTGGCAGAAATATGATACTGCTCATCGTTTTGAGGCGTCACAACGGCGTCACAAGAGACGCCTGTACCAAGATACTGAGATACCGGCTCAAAAACCCGGAGGTTTGGACAAGCATCGAGTATGCTGGACCACTATCACAGCGGCACATTGGCACCGTGGCATACAATGCCAACTTGAACGTACGTTTGCGCTCGATGACGTGTGCCAGTCATTTCAAGGGGTCACAATGGTGCCGCCTGAGACATTGGGACCAAGACACAGCGACAACGGACCCAAACCCTTGAAGATCCTGAACTCTGGGCTGACAATGGCCATTTTCCACGGTTTTCACGCCCATTGATAGACACCACTGTTGAGTTTCCTGCCCTACATCATTGCCATGTCGCAAAGAGTCTTCGACCAAAATTTAGGCTGAACCCAAAATACTTGGCCCAGGCTTCTGATTTCGTGGCCATTATTTCGGAGTCTTGCTGCCACAAACCCCATTCTCGCCTTGGAACCTAAAAAGGGATCGTTAACCACTTCCGGGGAATCCAGCCCCGGCAATCATATCCCTTTGCTGCCTGCGGCATGGTATCCGCCGATTATCCCACCGCAGCAGTGCATACCGTCAAGCATGGGGATAAAATCGGCAATGTCAACCTCCCCGTTCTCCATGACGAACTGGTTGTAGATGTTGGCCACCGAATCGTACTGCTCCTGGATGCAGCGAGCATTTGCGAGGGTACGAGCAAAGACTAAGTGGGGCGACGGGCACGAGAACGAGCACCAATCGAGGATGGAGGGCGTATGGGAAGAAGTGGGCAGCAACTGGACGCAGGCCGCACCTCCGTCAAACCAAAGACACTCAGGTCCTCGGCTGCCGCACTGCCTGGAGTGGGCTCCATTTTGCGGACGTACTCCGACCGCCTCCACTTTCTCGTCCTTGTGCCTCTTGCGCTGACTATTGTCCCTTCCTCCGGCTCCTTCTGGATGTCGGATGCCTCCAATCCAAGATAACTGTGAGCAGAGAAAAATGCGGGTGTACTATGTGGCCCCGAAATGGCCCACCCCGTCGGCCCCAATGTGCCTC
Source organism: Eutreptiella sp. 'Long Island Sound 2002' (assembly GCA_964036045.1). Taxonomy (NCBI): domain Eukaryota; phylum Euglenozoa; class Euglenophyceae; order Eutreptiales; family Eutreptiaceae; genus Eutreptiella; species Eutreptiella sp. 'Long Island Sound 2002'. The sequence goes on along the minus strand of OZ038383.1, from coordinate 1,463,656 downwards.
AACATCAAAATCGAAATCTCGACCCCCCCTGTGTGACATTCCGTCTGGTTGTTGCTCCTTTACGGGGCCCTGGACGGTCACCCGTTCTTCCCTTCGCATGTTGCGTCAGGTCGCTGCTTTCTGTCGGCCGCTGCGGCCGGTGCTCCTGCTGGTGTCGTTTCCGCGTTCGCGGAGCCCAGTAGTCCCCCCTCCCCCCATGCGTAAACTCCAGCAGTGCTTGGCCTTCCAAATGCAGTACATCCGACGGCACCTCCCCAGCCACAACTACACAGAACAGGCTGGAAGAGCATGTGCAGTCTGTGCATTGGAGGCCTCTGGTGCTGCGCAAACACAAGACATACCTGCAGACACTGTTGCACTTGTGGGTGGCGAAGAACATGTTCATGCCCTCCTTTCCGCAATTCCCCATGCCGAAGCCTCTCCCATCGTGCGTGTGCATCTGCGGGTCGGTGTACTGATCACCCACACCCTGTGTACACCAGAATGCATCGCTGAACCAGGGTCGTGCACTTGTGGTGGTGGTAGGGGCGGTGGTGGATCCATACGATTTCAATCCACATCAGTTCTAGCGTTCCACCACCCGAATATTCCTGAGTCAGTGGCACAGCTCCATGTTGGCTTTGTCACAAAACGCAGGCTGTTGCTACTACAGGGGGGGGGGGGGGGACTTCGTGGCGGGAAATTTTCGCCATGCGATATTTCGCAGCGGGCTTATTTCGCATGCAGTCCTGAATTTGCTGTGGGAAATTTCGCACCCACATGCTGTGAGCCGACCTTTGGTTGGTTGCTGTTACTTGCTGATGCTTTGCAGTTGAGTCCCAGAGGGTTGTTGCTCCTTCCTGATGAGTTGCTGGTTGCTGGTTGCCGTGATTTTAAGCAGAGGTACAATATGACTTGGAGGTCATGTGATGCTAACCGTGCCCCGTCTACGTTTGTGCACATCGTGGCTGACAATGCATGGCAAAGGCAAACTTAGTTCAGCACGCCATTGCTTGCAGTTGGCTATGGACGAGACTGCTGTCTATGATTCTCCATCCCTGCAAAGAATGTAGCAAGCTGCAGGCAAAATTCGCAAGTGTACATTGCGTACAGCGATGAACAACGTACAATCACAAAATCCCCCATTACAGATTCTGACGGCAACATTTCTCTGTTTCAGCTCTTGTGGAAGGGCGCAACAGACTTATGCTCAGGCAACTGTTGGACAGGACATTTTGCTAAATTTCGCAGCGGGTTTATTTCGCACAGCGGCCTGAAAATTACGTGGGAAATTTCGCACGAATTTGAAGCGCGAAATATACCACGGCGGAATATTCCCGCCGCGAAATCCCCCCCCCCCCCGTAACTGTACCCCATTCATATGAATTGCGGAAAAACTACACCGAACTAACAGGCTCTGAGGGTCACACCCCACCCCATTTCTCTCGGCCCATTGCTATCAATTCGTCCTGTGAGGGGGAAAGACATGCTGCCAACAGAAGTGGGTGGTTGTGGTGTTGGTGGTTGTGGGTCTCCTTTCCCCCAAACCGGGTTGAAGCTGCGCAGCTGTCAAATAGGTCCGGTCCATGAGACACAAGCATGCCTGCAGCAGGCTGTGCAGCTGTCTACCTACAGCTTCAAAGGCATCACTTTTGTACCACATTGCAGAAGTGCAAGCAAGATGGTGATTGAATGGTACCACTAAATGTTGAGTGCGCAAACCACCATTGAGCCATCTCCCCACTCCCTTTCCAGCGATACACTCCCCGTGTCTTCAAACTCTGCGAATTTCGTGCAAGCTGATCAAGCCACAGCTAGCTGGCAGACATGCCACAAGCGCCTGGCAGGGAATCCAGGTCACGTCAGGAATGAGCCCTGCACAATGTGCCGCTGAGTGATGCCTGCTCATCCACTCATCCAGAGCTCAGTCGAAACCTGCTACATACGGTGCAGCCCTGACCCATGGAGGGTGGTCCCCCCCCCCCCCGCCGCCGCCCCTTTCTGGGTTGGGCTCACAATTCTGTTTACATCCATGGAACCCACGGTGGAGTCCATCAGCAAGGGCAGGGGAGTGGCTCTGGGCTTACTAGACCCTGGCATGGCTTCCCCTGCCCCTTTGGGTCCAGACCCCGTGCACACCCCAGACAACCTTCCAAACAGGGCACGTGGGCATCTGCGTGGAGCACCAGGTGAGCAAGAAGTGCACCTGGATATCAACGACCATCATGGCCCCTTCGGTGTACTGGTAGGTGAAGTGACTGAAGGCCTGGGGAGTGTTGCGGTCATCGAAAGAGACATAGCCATTGTTGTTGTTGTACTTTTGATACTTTCCTGATAAACCCGAGAGCCAGATCATTCAAAGGCCAGGAATTTCATTCAAGGCAAGCACAGTCGAATTCCCGCTCAAATTCCGGCTGGAAAAATGGGAAACAAGAAAAATGGGGGGGAATGGGGGAAAATGGGGGGAAATGGGTGATGGGGGGTCTGCTGCACAGTGCGCACTGTGCAGAAAGAACGCCGATTTTGTAGGCCACCGCCTGCACTCTAAAGCCCGCCCTCCGGCCCGAACAGGTATGGGTTTGGTTTTCGGACAATCAAGAAGGCACAAACACCTTCAATATATGGCTCAACCGACATGAGGCGGTCCACTTCATTCAGTTCCGGGAGCTGTCGCTTCAAAATATATGCATCAACGAACGAGACCTTCTTTGGAGGATCTGCACAAGGACCACAAACACTAACAGCCTTTGAGGCCGAAGAGACAGTGTGCCAAGGGGATGACGCTGCACAACAGGCTTCTTGGCTCGCAGCACGCTGTACTTGTTCGTGTGCTTTGTGCGCAGTAATGCACGCCATACAGACGTCTTGTCCACTTTGCCTCCTACACTCCTGCAACACATGACCTGAACCCTGTGCCTCAACGGGCGGGAGGCTGGTGTGCCCACAACCACAAGCACAAGCACAAGCACAAGCACACCCACACCGAGGCGGCCCCAAGACGGACCAGAAACTACTACAGGGGTGAGCGGGGTAAGTGCGGGATGATAGAAAGAGCTGGTCTGCCCCCAGTGCGTCGTTTAACACAACAGCCCCCCAGCCAGCCCCAACTCTGAGGTGAGACGGACTTGGGCCCTGCAGACACCGCAGCACCCTCGGCCCGGTGACCGAGAGTCACGGCTCCCCCTCCCCTCGTTGACCTCCTGCTACCCCCCGTGTGGCAGGCCAAGGGTGTGGTGGGTGGTCAGAGGCGAAGGGCTTGGTGGTTCCTATTTTCAACGCGCCGGATGAACATTTTCATCGTATTGTTATGCACATTGGGGTGTTAGGGTGTGTGTGCCTGCCTCCTTGGCTGAGCCCCCCCCCCTCCCCAACAGAGGGGTAGGCAAAGTGCTGTGCCTCAAGCCAAAAAGTGTGTGCCTACCTTTTTCCATCCCCGCATGCCTCCATCGGTGTTGCCCCCCCCCCCCCAGCGGGGGGTAGGGGGGGGGCTGCCTGCCTCTGTTCAGGAGCGTGGGTGCCTCGTTCACTTGCGAGCCCCCCTCCCCCCCTTTACGAGAGGTGGTCGTTTCAGCATACAACAACAAACAGTGGTGAAGGGTGGTGATCACCAATACATCGCTGCCCCCAGAACACAAGCATAGACAAGCAGTGGCACGCACCATTGCCGCCAGCCCGCTGGTACTGTGCGCTGACCGCAACGCAAGCGCGGGTTCCTGTGCGTGTGGCGTGTGTGTATGTGTGTGGGCGCGCGCAGGCGACCCCCCCACCCTGAAGGAGACTCCACTAAGCCAAAGCCTGCCACGGCCACCGGTCCAGCAATAGCCCCAGCAGCACGGCGCCCAGCACCCGTCAGCGCACGGCGGGCCCCCAGCCGAAAGCGGTTGCCCCCCAACGCACCCAAGCGTCGCATCCGGCACGGCACCAGGCACACCCATCTCATTGAACGCCTTTGCCAGGGCCTGGCAGGCGGACTGCATCTCCACGTCCACCCAATACCCTTCGGGGTCGTTGTCCTTGTAATTGGCCTTCCAGATCTTGGCCACACAGGCCTGCTCCCCCACCGGCCTGGACAGGTCCTGCGGTCATGTAATGGGGGCTCAACGGGTTGCGGGGTGTGCACCCAACAACAAAGCACGCAAGGCCAGGGACCCCCTGCGTGGCATTCCGTCGGGTTGTTGTTTCTTTACGGGGCCCTGGACAGTCACCCGTTCTCCCCTTCGCGTGCTGCGTCGGGTCAACGCTATCCGACGGCCGCTGCGGCCGGTGTTCCGTGTGGGTGTCGTTTCCGTGTTGGCGGAGCCCAGTAGTTGGCGCACTGCTGGTGGCTGCGGGGGTCGTTTTATGATTTTTGCTGCCCCCCCCCCCCCCCCCCCACGGCCAAATCCCCCCATAACCCCTTCTCCCTTCGCCCCTCGCCATTGAAAAACAGTCTCGCCCACAACCTGCCGACGACGTCCACAATAACAGACCGCGTCGACTTGTCTACTTGTCGCAGACGTGTCTACGGACTGCAGACCGCCTTTGTTCAACCCTCCAAACAGGACTTCGCGCCGACTACCGCTGGATGGCCGCTTGTGCGCCGCCCAAACGCGCTCACGAACATGCAACCCCCACTGGGCCTACGGCAATCTGCATGCATCCCTCTTTGCCCCGCGACATTCCGTCAGCCCCCACCGCTGACGCCGCCCACCCTCGCTGCCAACCCTTCGTAGGACCGCCCTGCACACCAGCAGCCTGTACGCCAGCCGGATGGATCCCTCGGCAAGTGGTGCACTTATGTCCAGCTTCACTTGGATCTCCTCCGTTTTCCACTTCTTCTCCTGCCAATCGTACCAGCACTTGGTCACCTGCTCCTCCTGCACGTTCGATAAATCCCAATGCTCGCCCCCAAAAGAGTCCGCAGACAGGCCCTTGCTTTCGATGGCGTTCGCCACGACGGCATCCCTGGGCCACAAAATCGAAGGGGGGGGGGGTCCAACGCAGGGGCTGGTAGAGGGGCTGGGGTCAAGGGGAAAGCGCACACCGGAAAGAGGGGGGGGGGGGTCAGACCTCATTAAAAAACAGACAAATGCAAACCAAAGGCAATGCACTCCACAGGAAGGCATCTTCATTCTCTATGCTAAACCTGGTGAAACCTCAAGACACACACTCACAGTCAGACAATCACAGTCAGTAGCTGTCAGCCAGACATCCGCAATCAGTGTCGGATAAAGAAACCGTGCATTACTGGCAAGGTTTTCGGAAAGGGGGGGCTGGGCAGGCCGTGGTGCCTGGTCCACACTGCGTAGCGCCTACACGAGCAGGGCTGTGCCATTTCCCTGATTCCACAGCAGGGAAGACACAGCCTGAGAAATCACTGGCGCAAGCGCCAGTTGTGACCACTTCTCCGATTCCCAGTGGTACCCGGCATGCGATGCACGGCTACGGTACTGCTGCCGTCGAAGAAAATACAACTGTTCAGCTGTGCAATATCCCCGCACCAGGAAAAACGTAGGCCGGGGCAGGATTCGAACCTGCGCACCCGCCGGTACCCGGCATGCGATGCACCGCTGCATTACCAAGGCTAGGGTAATACAGCCCTCGCGAAAACAAAAAAAATACAACTGTGGAGAACTCCCAGGTGCGTGATGGGCCTTCTCCATGGCGCGGCGAAACATGCCGGTAACGAAGCCACCCCGTGGAAAGGCTATCGATATGGCAATCCGTGTTTGTTAAGAATGGGAGAAACCAGTCTTACTATTCCCCAGCACTGATTCGAAAGGGCGTCACGACATGGGAGGAATTTATGTCAGATTACCATAGAAATCTGCGGACGGTGGCCAAACACATGTGGGAACAACCCTACTAACTCTCGCGTGGCGAGGCTCCTGTGGACGAGTAGGGTACACCTTTCTTTTTTGTAGCGGGCTTCATCCATGAGTCCTTTCTCGAAGGCTCTTTTCAGGTTGTCCATCATTTCCACATCTTCGTGGCTCAAATATGGCTTCGCGTCCTCTGCAAACGACACAAGGCGCCATTTCATCACTGCATGAAGCTAATGCCTCTTACCGTGGATATGGACGCAGTACCTGATCCTTGACCCGGCTGTGAAGCACACCCACAGACCGGGGGTCGAGACCGAATGAAGGTGAGCTAAGCGAAGGTGCAGGTGGAACCTTTGGGACACTAACTTTGTTTACCACGATCACCTACCAAGAGCTACTGGATTGCAAATCAGAGCTTCAAAAAATGAGTGCGAAGGAGGGATGATGCAAATTGGTGTGAGGGATAGGCGCTGTCGACAATGCACTGTCAGAGCCAAGTCGGGGGGGGATTCGGTTGGAGCTCATTCCAGCACCCCCGAGCTGTGGTGCCTTGTGGACAGTCAGTTGCAGGAAAGTTCGACGGACGCAAGTTTTGGGCAATCCCTGGGCCTTTGCGGGCCACAGATCTCAAATGGCCACCAAGCACAGCAGCATTGTGTGTGGATCTGCCGACACATACCACAAACCCTGCTCATACATCCTGGCGTGCAGTACACAGGCACCATTGCATCCCTACAGAACCAAACCGTACGCTTCTGACCCAAGGAGGAAGAAACGGCCCAGAATTGCGCAATAAATTTCGGAGGCGGGGAAATTGCGGCACCAATCTGAAAAACGAACATTTCCCCCACAAAAATGACCTCTGCCGAAATCCCCCAATTCACCAAACGCCCCAAGCCGAAACAATGAAATCTCGTGGAGTCAGAGTCGGAGTAGAGCAGCATTCGGGAGCACCGAAAATCGATCCCGTGCGCAATGCCACATCTCCCAACGGTCGTCCAATCGTCCAATGGCAGCCCCATACGCACAGTCGCTGCTGCGGTCAATCTGCATCGAAGATGTCCGTGGCGGAATGGGCATAATTCCTGGCCCCAACCGCACACCCACGCACTCAAAACAGGACCCCCACAAAACAAACCCTTGCATTTGGCAGCCCAAGCACCGTCCACGACCCGCGGCATCCAAAAGCGCAACAGGGAGCAGACGGAATACCGATCGCCTGGTTGTCAAAGGACCGAACTCGCGGGGACTTCAGTGTCCCTCTCGGGGAGTCTCTTGCAGACAGACAGAGCTCTGGCGACAGGGAATTCCTCCCGTTCGGTGAGTCCCGCGGGGAATTCATCGATGCCCTCCCCTCCTGAGGCATGGCGTGGATGGGTGGATGGGGGTGGATGGGTGGATGGGGGTGGCTGGGTGGATGGGGGTGGATGGGTGGATGGGTGGATGGGTGGATGGGGGTGGATGGGTGGATGGGTGGATGGGTGGATGGGGGTCGATGGGTGGATGGGGGTCGATGGGTGGATGGGGGTGTATGGGTGAGTGAGTGAATGAGTGAGTGGAGTAGTTGAGTGAGCGGGTGGGTGCGAGTGAGGCGCAATCATGTCTTGCAACACGGCAGGTCGTGTTTGTCATGAGGGCAGGATCGTATCTGTTATGAGGGTCTAGCAGGAGGGCAGACCAAGACTGGCACCAGGACAGGGTGATGTGTCTACTGCACGTGCAACCCACTCGATCGCCACGCACGCGCAGTCTTGCCCACCGAACCGTGACCGGCAGAATGGGACGGAATACGATTGTTGTTCTGTTGGAGGCATGCTTCGATCAGATTTCTCTGCATCATACCCATCGCATCCAGGTCCATCAGAATACATGTCCAGGGAGGGGGGGCGAGACGTAATAAAAAAATAAAGATGGGGGATTTCGGGCAAAGGCAGATGCATCCAAATGCTTCAGGGAGGATGTCCTTCAAGACGCGTGCTACATCAGGCTCGTCCTCCACCAGCATGCCCGGTGGCAGGGCTGCTAGGGGGGGGAGCGGGCTTGGGCTTTTGGGTCTCCATCGTTTGAGGGCTGGAGGGGTCGGTGGTACGTGGGGGATCTCTGCGGTCCTGTGCTGGCGTGCAGGCGCGTGGGAGACGTGCGTGTGGCGTCTATTTCGCGGTGATATACTTCGCCGTGGGAATTTTGCGGAGGTTGTCATAAAAGCCGTGGTAAATTTCGCCGACGGTGTGTAGGGCTTGGGTGGACGCCGAACGTCCAGGTGGCCTCGTACAATCCCGAATGGCAACAAGGGGTCAGCCTTAGGCGCCACGCACGATACAGAGGAGACCCATCTGCCACACTCCGCGTGATGAGGATCAGGTTCGTGTCACGCCATGGCGTGCGTTCACATTGTGACAGTGGCTAGCACCCTCGTAGAATCCCATGGGACTTTCCGAGGGAAACCTCGCGGCCCATCTGAAACACGAAGTTTCCCACGCGGAATGGACGCACCGTGAAATGGCCCCCGTGGCTGACAAATCGTGTTGGGGTTCAGAGGGGGGAGTGTATGATAACTTCCCACAACGACGCCACAGGAAACCACAGCACACCGGAACATAAGTGCGGACGAGGGATTTGAAATCGCTCGCTTCCGTGCTACTTCGGAACACAAATGTCGTTGAACGCATTCCGAACTTGACGGTCACAACGGTGCTGAGGGCGAACGAAGGCCGGGCGGTACGTTTCACGTATGAAATGCAACGAGTGGCTCCCAACGTGTGGCCTGGAATGGGAATCGCTGGGCCAGCCGCCTTACGGGACCCGGCCAATTACCCCAATCTTTTTCTCCGTCGCATTTTCTCTCTATCTGCGGCGGTTTGACTCCCAAGAAATGCGAGACGCCATAGGTTTTGCATCTTCCCCATCGCGTTGATGCTCGGCTTCACGGAAATTATGTCTTGAGCGCGTGTCCGTCGTAGCTAAAGAAGGGGTGGACGCGTTGCTTTCGATTTGCTCATTTCTTTCAATTGAGACAACGTCTCAAAGGGATCTACATCATCCTTTGAGCGGGGAAAACGTCGGAAGCAAACCCGTTGTCGAACCGCGCATCCACATCTATCCAATACCAATAAAAAGGCCACAACAAATATTGAGTGGGAAGGACCGCATTTTCATTCCCTTCAAGGAACCAGGATGGCGTCTCTCGAGCATCACTTGGGAGGTAGAACGGCTTAGATAGAATGGGGTCGGTAACTTTGTTTCATTCGTTTTAGCCTCGTGGGTTTGTCTGTTCCGCTTCGTCATCATCTTGTCCATGCTCCACTTCAGGGGATTGGTGGGTCTTGAGCGTTTGTCCATGACGATTTTGGCATTGGCAAAACAAGGGGTGGAGGCTTCTCCTTGCAGTAGATTGATTTTCTTCGACCCCCGTTGTTCTCCGAAGAAAAGCCTTCGGAGGCGCAATTGCTTCACCAAGACCCCGAGGGTTCGAGTGTCAAAAGTTAGCCCCATGCGTCTCGTTCGGCGACCACGCTTACAAAATGAAAATTAGCGCAACGTGCCCTATATGGAGCGCTCACCCATGACCATCACGCTACATGCACATACTTGTCCGCACCCCCCGCAACTGAGACCTTCCGCAAAGGCCAGAAGAAGCGCTTCGTGTGCCGCAGCCCGCGAATGGTAACGGCTGTGGACAAAGCGTGTGCGCTCTTTCACCACTTGCGAATGCATTGCACACCCAATATCAAGCCTCGGTCCCAAGCGCGAAACATGCAATCCGGATCTTGCCGATGCCACTTCCCCGCTTTCACGGCTTCTAGCTTCAATGATTTGCGTGACGTTACGGTGACAACCGACGACCCACGCCTCTAGGCTATCGTGGATCAAAATCAACCCCGCATATCGAAAGCGGCCTTCGCGCACCACCTTCCAAAAAGCAATTTGTTTTCAGAACAAGCTAAAACATCGCGCCACAGTTCTAGAAAATGGCCGAAGCAAGCAAGAATCCAAAACCCAGTTTTGTGACGGCAAAAACACACCATGAAATTTCACTAAAATAGTCGTAAAATGGAGCGCGATCGGAAAAGACGTTGAATCCGCGCCCAACGGTCCACGATCTTCCGTTGAGCGGAACGACTATGTCGTTCACGGAGGCTTACCCATGACCGTTTTAGAGGGTACCTAGACTTCGTCGATCTCATAAGAGGTAGGAAGTGCAAAGAGAGGCACAACACATTAGTTGGCCCTGGTACCATCACATGCATACCTAACACCTCATCCTCCGCGTCAATATCGAGAACGGCATCACTCTTGTTAAAATCGTTGCGGTTCGCGACAAACCTATCGATCACGGTGAGGGCCATACGAAATACTGGTTGGATGAGAGCGAAAGGCGGACCCTTGGGGGTCGGAAATGCCTCCTTCAAGCCCATACCATTTACACATCAAAATTACCAAAAATGAAAAACCTTGACATCCGCTTCCACAACACATACTGATATTGTTTTCACGTCGTTCCTTCAAATAGACCATCTACCACCTCTCACTACCCGATCGAGTGCCTAAACGTGGATGTTCTCGATGGCCTGCCGCATAAATTCCAACCGGGGGGATAATGCCATGCCAACAACGGCACGCACATGAACGGGTGGGTGAGAAGTTTCTACGGCATCATCAAAGGTTTTCATCTCTGAACATCATGCAAGAAAATGCGGTTCATCTTCTTTTCTCTTGTTTCACCCACAACTTGGTTCCATGTGTCCATTTGACATCCATTTCCACATTTGACATAGCTAAACTCACATTTGCCACATGATTCGGTCACTCAAAAGCATGCCCGAAAGCGACATCGATAACCATACCTTCTTGTTTCATAATTTCTTTTCCGGCTATTCGGACAAACTTGCTTTGCCGTGACAACTGTTTTCCGGCATCCTTTGTGAATTGTCATTAAGCAATCTACATGAATGAAAAGGCTCGGAGGGATGCACTTTACAACGTATGGGTAAGGATGTTTGAGGCATGCGTCAAAATGATACATTCACGTCGACGAAGGGCGGCAATCCCACACGCTTTGAGCCTATGACGCGACGATGAGGGGCAAGTAAGAAAACTTCAAAATTTTGCCCACCATACTTCACGTTTCAAACAAGTGTAGAACGATGGCACATGTTACACCTGCACAACGGAATGCTTGCTTCTTGAGCCCCCAAATCAAATCGCCACAATATGCGCACTTCTTCGGCTTGAACAATTGTGTTTCCAAAAATGTGTGATCACTTGTTTCGTTAGATAACAATTGAAACGACGACTTGGGGTCGAAAATTTCGGCCATTTTCGTCATCTGTTCACGCGTGGCGATGAAGACCACGAGCACCGCTTCAACAACCGGTTGCGGAGGAATGAAGGACACAAAAGGCATCATGAGTGCGGAGGGGAAGTATCACGGCAAATTTGTACGCCTACCACGAAGCCAAGTGATCAAGTATCGACAAGTATCGACAAGTTGACCTTTAGCAGGTGAAGTCCATCTTCTGCATTCAGAACAGACAGGGTATTTTTTCAGTGATTTTGCCAAATCGTTGCATGTTTTCAGCATCTCAGCAAAGTGAGCATTGTAAGTTATGGCTAAAGTGTGGCTGTGGCGAACGCCGGCGGTGCGCACTCGTGTTGTTCCGCCATCCTCAATGGCAGTTCAGGCATGCACTTCTGATAACATGGCTTTAGCAGTGGTATGATGATGTGCGACATTTTTTTTACCCCACTTGGCTGCTTGGTTCGTCCCTATCCATGGTTGACAAGATCCTCATGCACCGAGATGGTTTTGTCAAAATTAGGTGAACCAAGAATCATCGTTCATATGTGGATGCATGTAAAAACATCATTCAACACGCATCATCTTTGAAGATAGAGATATTGAAGCTCGAACTGCACACCCACATACATGAACATTCGCTGCATTTTACGCCAGCAACTTCCCATATCCTCATCCCACGAATCTTGAATTCAAAACTTTCAAGTTTGAGACCTTTGCTAGCGAGAATGTAGTCAAGTGAATCGGTAACCATTAGCATGGGCATCCTGTACGTTCCCATGTACAAGAAAGACATGCACACACGTGGTGGCGTGGCGTGTGGTGCTCTAGCTGTATGACAAGTGGCACATGACGTTTGTTGGTTGTAGACGGGGCAGGGTTCTCACAAAAATGAGAATGGGGTTGCTTCTAAAGGAGGGTGTGGTCACCCAAAGGCTGCAACATTTTGGTTTGCAATTGTTTGTTTGTTTTGGAAAATTGGGGAAGAGTGGGAACAAGTACCAGTTGGACAAACAGGGAAAACCTGGGAAAAAGTGGGAACAAGTGGCAACACCTTGGGTATGGAAGGTTTGGGTTGTTCCTAGGGCAATCTGAAGGGTCACGGCATGTACATTGAGTCATTTTCCTCGTCAACCAGCCCATAATAGGGCAAACCACTTTTTACTAACAACTTGTGCCGTGTTTTGGAATCAATTTCTTCGACCAAGAAATGATATCGGATAGCTTTTCCTGTATAGAAAAAAATGTAGGATTCAACCCTCATCTTCAACCTCAACACCAGACATAGGTCACGAGGCTATCTTACAAAGGGGCTACGCGAAGCAGTCAGTAAGCACACGCAAAAGCACATTCATTCCATCTATTCCCACTTTTTCCCAGTTTTACCCAGTTTTTCCCAGTTGATTTCACTTGTTCCTAGTTTTTCATAGTTGTGCCCGGGTGTTCCCACTTTTCCCAGCTGCATTGCGGAAATCATCGAAACTAGTACAATTTAGGTCCACTAATGGCCATTTAATAATGCTCCTGTTTTGGCTCGTTTGTTGTGTTGGTGATTCACACAAGCCACTCTATATCCGTATTATGCAGGTTTCTCATAACTGTGCGGTGTTGCAAAACCATGCACATACATGCTATCCACATTCAGCCAGCTACTTTATTGTTGCACGTCCGTGCTCGCCTCCTGATTCTCTGAGCTACTACATCACTCGCCACCTTGCATGCGAAGACCAAAGGAAATGCAACACCACAATTTGTAGTGCAAGCCGCGTCACTTTGCCTATCACCCCAAGTGGGCCTCGCTTTCGAACTATGTAAGGGATCGAGAAAGGACCCAAGGCCGAACGGGGTGAGGGCAACAAGGGACAATTTTGGTTGCAACCTTTGATGCGCACAGTGCACTCACTACATATCAATATTCACCCTTGGGACATTTCCTTCTTTTTCTTTGTGTCACTTTGCGTGTCTAGTGTTGTCTTCAAGACCCCCGAGAGAGAGTGCACCACCTGTTCACAATCTTGATACAAGTGTTGGCTCCAGAACCAAGCATGTCTCTTGGACAAAACATTGCTTGGCATTCATGGATGTGAACTATCGAGCCTTTGCATTCTGCACAATTTCAGATTGCATGCTTTTCTTAGCTTGCGTGCATGCTTGCATTGTGTTTGACAAAGGCACACTTGTGAGTGCCACATTGATGAGTGCCACATTGACGACACCCATGGAAGTACTCTCTCCTATCTCTCTCGCCCTAACACGAACACTCTCATCCCCAAGATGGTATCAAGATGGCACACATCCATCGGCTAGGGACGAGCACTATGTACTATCCATTGGTTTCAAAGTGTAGTGAGCATAGCAGAGTCCGCCTTCACCCTATGATTAGCCCCGTTTGGTTGTTTGTGTGTCCAAGTGATGGCCATGTATTCCACGGTTTTGTTCCCATTGTGAGTGCACCACCTATTGTTTGGCGCTAAAGAGCTAGTGCTATGCTCCTCTGCTTTGCTGATTGTCACAAGAGATGAGAATGATGAGTAGGGATTTCGAAGTCCCTCGTCGGGGTCAGTATGGAGGGGATGCGAACGCATGGTGCGCGCCGGTGAAATAAAAGGTTGCCTCACACGGGTCTGGTGACTTGCCTAAGCGTGCCAAACAGAGCAGCATGTCTATCGAGACATCTCCTTCGCCTCATCCCGGAGCATGGCCAGGAGGCAGGCCGCCTCACCCGCGGACTTTTCCACTTGATATGCCCAGTGCGAGGGCGTGACCCACGGGTCCTTTTCTCCCACTATCAAGGACGAAGGACACGATGATCTTGGCCATCTCTGCTTCCGGCGCTATCAGCCGAATGTCTTCTTGGCCTCCCTGTTTGCTGCCCTGCCAATCACACCCCTCCCCCCTTTCCTTTTAGACGATCGTGCACCAGGACCCCAGTGTGTGGGAGATAAACGTTAAATATGCGTCCCCAGTCGTGGCTCAACCGTTTGCTCCATTGATGCCAGTCATATCTGCCCTTGATGTGGCGCCTAGCTTGTGGAAAGCCTTGATGCAGTTCCCTACCATTTGCCTACCCCATGGGGAGTAGGAAGGGGGGTGGGAATTAATGTTTCCCAATCCATGATCAAGTCCATTTTGGGGTCGGGGTTGGGGGGTATTTTTTATTGGTGCGCACACCTGTCTGATCTAGTTTGATGCATTTTGGATTATGGTAAGTTGATGATGTTCATGCATGCCCATTGTGGCTCTACATTGGAAGGTTGAAGGAAGACTTGGTGAGGTTGGGGTTCCTATGGCACTGTGTGTGCACCACGGTTTTCGGTGGATTTTGGCTCCGATCCATTTCCTGGGGGGGGAGGAGGGGGGGGGGGGTGTTCACCTGCATGTCCGATCTGTGATCCGGTCCGTTTGGGGTGGGGGAGTGCAGGGGGTTTCCACACCCTGATCCAGGGCGGATTGCATCGAGTAGTCCCCCATGTCACGTGCTGTGATGGAAATCTGTTAATGTAAAACTGTTAATGTGGCTCATTTCATTTCCAATATTGGATCAGTCAGACCATCCACCACTGCTTCGGCAAGCACCTCTGCATTTTTCACCGATCCTCAACGGCCATATACGCTGTTTCGAATTTGTTGTGCAGCCACCATGGCAACCAAGAAAGCGCAGCAGGCGGACTTGAAGAATGTGGGCAAGGATGAAGATGAGACCACCGAGACATCCGCAAATGGCACACAAGTGCAAGCTGCTTTTGGTACTTCAAACATGGAAGATGTTGAAGAAATGGAGAAGAAGAAACTTGACAAAGCTTTGTCACAAGTGAAAGTGAGCAGGGATGACGTAAAGTTGATCGCTGAGCAGCTTGAGATTGATTCAAAAATTGCAGAGCGTGCTCTGAAGCAAAACAAGGGCGATGTGGTTGCTACTTTGAAGGGACTTGTTGATGGCGGCTAAGGAACCAGCATTGACAACAAGACGTCTGGTTTGTGCTGCGTGTGCCCAGTTTCACCAAAAGCTCCCACACAATTTACAGTAATTTCATCTTGCATCACATGGTGCAGTTTGATTTTGTACTGTGATGCCATCTGTTGGTCTTTCAACCAATATCAAGTCCCTCCCTTAGACCAGCACCTTCTTGGGCTACCAAATCTTTTTTGGCACCAGTGTCTGATGAAGCCAAGCACAGGGAACACATTTGCACCAGTTCTGTGTCGCACTGCTCTTTGAATACCGTGAACAGCAGGAAATTTTTACTCCATTTACTCCATATCTCCTTTTGTTTCGCAGTCATTTTCAGTATTGCAGGGTTGTTAATGCTGCCTGCAGGGCGTTTTTGGAACCTTTTGCAATTTGTCACCACTTGCTGAAATTGCAGCAGTTCTTCCCGGTCAAAATAGGGTTTGAGCAACGATGCCAGTGAGATTTCATTTACCATGAAACTGCCATGAGAGTTCTTGCAACATGAATTTCAGTACAATTCATGAATTTCATCCCTCTTTGGTATGGTATGCACACATATCCCGAACTGGCGGGCAAAACCCAACCAGTGGAGCGGCTGGGGGGGGAGGGGGGTTACCCTCCACCCATGGAGGGTAAACCCCCCAGGTACGGGAAGTAAAACCCCACCTCACCAAAATTGAGGAAAATGGACTGTAACCCACAGGGGTAAACCCCCAAAACCCCCACCATATGTGAACAAAAGATCCACAGAGTGGAGGTGGAGAAGAAGCTTGCCTGCTTGAGCAGGATGAGTGTTTTGGCGTGGTGTTTGGGCAGTTTGGATAAAATGGGCATTCCAGTGAACATTACTGTGTTTAGCCTTTGGGGCGGGAGTAAAACCATTTCTGCCCACTTCGAAAAAAATGTCAGAAATTTCCAATAAAGTCTGTATGGCCCTTAAACCCAGGTGTTTCAGGGTGACATGGAGGAGGCCAGTTAACAGCAATTTGAATGCGAGAAACCACGCATCAAGGGTTTCCGGCTTGTAGTTGCACCTTGCCCAGTCAAGGTACAAGTTCTCAGGACATGTTCGTTGTCACCCAACATGACGTCTTTGGATCCCTGCGGGTGGAGAGACAGGATTTTCAGCGTCATGGTCACTGCCCAATACTTGCTACCCTCTAAGGTGGGGAGGGGGACGACTGAGCATAGACTCGGAAGGAAATGTTCTGTGCAAAGATGGTGCACAGAGCACCATGGCCTTCCCCTGACCCATCGGTGTATACCCAGTGCGCAGAACGCAGATTAACTTCAGTTGCAAGGATGGCAGTGTCCATGCACCCCCATTCCCTGAGTTCTTTGGGGACAAGAACGCTGTGGGGGCAATTAGTTTTCATCCCAGGGCTGAAAACGGGGCAATTATGAACAGGTTTTGGGACCGGAGTGAAATAGGTGTAATTGACGAGCGCAGAGCGGGAAACAGACAGTGGTTGGTGCCAGAAAGGGAAAATGTTGCCATTAGCTATTGAATGATATTGGGCGTGAGTGCATATGACATTATCATTTTGGAACTGAGATCTAGCCATAGGGATGTCGGGGTCAATGCATTCTGAAATGATATTGTCACCCCATGAGAGCTAGCTAATTGGACAAGGCTTACAGGGGCTAGGGGCGTTGTTGGCGTCCACAAAGGTGTCGTAGAGTCTATTTTGCTCAGGTAAGCAGAGGACATGCATGAGCAACTTGGATGCAGAGGCAATTTTGGGCTTTTGTGCTAGCGGGGTACCTGAGTCCAGTCTCCATATATAATTTGCTGAATCGGGGTGTGAGTCTGCCCCCCACAATGTAGGCTAGTAGCGATTGTAAGAGAGGTACCCCTAGACAGTGGCCTCCCGGAAGGGGAGTGGGGTGGGGCCACGTTGAAAAAAAAGAGCAAGTGATTTAATTGGCAAGTTGGAAGAGGTGCTAAGGGTGCTTTTGGTTGAAAACGAACCCGTTAGATGTTTGTAGTGGTGGCCTACTGTTAAAAAATTTTTTTTTGGAAAATGATAACTGAGAAGGTTGTAACGGTTGAACTGAAATGCAACGGCTCTACCATACGTGTACACATTTGATCAAGGATGAGCCGTCGACCCCCCCCCCCTGCCTCGGCCTCGTTTCTTTGCTGTTTTCGGGCTGCGGCATGGTGTTTACATCACCCCAATCATTTAGTTTCAGAAATATCCTGGATATACTAAATGTAATAATGTAATCAATTAGGGACATTTTAGAAAGGGGGCGTATGAGAGACAGTCCCGGACCCCTGCTAAATCTCATAGAGACAGGTCCGGACCCTCCATGAATTTCATAGAGACGGTACGGACCAGTGGGCGAGTTGCAATTCGCAAAGAATTTCTACAATAAGTCACGGAGCATATTGTTCATCACCAATAAAAATCAATATAAGAATGAAAGGCATCTGGACACTCGGCCATGGAGAGCAATATGTGAAAAATGTGATTTGTGGTGCACCATCATTTTCGCTTCTGCGCTAAGAGTTGTGTAGGAGTTGGTATTTGGTGGCCATCACTAAGATGTCACATGCAAGTTGCAAGTAAATAATTTTGTATATTGAATTAAGGAAGGCTACTGGGTGGTAGTTTGTGAAGACTTGTAAAAGGATGGTTATTTTGCGTAGAGACCCAAGCCACGAGAGCTACCGGACTACCAGGGGGCCCAAATGGGGGACCGTTTTTGTTCGTGGATGGAATGGTGGCCAAAATATCATAGAAATTTTCGGACACTTTTGGGTAGGAGGTATGAGCCGCTGCAACCCTCCGAAGCACAGAACGGTGAAAGGTACCTTGGTTTCTTCTCTTTCTCCAAATAGCCCTTCTTGCCCTCTAGTATCAGCCTCGGACTCTTTGCTTTTACTATTTTGAAACATATTTTCATACACCATTGCTGCTGTATCCACTAAGGCTCAGTGCATAGTTAAAAAGAAGCCAATTCTTTCCTCCCAATTATTTCCTCTCAATTGCAGCCCTACGGAGATGCCATACATGTGATGCCGCAAGAATCGAAAACAGCCACTTTGGTATAGATAATTGGTTCTTCACTATTGCTTTCAAAGTGACATTTCAAAAGAGCATATAGTTGCTGAAGTGGTTCCGTAGCGGAGTCCACTACAATCCACCCACTTTCTTGCCTGTGATTTGAAATGTCGCTTGCCATTGATGATTTTATATTCTAGCGCCCCACTTGACACCGCTCCCACCAGGCGGCCACCGATTGTCCTTCGGAGATTTGAGTCTGCAATGCTAGTTGAGCTATACAAACTATCTTCGCTGAGAGTTGTCTCACTGTCATTGCTTGAGGAGTCTGACGAATCATGAGTCTTTTTCTCCGCCGCCTTCCGGGCCTATCGTTTTGCTTTCTTCCGGGCCTTCTCTTTCAGCCCGTGCCTCATCCGTCAAGTATTGTTTACCTAGTTTGTCCATACCCGTGCTACTCTATCGGGCTGTGCACTACGGGGAGTGGTCGGGATGCCTGCCGCACGACCTCATCAACATGGCAGCGGATGTCGTTCTCAAGAGGGTGACAGAAGCCAGAGTGTCGGAAAAAATCATCCAAGAATTACAGTGTATGTATCCTGGAATGCCTGCTGACAGATCCTGGCTGGTCCTGGCGACATGCGAGCTCTGAACGGGGGATAAACCGAGGGCAGCGGAGCACTTTTTCGAAATTGGGGCGATCGACCATGGAATGGAGGAGTAGATGTTGCGCAATGTACAGAGGTTGAGAGCTCAGTACCAACAGACCGTACAGTCGGGATCGGGCACAGAGCGAAAAGGAGGGGGCCAAGAAGGGTAGAAACCCTCGGGCCGAGAAAACCCCTGACGATCGCATAGATGAAGATGGTGTCGGAGATGCAGGAGAACAATTGGCCAAGAATAACTCCGTGGAGCCATTGAAAAAGAAGTTGTGGAAATAGAGAAAGCATCTGGGTGCCATCAAATGGGTCACCCATCAAATGGGTCAGAAAATTGGGGCATCTTTTGAAGGCTCAAAATGATTGAGATGAAGAAATTCCTCCATGGGCGCGTGGTGTTCGGGAAATCATTTACCAATTAATCGGAAAACCCGGTTATCGGCAATAACCGGATGTTCGTTTTGAAATAATTGGCACAATTGGTTTTTGAAAACTAATTTTACCCAATTATTCGGAGTGGTTGCAATCCTTCAGCATTGTTTTCAGTAACACATTGTGTCCCTTTTTACGTTGTAAAGAGGCTAATAATCGATGGTAACATACACTTTTATACATACTTTTGACCCTTGTGCCGTAACTCATATGGCCTCTTTTTTCATAGATTGTAAAAAAATTGGGTGGTGAAGGGCAATTGATCGGGAAAACTGGACATTTTGAAGACCATTAATCGGAAAAAGCCGGTTGTTTTCGTAAAAATAATCGTCGAAAACCGCTTATTTTCAAAACTACTAGGTTCCAAACCCTAGTATCAAACAACTCATCAGTTGCATCTGACGAATATGGGTCTTGGTGAAGGAGCATATGCACAACAGGCATGCAAAGATTTGCAATCATAAATGCACACGTAATGTTGTTTGCAACCAAGGTTTCTAGAAAATCCCTCAATGCACAGCACAAAGTGAGATGCACTTGAGACGAAAAAAAAGCCTGTCATATCCCAGGCAACACCTGCAGCTCTAGCATCTAATTGAACGGATGGGGGGAAATGAGTGCTCAGCAAGGAATCATGTATTGGGTATCATGTTGAACAAGCAGTCCAACATTACATTGGAGCACAGAGAGGTCAAAAATCTGGGAGACAAAGTGCGTATGCGACGCGTGGTGAAAACCATCACCGTAAGATGAACAGCAAGATCTGGGGGTACTTATGTACGCATGCAATTGGTCCAATATGTACAACTGGCTGGATCCATATTACTGTGAAAAGAGGTGTCACTTATGTGGCACTCCCAGATCAAGATGTACAGAGGTGGTGGAGAACACAAACTGTAATCATCTGGGGCCGATCTTGCACCGACTGAACACGAGTCAAGACCAGAAATACCAACCAATCCGGGCGAACCTTCGGGTCACAACGCAATAAAATGAGGGTGCTCCCACTCCACTGACTGTCTAGCCACCAGCAACATTAGCATTTGACACTGGGGGGGGGGGGGGGGGCTTCATCTACACTGATGAACGGAATCAACTGGGAACAACCCCAAGCCCATCACTATACCTTGTTGGCACACACAAGACACAAAGGGTGCCAAAGTACAAGCCACTCGACAGAGGGGACGAAAAAAAAACCGGCAGCAATAAAAAGGAAGAGGATGCCGAATAATCCATTCGCCAACTATCTCGATGCGCGCTCGCGGCTGAATCCACAAAATCGAGGCATCAAAACAAGCTCCAACAAACATTAAAACAATCATCAGAGGACCAGCAGCACAAAACCTCCGAAACTGAAATTGAGACGTCCTCACACATTGCTTTCGTACCGAAATACCCTGAGTACCTGCTGCCCAATTGTCGAAGATTGTTCCGCCTGTGAAAAAATCTGGATAGGCAAATTAAGACCCACCACAAAACTGCAAGGCAAAAGGCCTGCAATGGCATTCAAATAGCTGCGCGAATGGCTCGCAGCTTCGCCTTCATCAAACGCAAGATGGTTTCACAGGCCTCCACCCCAACGGGTTTGCAGGGGGCCAACCAAACACACAACTGAGGAAACCCTACCAAACGTTACACCAAAAATCCCAGGAGAAAATAAAATGCTGCGGGCGGGATTGAATCCGGTTTCCCAACCAATTATACCTGCCGCATCCACTGGGTTATTGGGTGCACTGCTGTCCCGGTTAGGCCTGCGAAGAACGATAAGATGCAGCTGAAGAGCTGGGCACACACACGATGCACACTCTTGGGACATAATATACACAGAAATGTGTGCAAGAACTCTAGATACGTGGATTGAAGGATATGCAGCTGACATCCTTGCAACAATTGCCAAGGTCTTTGTCTGCTCTCTGTTTCCACTGGGATGAGCACCCTATATCCATCAGGGACAAATGAGAAACGCAGAATGTCACAAAACGGCTTCACCAGGGCACACGGGCGTGCCTCCCAAAACAAACAAATGGCACCAAATAATGATGCAGAGATGCGCTGCCTTCGTCTATGAATAGTCAAGCACGAATCTTTCACAACAACTGGTCGACTGGCCACAAAAACTTATGCCGGGCGTGTGGCATACTACGGCATCCCACGTGATTAACCACGCAATTGAACCCCCCCCCCCCTTTGCAAGCACTGTTGCTGCGATATGTCAAAACCAACCAAAGCCAAATCAAACAGTTCAAATCTTGGTTACCACATGATAACAGCTGCCCTGACGCACCCGCCCTCTCCTTGAAGCTCAAGATGATTGTAGACAGCGAACACGAATGCCCCAGCGCATCCCCCGCCAGCCCTGACTCCCCTTGAAGCACTCTCAAGATCGTTCGCAGACCGAATGTGCAAATAATTGTTGAGATCACAACAGGCCACGACACCTGCAAGCCAAACCTCCATGCACCAAATGGTTTGTCAAAAAAAGAGGGCCGCAAGAAGGTCATAAAGCGCTCCACACATGCGTGTCCTGATATGCATATGCAGCAATGTTCGGCAGTCAAAAAAAGAGGGGGGGGGGGGGTAATTGCAAAACACAACCAAATGGTTGGTCCGCATACAGCCAGTGCGTTAGCATGCCGCCACAAATGAGGGCAACGGGGCCCTGTTCAGATATTCGCACCGCAATTCTGCACATATCACTGCCTGAATGGGAGAGTGCACAGCTCTCGAGCCGACCAACTGTTGTGGGTGAATCCTTTGCGTCTGTACAAAAGAAACGTCAGAGAGGAAATTGGAAACCCATCAAAAACATCTGCCATGTGCCTGCTCAGCATTCCACCGCGTTTGTGTGGTGGTGGCACTTGCAGTCTTGCGAACATATCCTCGTTGAATTCATCCGATGGCTGCGCCTGCAATGTGCTGCAATAGTCCAAATTTCACAGCTGTGAATCCTGCTGGAGATGAGGAGGGCTGATGCATGCCCATGCTGCAAACTTCACAGGACACCTACCCTCCCACCACATTGACAGCAAAGATTAAAAACCTTCCTGCCTTGTCTATGGGGATGAGCACTGGCTGCAGCTTACTTCTTGGGACGAACCAAAGAACCCAATACGCACATCTATGCCTGTGGCACAGCTGATGATTTTCTACGGTGTTTCTTCTCACTGCTTGAGTGCTTCTTCTTCTTCCTCTTTTCCTTGCCTTCACCATCTTCTCCCTCTTCTCCATCATGGTGCTTCTTCTTCTTCTTCCTCTTTTCCGGTTCACCTTCATCTCCGGACTTCAGACTCTTGCTCGACTTTGACTTTTTGCTCTTGTGCTTCTGCAATGCAAGAAGAACATACAAACGCACGTGCGCACGAGCAATGGGTGTGCTTGTTGCAGTTCTGGGAACAGACTTGAACCATCCCAGGGCGGTCCGTAAGAGAAAAAAACAAAGACGTGTTCCGAAACGGCAGTTCTGCAAAAAGACCGTGTAGCTCATATGTTCAACCATGGTTGGTGACGATTGGCGGTTGACGGCGATTGGCGGTGGCGGTTGGTGGCGGTTGGCGGCGGTTTGTGGTTGGTGATTGGTCGTTGGTGGCGGTTGGCAGTGGTTGGCGGTTGGTGGTTGGTCGCCTTCGGCGGTTAGCGGTTGGTGGTCCCTGGGGGCGGTCCTTGGCCAAAAAAAAAGAAAAATTGGGTTCCTCAAGGACCGCCCTGAGCCATCCACCAGGCGCTGACTGGGATTCACTCTGATACACTGAACTAACATTTGCACACACACACACACCAACACACATTGCAATGCAGGCAAAAGGTACTAGTATTCATGGGCTAGACTCATGGAAGGCGGAGGAGAAGGAGATGTGACCAGAAACCAAGCCACACAACAAACCCAGGTGCTCGATGTCGCCACTGCGGTGGAATCGACAGTGCGGCCTCAGTGGATACCCATGCCCAGGCTGGGGCCACGGCAACAGTTCACAAACACCCTGAAGGCAACAGGGCACTGCACTGGATAGCCGCAACTGCTTGTTAAGCCAAACACACGGGAAATGAGAAACAACCGATGAGGCTAGGCGCCTTTCTGAGTGACACAGACACCCACACACCCACACACACAATGCGAGGGAAACCAATGAACCAAACACACACACACACACACACACACATACACACACACACACACACACACACACACACACATGACACACACAACTTGTACAAACACATGAAACGCCAAACAGGGCCGAGATTCTGAGAGCATTGTGTCTCTCATAGCAGTGGCGTGCTTGTTTCTGGAAAATGTGCGTGTAAAATCCTGTGAAATCTGTGTCCATTCTATTGGCTTGGAAATGCAAAAAAGCAAACAATTAAACACCTTGCTTGAACTCTTTTTGCTTGAGCTCTTCTTCTTCTTGTGTCTCGAGTCTTCTTCGCTCCCATCTGAATCCTCATGGCCTTTTCCTTTGGATCTTTTTGTGGAACCGTCGGCAAACTGATGGATGCGTGCCAGATGATCCACGAAATGCATTCACGGACAAGGCACTGTCTCACCGCATACGTGCAATCACACCCGGGAGCGCACAGAGAATAAACAACCCAGAACAGCGCAGCAACAATCTGCACATTCCACTGGGGCCGGCAGCCCATTAATCCACATCCCGGCAATGATCGTCTGATCGAGGGGATACGAGTTTCCGAAAATGATCGAACAACCCTCTATTGCGCACATACCCCGTGCTACGACGAGAAATTTGGGCTCAGAATACGGCCTCTTCACGAGAAAACAAACAAAACCACAATTGTGTCAGTTTTGTAGTTGCCTTGGAGAACCCAGCATTCAAACGCTTATGCCTACTGCGGGGGGGGGGGGGGGTTTGGAAAACGCAAAATTGGAATGGTGTGGAATTCGGTGCGGTGAAAATTTGGCACGAATTCTTAAATAAATACCATGGCAAAATTTGGTACAAAAGTTCCAAATTGTGGCATAAGAACAAGAATACACCGCTCAAAAGGAAAAAGCAGTGTGTTCAGGGGACGGATCCAAGGACCTTGAATCCAATATTCCAACAACTGAGCTACTAGCGGAACTTGTTAGCACTGTGTAACACAGGGTTCAAAGCTTGAACATGATGTGGTGCTGAAATCTCTTGGAAGGAATGGTGAGATTCGATGCGGGCAGAATTAGGCATGAACTCTTAAATACCATGGAAGGATTGAGTATAATTCTGTTGTGCCAAATTTCGCCATTCCGAACTTCGCCTATTCCAGCCCCCCCCCCCCCCCCCCGGGTAGGGCTTGGAAACCAACACATTTGAAATCAAATTTTCCTTGCTCATTTGCGCTGACAGCAAACCAATCAAACGGGCTGGTAGAACCATGAAATAGAACAGAAATCGACTGCTCGTGTGCATGTGCCTCTTTGATTCACAACACTTCCCGTACTCGTGTGAATATTTCGGTGCAACACTGTACAGACACAGATGCAGTGAACGGTGCGGCAGTGACTCCAAATGAAGAAGAGGAACTGGTACTCTAAAAACGAGCAAGCCAGTGCATGCATACCGACTGCGGACGTGCCATCTGGCCCATCTCCTGAGGTTGAGGTCCTGCATGTGTGTGCATCTGCGCATGCATCATATGATGATGATGATGATGATGATGATGATGATGATGATGATGGGGCTGAAGAACAAAAACAGAAGAGGGATCACATTGCTTAAAACCAAATATCAGAACTGCCGACTCGGTGAAAGCTAAGCACGATTCCGTCCAACGTAACCCGTCGTGACGTGACAGGTCGCAACATGCAAGAAGAGTGATTGCTTGCACACCTGCATCATGTGATTATGCATCTGCATTTGGGACGCCCGGTGTGCCATGGATGGGGGGTAGCTTGGTGGCAGTGGCGGCGCTTTGCCTCGGGATTCAATCAAATCTTCGTCATCATATGGCTTTACTGGACTGTGCCCATCCTCAGGATTCTCCATATCTCCATCAAGCCCTGGCATCTGCACACACCATGTGTGTGCTTTCTCGCATTCCTCCATATCCTCTGTCCCTGTTTCCGGATCTGCCCCTGTCCCTGACCCTCTTCTGTCTGCGCCCCGCCCCTGCCCCTGGCCCTCTTCTTGCACCTCACTGGCATTTGAGAGGGGGATATGAGCGCAGGGCGGTATCCACTAAACATGACGAATGCGACTGAGTCCAGCAAAAGCTGCTGGACTGCATCAACGACCTCCGCCCCCCCCCCCTTTAACAAGAACGCGTGTCACCATCAGAACACGAACGCACAATCTTTTCACCTGCAGGCACTTTGGGCAAAGCTGGACATGACCAGTGGGCCTTCCTCTGAAACGCTCAAAAATAATGTTTTTTTGGTCCCATTCAACACTCTGGGGGGCCTCCGGGGGAAGCACCACAAAGACACGTGCAACTTTCTTGTTTGGGGCGGAGGTTTACACAACAAAGCGTTTTGCAATCAACAGCACTTATAGTACAACTGTTGGCGGGCACCATCACTATCACCCTCAATCGCCCTCATCCTATCCCCAGCCCCATCCCTGAACACAACCCTTTCCTTCCCTAACAGGCTGTCATGTGCGCCTTGAAGGTACAGTGCTCTAAAGGGGCTGTGCAGGGGCACCTGGAAAAGCAATTACTGGTGAGCAGTTAAACGTGGTTCCGATGGGGAAGGGGTCCATAAAGGCAAACAGTTGGCAATTTGGGATGCATGCACTGGTTTGAGTTCGCAATAGATTGTTTGTCGCAAGCCTCTGGGGAGCGTTGCAAGCCTCGAGGGAGCCTCTGGGCGTCCCTCCCATGCCGGCGCGGGCATGCTTCATGTAAAGTGTTTTCCAAGACAGTATAGTGTGAAAGTGCTCACCACCACGCAGCAGGTTCCAGTCCGGACCATCCTGGACGGGAGAGAACGAACGTTCTATCGCACTCCAGCCGCACAGGATGGCCCCGAGGCGACCCGGTCCCCACATTACAGGGGCTGTGGGGGACCGTCCCCAGAGCCCAGAGTACCACAAAAGAACGCATCAGCTTAGTATTGTTCTTTTGAGGAAGTTTTACACTGTCCCTGTCCAGAAGTAGGCACGGATTCAGGTTACGAATACATTGCTATTCAAGACAATAACATCATTGGACACCTGCAATGCTTTGATTTCTGCTTGTTTACCTTTTGTGCCTCACACCGTGAGTGTCTGTGGGTGTCAGCATGTATCCAGCAAGCCTTCAAGAAATTACAGTGCGCAATCAACTTGCTGTCAACCGTGCACCGAATTGGCTCAGGACGCCTGGGTCTGCGGTGGTGACGGTCGCCCCCCCGCCCCCTCTGGGGGGTTCATTTTGGCGTCAGTTTTGGGAACAATCCCCCTGGGGTAAGGGGGGTCCATCTTCAAGAGCAAATTTCCGGTGCCGGCGCTTTCGAGCCCCCTCCCCCCCCACTTGTGATGAGATCATTGGTGGCAACAGGCAGCAACGCCTTTTTGACGACAAGAAATTTCTCCATGATCTGAGCTGCGACAGGAAACAACAAAACAGGAGACACAGGGGTGACACACAGTCCAACATAGAAGCACAAAAATTTTCTGGCCTGGGTTCTGTCAGCCCCGAACCCTGGAAGGGGAGGAGGGGTCTGGGGGGGGGGGGGGGGCTTCTCCTACGGTTGTCAGTCGTTCTAATACATCCCTGCATCTGGGCACTCGTATGTAGAGTTTTTTGGGGGGGGGTACTGATGTTGCCGTATTTAAAACGGTCAAATTTAAAAACGGTGCCCTTGGCGTTTTTAATTATGGCGTTTTTAATTATGGCCACCCACAAGGACACTACACGGAGCACGAAAAAATCGCCACGGATTCCAACTGATGACCCCAGTGCAGGTTTTAATGGCATTGGACTGTGTGATTAGCGAGACAATCGGAACACATTGCTGCAGCATGTGGTCCAACATGGCGTGCCTTTGTGACAAGTTGCTCCACATGCTCAGGGGGGCGTTGCTTGCGTTTGCCACTGTCCTTCAAATCCAAAATGACATTTGCTGGAACAGCAAATGCTTCCATCAAAAAACCACCTTTGGACAGGAAAAGTGCACAAAAGTGGCTGACCGTTTTAAATTACGGCCAATTCTGGAAATCCCCCAAAACCCCCGGCGTTTTTAATTATGGTGTTTTAAATTATGGCGTTTGTAATGATGGCCGTTTTAAATTATGGCAGCTACAGTACCCACTGGATGCGCGGGTTGGGCCATTTACACCTTTTTAGGCAATGCCTGTTTAGCGCATGTGTATCTGGCACGGCGCGCTGGGCAATCAGCTTGCCACTCTGGTGAGGTGCTGAGCTGAATATCAAAAGGTGCCGCCTGCGCTTGACGAGTTCACTACAGGGTTGGGCACATTTCTACAGGGTTGGGTGTTTGGACAAGGGGGAGCAAAGGTGCAGGTGGAACCTTTGGTAGACCTACCCTGTGTAACGCAGCCACCTACCAAGAGCTACTACTGGAGTGCAACCACTCAAAGGCACATGACCTCAAAAAGGAGTGGGAAGGAATGGCGATGGCCCCTGGGGGGGGGGGGGGTCATTAAGGTGAGCTAAGCGAACCCGGGGGATAGGGGGTTGACCTACTTGCCAACGGGCACCGAAAAACGACAGACATCCGAAAGCAGCAAAATATGTTTACCTTTTGGTTGAAAAAATGCTCTCTGGGTGGATGCTGAAAATTCCCGGGGGTCCCTGGGTGGAGGGGAGGAAGGGCGGGCGGCTGGGGGGTCGCACTTGTGAGCAGATTGTTCAACCCTCGCCCATTGAAAACTTTCCCCCTGTGGTTTGGGACAAGCGATGCGGACAATCTCCCACTGAAAACCCAAACCGGTGACCGGTGCATGCACCTGGAAGTACCAACCGGCCCTTAATAGGCCGTTCTGGCGACCCTTGGCGACCCTGGGGGTAGGGAGGAGGGGTATGACATGGCGCCTGAGTTGATTGCGGGGGCCCCGGGGGGGGGGGGGGTACCCTTCTCCTTTGCGTTGTTGTTGTCCCAGGCCCGGCCCCGGAACCGATCAGTCGCACAGCGCACGCTCTCCAACGCGGCCCGACGCGCACCCAACCAGGGCGGCAGCGGCAACGGCACAACGGAGGATCCCAACCTACCGGGGACCGCCGTGGGACGAGCAGGCGAGGACACCTTGCTGCTCTGCTGCACCGGCAGATCTGGGGGTTGGTTCATCCAGTCCAACCGGGACGTGGGCCGGGGCGCCGGGTTGGTGTCCTCGGGGATCTGGCCCTTGACCACGTAGTCCCAGAGCGCCCCGCGGAACCCGAACGACAGCATCACCATCAGGAAGTTGTCGAAGAACTCCGACGTGGAGGTCATGCACGGGGTCTGGTCCAGCCCCCCGTCCAGAGGGGTCCCGCCCACCTACAGAAAACGGGGTCAGCGGGCTGCACACGAAGGGGGCTTAGGCAGGGATGCATTAGAAGGGAAGGGACCTCAGAGGCGGCCCCGGGAGCGGTTAGACAGGCGGTTGGAGGAGGCTGCCAAAGCGGTTGTGGGCGGTTACTGTCGGTTACAATGCCATAGGGTGGACACCCTGAAGGAGGGGGGGGGGGGGTTACCTCCCCCCCTTCCCATGCATCCCTGGGGTTGGGTGACACCGGCGAGCTGCGCGAGGGGCACCCAAAGGTGAGCACGGCCCCGGTTCAGGTGCGTGGGACTGGCCATACAAGTGCTGCAGTACACATGGTGCACTACGCAGCATGAGCACGAGAAGCACGAGCAGCCGCGCCGGCGACAGGAATGCGTGCATACAACGGTGCTGTGTACACTGGCTGACACTGATTGGCAGTTGTTGCCACTTTTTGCCATTGGGGCGGATGCCGGTGGTATGTGTGGAGCGTGTGACGGTAGTGGTACTGGTGTGCCCCTGACGCTGGTGCTGGTTGTGCTGCAGGCGCTGCGGTTGGAGGTGACTGTGGTGCCGCCGCTGGCGCTGGTGCTGTTCATTGGCACTCCCGGCGCTTCTGTTGGCCCCGATAGTGGGCGCCGGATAGTGAGCGCGAGACGGGTCATGTGTGTCGTCGGGCACATGCCTCGGAAATCGACATCAGCTGCGGCCGGGGCCGGCGATATCCAAAAAACGGGACCAGCAATCACCGCCCGCCCCACCCCCCGCCCAAGGTGGCTTTGGGTCAGGGGTCGAACCCCCCCCCCCCCATCAGCCCCGCACTTGAAATGGGTTCGTCAGTTCCGCCCCAACCGCTTCTTTTTGCGCCCCACTGCCCTCCAACCGTTTTGCATGGATCCTGAAACCGCTTTCCGGCTGCCAGTAACCGCTGTTGCAGCCGCTCTTGAAACCCCCCTTCAGCCCCACTTGCCCTCAAGCGCAGCCCTGCCCCCCCCCCCCCCCGACCCCCCCACACCACTGCCACAAACATTCCGTGGCGTTGTGGCTCAACCCCTTTTTTGGGGTTTGAGGGACTAACGTACCCCCAATACAACGATGGCCCACCCGCAGAAAACCAGCTTTGCTTTGTTGGGGGAGTGGTGGCCGGAGCGTGACGGACGATGGGGGTACCGGAAATCCCCTCAAGTTGTGTGTGCCATCGTGGGGAGGGGTGGGGTGGGTCCTTTGGGGCAATGGCCACCCCCAGCCGACCAACCGACCCATCCACCTCAGAAACAAAAATTCTGTCTCTTAAAGGGGTCCGACGAGGCTGATGGTAGGGACACAAACGTTTTTTTTTGTGGCCTCTGACGTCACCCCCAGAAGGAAAGGGGGTGGGGGCAGATGTGCCACAATAACTTGCCTCTGAGTAAAACCCGTTCCTGACGCTCTTGGTGGACGTATTCTCAACCAAGGTCGGTCTGCGGGAGATTCCATCCACAGGCGTGCCTGCCAGTTTGGGGGGACATGCAGTGACGAATGCCTCTGGAGTAACCCTCCCCCCTACCCTCGAAGCTCCAGCTGGACAGCTCTGTGAGACGAGGTTCACCCTCCGGAGGCTCCACTGACATGGACTGTAATATGATGTGTGCTTTCTGTACACCCGACAATCGGCTTGGTGCCGAGTGATATCGACTTTGCTTCTTTCGCCTTTTTTTGTGGTGATCCCAGAACTGGTTTTTATACCCTTTCCCATTTCACGACTGCTCAAGGAACGGCGAAGGGGTATCTCAAGAGGGGTTGAGAAGCCCTTCGGACGGCCGAAACATGAGCCAGGCCCCAAAATCCTGACCGTGCAGGGCAGGATGCTATACTGGTCTGCCTGGCAGACTGACAGCGCAGACGGAGCCTCCTGCAGACTTCGCCTGCCCAACACTTGCAACTGTCTGTCATACAATTTTTTCCAAGAGCCAACAACTGTTGTGTGTGTGTGTGTGTGTTTGTGTGTGTGTGTGCTATCGTTGAATGCACCACATCATGAAGGTGTGGCCGTTGCTGTTCTATTGACGTGCACTATGGTGACCTGTATGGGGACCGACTTCAGCATCAACTGCCTGACACAAATGCAAAAACTTCAGGTGATCCAGCTGTCGCGGCAGGGAATACAGTGAGTTGATGATGCTGTTCCTGCCATCTCACGCCTTCCGAATCCAAACAACCTGGGGCGTTGTGCTACCAATTGCTGCGGGGGATCCACCAATTCTGTCAGGCGAGGGTGGGAGGCTCCACCATTGTAGGAGAAGGGGGGGAGGACCATGAAAGAAAAAGAGAAAACAGCGATGGACATTCCAAGTAGTGGTTGGATGCGGGGGTCGCCTGAGATCTCCCCCCAAAGGCCCCTGAAATGTATTACCCCACATTAGAATGGCCTGTGGGTCGTGTTTCAGCTGTCAGACGCCCTTCTCAAGCCCTCTTGGGGCCCCCACTCCTTGTTCCTCAAGACGCAGGTGTGGTGCGTGCTGTCACTTCCAGACTTTCAAGTAAACCCCCCCCCCAAATGACGTACCCCGGGGTACGGTATTTGCCTGACGCTCAATAGGGCCAGGGGGGTACACTATTTGGGGGGGTACACTATTTGGGTGTTTCGCTGTCACCCTCACCCTCACCCCCCTTTGCCTTCTCTTTCGTCATAAGTATGCAGCCCTGTCCACATCAATGGCATCCGGCTCCGATGCTGATGCGGCTGTAGATATGCTTTGTGTGCATGCTTGCTGTAGACAAACCTGCAAACCACAATCACCACTTTCTTCAAGTGAGCTACTGTGTTGTGGTGTTGAGACCGTATCCTGAATTTGTTTGTGTTTCGTTTGCTTGTATGTGATGAAAAGGGGGTACAGTATTTGGCAAAACGCTTATTAAGCCAAGGGGGGTACACTATTTGGGGGGGTACACTATTTGGGGGGGGTACCTTATTTGGGGGGGGGGGGTTTAGTGTGTATCGCAGTACCCAAAGATACACACCAGAAACTTTGGAGATCCATATGGATACACACGACACATTTCTGAGATACACACTGATACACACAGCAATTTTGGAAAAGAATCTTGGCTTGAATATGGCAATGCGCCCAACAAACGGGGGAAGAACAAATCCTGTAAAAATGTAGCAGAGCACATGACGTTGCACAAAGCCGTTCATACAACAAATTGAAAACCTGAGACACATCGATACACCCTGATACGCAAGAAACATTTTTGCGACACACACCGATACACACTGCCAGAAATTGCGATACACTTGATACGCAAATCTCAAACTCTGCGACACACACTGACTGAAACCCTGGTCACTTCTATGCCATCGCTGGATGAGAGGCTCCTTCGTCTAACATGGACCAACAAGACTCTCCATATTTGTTTCACGGCCTGTCCAACTCATTCCGTGCAATACAGCCAAAACCCTGACACCAGCATGTCGGAATATTCGATGCGCCCGCCACTCGTCATGCACTATGCAGACCCGGCTAGCCCCGACGCCGAAAGTACAGCTGCACCCCATGACACCCGTTCGGAAGCGGGGGCAACTACTTCCGGCCCCGGCTGCAGTGCACCATCAGGCGACCGAAGCCAAACCTCAACTTAGCAGCCTTCGCTGTATCCGTGAGCATTGCCATCTGGCTGACAATCGGCTCACCCATATTCAACGGCTGTTGGTACGGAA
This sequence comes from Eutreptiella sp. 'Long Island Sound 2002', assembly GCA_964036045.1. Classification (NCBI taxonomy): domain Eukaryota; phylum Euglenozoa; class Euglenophyceae; order Eutreptiales; family Eutreptiaceae; genus Eutreptiella; species Eutreptiella sp. 'Long Island Sound 2002'. The sequence continues at coordinate 1,431,425 of OZ038383.1, read as the reverse complement.
GCCGGCGCTGCTCCAGTCCTCAGCCACTCGGGCCATGGCTTGCGCACAGACGTCCCAACACTCCCAGCAGCCCCCAGGAACACATACCCGCACCGACATTGTGCCAGCTGCAGGGCCCATCGGCTGCATGCTCCCCTGCATGGTCATGCACATCTTCGCGGGCACATAGCCCACAATAAACACCACCAATTTCACGGCCCAGAGGACCACACCTGCATGCAACGGAATTCGGATGGCGAACACACATGTGACGAACGCCAGCGTCACGAAAAACAAGAACCCCGAAAAACAGCGACGGCCGGCAGCGGAAGACAGCAACGCGCGCTCCCCAGCACCCTCTGCACACAACACGATCCGCACAAATCACCACTGAAACCCCGTTGGCATCTCTGGCAATGGCTGCCAACCACAGTGTCCACAAAACTATGTTCAAGGATATACGCGCAAATACGCGCCCCACGCGCCCCACGCGCCCCCAAACACGGGATGCGCGGCACCGGCACAGAGCAACGGGACAGAGGAACAGTATAGCGTAACGGTGTAGAGTAACCCACCAAGAGCTGCTGGATTGCAATCACTCAAACGCACATAACTTCAAAAAGGAGAAGGAGGAACGACGCAAATCGTGAGAAAACGAAACGCACTGTCCCTACTGCATTTACGCTTTTTGCAGTGTTGTCTGCACGCAGCACGGCACCAAGAAAGCGTTGCTCTGGGTCGGGGGGGGTATGACCTAGATTAAGTGAGAGATATTGAACTAAAAAGAGAGAGAATCAGAAACAGAGCAGCAAAACAGACAGAGGTAATGCACTCCTCAGCATGGCATAAGTGCATCTTTATTCTCTATGCCATGCCTGGTTGAACCTCAGTAAAACAGGCAGTACAGACATCAGACCAGGCGTCCCTGGTCGTCACAACAGCTGACCTGTACATTCAGTGCAGTAGTGCAGATAATGAGAAATGGCAGAAGACACAGAAGTACAGAGGGCCTCTGGGTTGGGGGGGGGGGGGGGGGGTGACAAAGCCCTCAGATGTTGCAGCTCTCCTGGCAGTTGGCGGCGTCAATTGGCTTCTCGCCATTCACGAAAGGGGGGGCGGGTCCTCATATGGTTGTCGACCGTTCTAATACATCCTGGGGCGGCGTTCCGGGACTGTGCTGCACCGTGCCACCGCACCACACGGGTGCCCCCTCGGTTGTGTTGCAAGGAGGTCCCCCATTTCTGTGCACCGTTGCTGGACACTGTGCACAACTCTCCGAGTTGTGGCGCTGCGCAGCAGCTGTAGGCTGTAGGCGGTCGTGGTTCATCGACAGTGATAATGAGCCCTGTCGGCGGAAATTCTATGTTTTTTGTAGACGCGGGGCCTTCCCACGTCCAGGCCACAAGGATAGTCCCTCAGGGTGCTGGGATCCTGGTGCAACACATGCCGCACACACCCGCATGCGCCAAGGGTGTAAGTGCCAACAGTGCAGTTGTCCGGTGATTGCAGCGTGTGGTGCCGCCGCACCCCATCGCCTGGCATTCCAGACCCTACGGCTGCGTGTGTGCCTCGGCTGTTGGGTAGGTGCTTTAACTGTAGTATGCATGAAATCCGACACACACAACACGCCCCTCTCCCCCTTCCCCCTATCCCTAGCCCCCCCCCCCCCCCCCACACAAACATCAGAGAAAACAACTGTTCAGCTGTGCAACACCCCCGGCAGGAAAAAGTAGCCCGGGACTGGACTGGAACCTAGACATCCGCCGATATCCAGCATGCGATGAACCGCTGCTCCTCCCTCCTCCGGGACAGCACGGGAACACACCGAAAGACAAACTCAGCAGCACGAGCAGAATACTGAAATACCAATTCCATTGGTAATTCCGCCAGAACTTCTGCAAATCGTTCCTGGTGTACTGCGTGTACAGTCCCATCACTCCCCAGAAATAATACATCTCCAGGCCAACCCACACCAGCACTGCAGAAACAAACGGGGGCAAACGGCCATGTCGCCATGTCATCCCCCGAAATCATGCCACTCGTCCTCAATGGTCGACGGTTTCGACATATGAACGAGCGGGCGACTGGACCAGCCTCTTCTGAGCGGCTGGCGAGGGGGGGGGGGGAGACCGACCTAATCGGGAATAATGGGGAAAGAATGAAATATGTAAACAGGTGCAGCACATGAGGCCACTCCACAGTCTGAAAAGAGTGCAGCTTTGTTCCTCGTTGACCCTCGAGAAATCAAAGTGACAGACAGAACGAACACGATCTGACACACAAGGGGCGTGTGTGTGTGTGTGTGTGTGTGTGTGTGTGTGTGTGTGTGTGTGTGTGTGTGTGTGTGTGTGTGTGTGTGTGTGTGTGTGTGTGCAAACACAGCACCCCAGCTCCTCGTGTGGTATGTGCAGGCATCAGCAGGTACCTCCGATCTCGAACATATCGAATGAAATCAAATCAAACACACACCTGCAGAAATTCCCTGTGCCTCGCACTTAGAACACATGCGGACGCCCCACAGAAATCAAATCATCGGGGGAATGCATAAGCGGGGGGCACAAAGGGAGCGAAGGGCAAATGAAGGTGAGCTGAGCGAAGGTGTACCAACCAACCTCGACGATCTTGTGCAGCGTGCCAAGCGGTCCCGGTGCTGTGCGGTCGCGGGCTGGTGAGGTCAGCACGGGGATTGTTCTGAGCTTTCTGCCGTGTGGTCCACACTTGCCCTGTTACGTCCGGACAGCCCCCCACATGTCCCAGCCTCCCGACAGCTCACCATGAAAATAATATCCAAATGTGGTGCGTCCATCACAGACACTGGTCCACTGCCAAGGGCTCACCCAACGACCCCTGCACTAAGAAAAGGCCTGCAACGTGAACCGTCACAAAATAATCACCGAGATTCATCACAAACGTGACGCACACGCAAACAGGTACGTGTACCCGTCCACCGACATTCCGGAGCAGAGATATGGGTGACCCAAACCCCACGCATAGTCCGAGGTTCCCAACTTCCGACCCAACTGGCATAGGTGCGAGCTTTTTTACTTTCAATTCTGGGCAAAATTTTTTCGCTGACCCCACTTACGTTGATTTAAAATGGTCAAGAATGTCAAGGGGATCTCAAGACGGTCGCAGGATTTGAGAACTCCCCCGCCGGGCCCTACAAATCCTGTCCAACCCTACAGGTCCAACCACACTCACACTTTCAGCCCGTTGGAAAGTGGTGGGTTGAGGTTCAGTTGAGCCCACCCCTTGCACAAACCACCACCCACAACCACCAGGTGAGCACACACCTAAGACTCCGATGCAGAATTGAATCGCATCCACCACAGTCTTCAAAGCTGACTGCTTCCAGACCAACGGCTCCATGTTTTCACGGGCCATTTTCACACGAATCATAACGAAGAACACCAACAGTGAAAATACCCCGTTCAACACAAACAGCACGGAGCGAAAATTGTTCCACCGGCTCAAGTTGATCACGAACTCCGCCGCGTTCAACGACTGCATTGAGAAATCCAGTGGCGTTGAAAATCCGACCGCAGCTTAACACAACACAGCAGCCTAATACGTGCGCACCCCCCACATCCAACGGCAAAGAAGGTCGGAATGCCCGAGTAATTTGGACCGTGCAGGCACGATTGTAAAGACCCCGAGCCAACGAGCACAAAGCAGGAGAACACCATGCAATCCACTCTGAGTTAGCGTTTGATGCGGGTCTGGGCGCGTCAGTTGAAAAGTTGAAGAGTGATGCAAAAGATGACAGCTGCGCGCACAACACCGAATTCCCTGGGCAAGCACAGATACACGCACATGTAACTTCCGCGCCAACGCTGAAATTCCTTTCCTCTCCTTTCTCTCACCGTCCCACTCGAAAAAAAGAATAATAACAGAAACAGCTGTTCAATACCCATCCAAAGACGCCGTGGCAAGGCGATCTCCATAGAAAACAACGACGATCTATAGAATTGGGCAGCACGGGAAAGCACTTTGTGACAACCTTCAGACGGGCGCGCTGTTCGACGTGAATGGTTCTGACATTGGCCGCATGCAACCTCACTGGGCAGTAGTCTGCAAGCCGTGCAAAGGAACACATTTAGCAGCCCCCCCGAAAACCAGTCAAAAACATACCGCGCACAAGCTGCCTCCGGAACCAGCCATGGGTTGCATCACACAAGGTAAATCAGGTAAATTAGTTGGAGCAGCACTGGTCGGACGAACAGCTTGGGGTAATGGCAAGACTTGAGGAAGGACTTTCTCTTGCAAAATGTTAGTTTGTGCTTGGTCTGTTGAAGAAGAGCACACACACACATACATGTCCAGCGTCTTATGTAACAGGCTTGGAAGGAAGAATTTGTACGCTGCACATCATACCTTCTGCTAGATCGAAAGCGGCAAAAATAGTTTGCCGATTCAAAACGGTAAGTACCAAAATTACTCCTGTCCAATTCCCCACAATTTTTAGTACCATCCAAACCAAACCAAAATCGAAGTAAGGTCCACAGCACTGATCCATGCCTGCAGCAAGCGTGAAGGAATCGGGAGGTTAGATCTTCGACTATGATATCGCAGATTCAGTAGTCCACATACCCATCGTTGGATCCTGCTGGCAACAGCCACCTGTTGCGCCATTTGAGCAGAAAGCAGCACACATTCCCCCTGGTTGCTGCTGCTGCTGGCAACAGCAACAACACGTTGCGGGGTCACATGCGACTGGAGCTTGAAACTGCGTTCCCGTATTGGGGTGTGGTGCCCCAAACGTCCTGAGAAGGAAGGAGCATCCGTGATTTGTCAGTCATGCCGAATCAGAGGTCAGGCTAAGGGGAACACACCTGTTGGCGTACATGGCAACTCGTCAACGGTGCCTGAAGTCGCCCGAATTGAGAAAATGAGCGTGTTTCTAAAGTAAGAGTCAGATTACTCCAACGCCGTTTCCGCCCTGCAAGCAATTTCTTCGCAGGCGTTGCCGGGTAGGAGCGTGGTACGCCGCGAGATCAGCGGGCTCTGCCCTCATTTCTAATTTTCTGACTTGACGACTGTGTGATTCTTTTCTGCTGATACTATCGATTTAGCTATCTCAATTTTACGTACCTGCTTTTCGTTTCGTCCATTCCAGCTGCAGCTTTGCAATGTAGTTTGGGACCCCCACTTTGCCGCACGTGTGTTCCACCATACGGACCCAAAAGTGCCCCTCACCCCCACCGGAAGTCCATTTCCGACCAAATGAGCCCCAAACTTGAGAGGCACTTTCACGGCCCCTTTCCTCGAAAGAACAGACTACCCTTTGCTTACGTGTTTTGGGAGCTCGAGTAGGGGGGTTGAAGCACGTGATCACACTCCGTAGGCTTCTCACTTCAGCCGATAATGCTTCATCATTCCTCGAACGCCGGAAGTACGCTCGGATGACCACCGGTTCAAAAGTTGTGCTCCTGGTTTTGGGCTTCCCGCCTCACACTTTGTCTCCTTCCCTCCTATCCCTTGCATCTTTGAGGACTCTCAAAGAGTAAGACACATAGTGAAACCTTCGCTTGCAATGGTTGTTGAGGAGGTCGCCTCATCCGCGTATGCAAAAATTAGCATGGCCCAAATCCCTTGTACAGTTTGTTGGCACAATGTGCACACCCCGCGCACTTGTACACGGGAGCAGGTGGAATAGGCGAATTTACGTATGTAACGCTTGTACACATTCTCCACACCAGTGTACAACATGTTGTAGACATTGTGCACTTGTTGTAGACTGCAATAATATTAAGGAGGGGGCACGAGCCCTCCCAAACAAGGTGGAATACGTCCGTTTCCGTGTGTATAGTTTGTAGACACACTCCGCACACCTGTTGTTGGCGTGAAGAGGTAATATTAAGGAGAGGGCGCCAGGCGACTAGAATTGGTTTTTGTTGTGTGTTTCTTCGCTTTCCATGCTTTGTTGATCAAGCCTTGGGACCAGTGCACGCACCATTGCCCGCTGACTTGCCACCTGACGAGGAGAGGTCGTTTTTGACAAATTGAAAAAACGTGTACCGATGTCAAATGTGTAGACTCTGTGCCCACCTGGTGTACAACATTCACATTGTGTGGTACACACAAGTAGGGATATAAGGAGGGCCCGTGCCACAGCCTGTGCAACATGTGCATGTTGTACAGCAGGTGTGGATAGTGCCTAGGAGCTATACACAGGTGAATGGACTTAATCCACACGGGGACGGGTAATATCAAGCTGGGGTCGGGAGCCCTCCAAAATGGTGTAGAACATGCACATGTTGTAGACAGTGTGAACCGATTGTAGATCAAACAAGTAATATCACGGAAGGGGTAGGAGCGCCACAAAAAGGGTGGAATAAGTCCGTTGTGTATACATGGTGCAGACAAACTTGGTGTATGACATGCACATGTTGTTGACTCTATTGTCCTTTTGCAAGGCAAACAGGCAATATTAAGGAGGGGTTGGGTGCCCTCCCGAAAAGGGAGGTAAAGGTTCTTTTACTTACCTCCGCGAGACTTTATCTTGGAAAGATAGATGCGATATTACCTTCATTGACAATACAACATGATCCTTGGGCATGAGCGTTTATTATCTGTTGTGAGCACGCCAACCATTGTTGCCGCGTGTGTGGTTGTGGTTCCGTAGTGGTGGAAGTCGAAACGCGGAGCTACAAGCAAGCAACCGTCATCGCCACAATTCGTCACGCATAAGTGCAACGTGTCAAACTCACACGGTTCCCCCTTTTTTTTTGTGTGCAACCACCGTACCCATTGACCATTGGTGAGCCGTGCTCGCATCTTCGTCTAGTGCTTTGTTCGGCGTCGTTGTTGCAACCCATGGGTGGTTGCGTGGGATCCGATTTTGACCGTCCACAACATCCGCAGCAGTACCCTCAACCAGGATACGGCCATTATCCCCAGCCAGGTTATGGGGGCCATCCACAACAACCCGGCTACGGTCAACCATATTACGGACAACAACAAGGCTATCAACAACAAGGCTACCCACCACAAGGTTACCCACCACAAGGCTACCCGCCACAAGGCTACCCACCACAAGGGCACCCTCAACAAGCGTGGAACGGTCAACCTCCACAACAAGGATGGAACGGTCCACCACCTCCGCAACAGTTGAACGGTCCACCACCTCAACAGGGGTATGGCCAACCCCTGCCACCACAAGGGTGGAACCAGCCGCCTCAAAATTTGCCGACGTGGGCTCCCCAAGGTTGGCAACCGCCTCAATACGATCCACAATTGCAACACCAAAACCAATACATGCCCTATACGTCACCGCCCATGGTGTTAAATGGAAACCGGAAAGCCGTCTTGGTTGGAATCAACTACTTTGGAACCCGAGCTGAGTTGCGAGGTTGCATCAACGATGTGCGGAACATGATCGGTTTCATCGAACCGTATGGCTTCCAAAATACACCCAATACGATGGTTGTATTGACAGATGATCAACAGGTGGATTTCTAATCAACCATTCCCCTCATGCATCGTCCGTTACTTGCCGTTCGCCAATTATCATCTCGCCCATTAAGATGGTGGAAATTAGGGGTGTCGTTTAGCAAAGCATTTACATGCTCTTCTTCAATACGAACTCAAATTGGGTGCACGCAAAGTTGAACCCAAACTTTTCATTGCTGGAAAACGTGGGAAACACTGGGAACAATTGGGAGCAGCTGGGAAAAATTGGGAGAAAGTGGGAACAAGTGGGAACAGCAAGGGAAACTAGGAAAAAATGGGAAAAAGTAGGAACAGCTCGGACAAATTGGGGGAAAGTGGGAAAAAGTGGGAACAATTGGGAACATCTAGGAAATATTCGGAAACAGTGGGAACAATATAAGGAACAGCTGGCAAAAACTGAAGTGTACCACCACATAAACTCGATGACCGGGAAATGTGGTGGATCAGAAAATGGGGCCTGGGGCAAGTTCTCAACCGACAGCTACCCTCCTTGAAGTCTGAAAAATGGAGTTTCCTGTTCCGGTGGAAAGTGTGGGAGCGTGAACTCCAGGAAAAGGGAGGCTCAGTTCTCAGCATGGCCAAAGACATCATCTCAGCACCCCGCATCCTGAGCAACCCAGGGGCCTTCCCCCCTCCTCTGCAACTGCTAATTGTGTCCGCCTCAGAGCGTTTCTTATCAGCAGGAGACCACCGTCGACTGTTTGATACGGTAAAACAATGGTTTATAATCCACCACCGGGTCGTGCTGCAGTACCGGGTCACCCTGCGAGTGCCCCTACTCCAGGCGTCCCTGAAACCCCAGTTGCTTGCACGCATCTCTGAAGTTTTCCGGAGCGCACATTTTTGGCCTGCACCCCTGCAAGATTTCTTGCTGTCACGTGTGAAATTGGTCTCAGGAAAAACACCAAAAGTTAAAAATCTACTTGTCTCCGCCCGACCACCCGAAGAACATACCTCTTCTTTGTTTGAGCCTGTCCAACCCCACTGTGCCTGTCACCAGCTGCGCAATTGCCCAGGAGTCTCATATGTGCATGACCACGCCGTCTTCCGGGACCCACGAGTACTCCCCACCCTTGACAGACGGCTCTCACCGGCAGTTTTTTCGCAGAACCTCAAAAATTCTACCATCCCTCCATGGCCACGGATTTACGGGGATATCAAAAAATCACTCTTACGGTTCGCTGCCACTCTCCCTGACCATCGAGGGGTAGTCTTTGATCATCTGTTGTTGCCGGTAGCCAGCATGCTAGAGTCTGTGTACAATACCATCAAGACCAGCACCCCCCGTCACATGCACCAAACCCATATCTGCCGCCAGCGCCGCCTGTTGCCTCCGTTTCTGACGATTATGTTCTTTGACAAGGCGAACGAAGTGGCAGATTTCGCCTGCCGCGGGTTTTGGAAAATAGCGCATGCCCAGCTCTTGTTCGGTTCACCGAGGTTTCAGGAAGTAGCCCGCTTTCACACCAGTGCTGATGCCAGCTTTTTCCAGTTTTGGAGGACCATGGACGGGTTCTGCCTGTCCATGTTTGGCACGTACTTTGTCCTATCCAACGTAAAAGGCCTTTCCCCTCTAAGCCCTGCAGAAGCCCTGCGAGCTTTTGGCGCCTCACAACGCAGGAAGCTCACGGCATGCTACAGGCACCAGTGCAGGTTAGTGGAAACCCGTGCAGTTAAGCAACTCAAAGCCTCATACACTCATTGGGATAAAATCGAACTGCCTGTGGCCCAGTTATTTCCAGCGCTGACAGCTACCCAACTAAAACAGCGTGTCCTCCCGGACCCAAACCAAATGCCCCCAATCCCTGCTCCCCTAACTCTGCAGCCGGATTCGATATTTTTTCGTTATGTCGCTGACGTACCCCCGCCACCGCCACTCTATTCCTACCCGTCTACAAAGCTCCCTGAACCTAAGTGCCCGCTGGGTGTTCCTGATGTGCTGCCGGTACGAAAATACAAGTCTAAGGAGTTTGAGAACCCGCCAGTTGTGAAGTTTCGAGAAATTGTCCGCCACGCCGCCTCACCAGTGAAAATCACAGCCAAACTCGTCAGCCGGTCACTCACGGTACTATGGAAGGAGGCTGTTGTGCATTGCCCCGCGTTCGAGTTTGTTGGCTTGGAAAGTTTCGTTGACCAGGTTCGCGCGTGGCGCCAAAAGGGCTACAGGGGCACGCCTACAGAACTCGATCTGGTGGAAATGTTCCCGAACGTGCCACGCGAAGACATTCCTGTCGCGGTGCAATTTTACTATGAGCAGGTGACTGCAGCACGCCATCTCAAAACACCATTTTTTAACATTCATAAACATGGGCTTCGCACGCTGGATTTTCTGGGGGCCCAGGGCCGTGACAGTAATTTCTTCTCCTTCTCCCTGTCAGATATCCTGGCTTATACCGAGTTTGAGCTGACGTTCAATGATGCATTTGTCTTTTACGCTAGCATTTTCAGACAGACCACAGGAACCGCTATAGGCGGTACCCTCTCTGCCCAGTTTGCGAGCCTGGTGGTCATGTACCGTGAACGTGCGCTCCACGATGATGCTTTTTTCAGTGATATACCACTGTGTCGGTACCGGGATAATTACGGCACGCTGTCACAGAGTGAACAGTTTCTAGAGCAACTGTGTGAAAAATTGTCTCTGGCATTGAGCATGAAAATCACTGTCGAGTCCCAAGGGTCGGAAATTCCATTCCTGGGCTGCACACTCGCTATCAATACCGCAGGCCTGCCTACCACTCGTGTGAAGCCACCCACCCTCACGTCACAAACAGGGGATTCTACCGCATCCACGCTCCAGCGATGGGTCCACGCCTCCAGCCCTAATGCACGGTCTACCCTACGTTCTTCAGCACCTAACATGTTCCGGGGATGCCTCAAATATTCTTTTGATCGTCAGGACATTCTAATTAATTTCATCCGATACACTGCACCCTTGCGTTTGTGCTACCCCCCATCATGGTGGCGCCCCTTGTTCCTGAAACGAGCCGATGATATGGGTGTACTTGACCTGCTACAAGCTGTGTTAGTAGTGCCACTTCCTTCCCTGAAATCGTCCTCAGTGAACTCCCGGTGACACACACACGTCTGTGCCCATGACACCTCTCAATGTGCCTGCCTGGCCCCACATTCCACGGGACGTTTTTCCTGTGCTTGGATTTATGGTTGAATTTGTAAGCGAGTGTATCAATCGTTTAGCTCAGGTCCCTACAAATGCCCGACACCAGCCACAGCATTGTTTACAGCATGAGGTGTACGGATGGCCTAAAGGAAGCCTCATGTGATGCCAAGACCGGTACCGAACATTACAGGAAACCTGGCCGAACCAGAGCTGCACTCTTGCCTGCCCTCTCTTGCAGAGAACCGTTGTGACGGTTGCGGTTTTGTTTTTCTCCTTGCCTGTGCCCGTGCCAGCCCTGCTCCGAGGATTCCAGCCCCCGCCCGACGACGCATTTGAGGATTCAACCCCCAACATATTAATTTCGATCATTTCAACTTCTGTCGCCAAGGTCAGTCGTAACTTCCAACTCTATCACCATGTCGCATAATCCAGCTGCTCATAATCAAGCTTCTAAGTCATCGCTGCCACCTGGTACGGCTACTCCAGCTACCAACCAAACCGCAGTCCCATCTCCGCAATATGGTCAACCTGCGGCTGCTGCAACTCATTATGCTCAAGGCACTGTTCCGGGCGCCACGCTCTTCATCCCGCAGCACCATGCCCCAGCGCCGTGTGCTTATCAAGCCCAGACTGCACAAGTCCCGCCGACTGTCGCTGCCCCGGATCCCAATCAACTCGCCCAAATGATGCATGCTTTCATGGCTTCCCAAGGCACGCCGCTTTCGGTCCTTGCTACTTCTACGCCACAGTCCTCGCTGGGCCAGCCTGCCCCTGCTAGTTCGCCTCCTGTCGCCGCGCAGTTCTCACCTATCCAACCTCAACAGCTATTTTACCAACCGTCTCCTCCGTCACAGGCACCTCCAGCGGCCCCGACTACCGCCAGCATGTCCAACGAACCCCCAGTGATGCGCATCTCCGGCGACCTTCCAATGGGAACCCAAATGCTCTGGTGCGATGGGATGTACTTTGGCTGGGGTAACCACACTTCTGCTGGCCACGATGAGGCCATGAAGCTACAAGAGACGCACCCGGACTCTGGCCCGAACTACACTAAAAAAGATGGAGCCTTCAACCCCGCCGCTCTCATATGCAACTGCTGTGGAAAGACGGGCCATCAATTTAAAAAGTGCCCGCACGCTGACAAGCCGGGTGCCTCAGAACGCATCGCTGAAGGAATCCTCCGGGTGGAGAACAGGAAGGCCCGCACGAAAAACAATGTGGACGCTGTGCCGGCTCTGCGCCGCCATAAAGCATTTCCTACACACTCCCGTCCTGTACTCCACGGCGACGTAGGGGCAGAAGGAAAAGTCTTTTGTGACCGGGAATTTAACCGTGCCTGGGAGCAAGAAACGAGTGTACGTTGTGACGTGCTGGCACCATGCTGGGATCCGCGCCGTCGAGTCATCACGAGCAAGCGGCGAAAATGGGAACGCATTGAAAAATCATGGGATCGGATCAATTCCGTACTGGACTTTTCTTCCGCGTCGCACATCCGTAAGATAGCCGACCTACGGCTAACACACGTATCGGTTTCACAGTTAGGTTCGTTTGTGTACGTAGCATGGATCAAAGGGGACGGCCGAGTATATATTGGCCAGACCGGGGGGCGAGCACGACGCAGGTCAGTGGGCCAACGCGGCCGTGAACATGTCCGAAATGGCATGGATGTCGTGAGGTTACGAACTGGTCAAAAACTCCATGTGCCTTCAGACCTGTACCAGCTACTCCGAAAAGTTGGCGTGGAGAACCTAGTGATAACGCCCCTGGAAAGTGTACCACCACATAAACTCGATGACCGGGAAATGTGGTGGATCAGAAAATGGGGCCTGGGGCAAGTTCTCAACCGACAGCTACCCTCCTTGAAGTCTGAAAAATGGAGTTTCCTGTTCTGGCGGAAAGTGTGGGAGCGTGAACTCCAGGAAAAGGGAGGCTCAGTTCTCAGCATGGCCAAAGACATCATCTCAGCACCCCGCATCCTGAGCAACCCAGGGGCCTTCCCCCCTCCTCTGCAATTGCTAATTGTGTCCGCCTCAGAGCGTTTCTTATCAGCAGGAGACCACCGTCGACTGTTTGATACGGTAAAACAATGGTTTATAATCCACCACCGGGTCGTGCTGCAGTACCGGGTCACCCTGCGAGTGCCCCTACTCCAGGCGTCCCTGAAACCCCAGTTGCTTGCACGCATCTCTGAAGTTTTCCGGAGCGCACATTTTTGGCCTGCACCCCTGCAAGATTTCTTGCTGTCACGTGTGAAATTGGTCTCAGGAAAAACACCAAAAGTTAAAAATCTACTTGTCTCCGCCCGACCACCCGAAGAACATACCTCTTCTTTGTTTGAGCCTGTCCAACCCCACTGTGCCTGTCACCAGCTGCGCAATTGCCCAGGAGTCTCATATGTGCATGACCACGCCGTCTTCCGGGACCCACGAGTACTCCCCACCCTTGACAGACGGCTCTCACCGGCAGTTTTTTCGCAGAACCTCAAAAATTCTACCATCCCTCCATGGCCACGGATTTACGGGGATATCAAAAAATCACTCTTACGGTTCGCTGCCACTCTCCCTGACCATCGAGGGGTAGTCTTTGATCATCTGTTGTTGCCGGTAGCCAGCATGCTAGAGTCTGTGTACAATACCATCAAGACCAGCACCCCCCGTCACATGCACCAAACCCATATCTGCCGCCAGCGCCGCCTGTTGCCTCCGTTTCTGACGATTATGTTCTTTGACAAGGCGAACGAAGTGGCAGATTTCGCCTGCCGCGGGTTTTGGAAAATAGCGCATGCCCAGCTCTTGTTCGGTTCACCGAGGTTTCAGGAAGTAGCCCGCTTTCACACCAGTGCTGATGCCAGCTTTTTCCAGTTTTGGAGGACCATGGACGGGTTCTGCCTGTCCATGTTTGGCACGTACTTTGTCCTATCCAACGTAAAAGGCCTTTCCCCTCTAAGCCCTGCAGAAGCCCTGCGAGCTTTTGGCGCCTCACAACGCAGGAAGCTCACGGCATGCTACAGGCACCAGTGCAGGTTAGTGGAAACCCGTGCAGTTAAGCAACTCAAAGCCTCATACACTCATTGGGATAAAATCGAACTGCCTGTGGCCCAGTTATTTCCAGCGCTGACAGCTACCCAACTAAAACAGCGTGTCCTCCCGGACCCAAACCAAATGCCCCCAATCCCTGCTCCCCTAACTCTGCAGCCGGATTCGATATTTTTTCGTTATGTCGCTGACGTACCCCCGCCACCGCCACTCTATTCCTACCCGTCTACAAAGCTCCCTGAACCTAAGTGCCCGCTGGGTGTTCCTGATGTGCTGCCGGTACGAAAATACAAGTCTAAGGAGTTTGAGAACCCGCCAGTTGTGAAGTTTCGAGAAATTGTCCGCCACGCCGCCTCACCAGTGAAAATCACAGCCAAACTCGTCAGCCGGTCACTCACGGTACTATGGAAGGAGGCTGTTGTGCATTGCCCCGCGTTCGAGTTTGTTGGCTTGGAAAGTTTCGTTGACCAGGTTCGCGCGTGGCGCCAAAAGGGCTACAGGGGCACGCCTACAGAACTCGATCTGGTGGAAATGTTCCCGAACGTGCCACGCGAAGACATTCCTGTCGCGGTGCAATTTTACTATGAGCAGGTGACTGCAGCACGCCATCTCAAAACACCATTTTTTAACATTCATAAACATGGGCTTCGCACGCTGGATTTTCTGGGGGCCCAGGGCCGTGACAGTAATTTCTTCTCCTTCTCCCTGTCAGATATCCTGGCTTATACCGAGTTTGAGCTGACGTTCAATGATGCATTTGTCTTTTACGCTAGCATTTTCAGACAGACCACAGGAACCGCTATAGGCGGTACCCTCTCTGCCCAGTTTGCGAGCCTGGTGGTCATGTACCGTGAACGTGCGCTCCACGATGATGCTTTTTTCAGTGATATACCACTGTGTCGGTACCGGGATAATTACGGCACGCTGTCACAGAGTGAACAGTTTCTAGAGCAACTGTGTGAAAAATTGTCTCTGGCATTGAGCATGAAAATCACTGTCGAGTCCCAAGGGTCGGAAATTCCATTCCTGGGCTGCACACTCGCTATCAATACCGCAGGCCTGCCTACCACTCGTGTGAAGCCACCCACCCTCACGTCACAAACAGGGGATTCTACCGCATCCACGCTCCAGCGATGGGTCCACGCCTCCAGCCCTAATGCACGGTCTACCCTACGTTCTTCAGCACCTAACATGTTCCGGGGATGCCTCAAATATTCTTTTGATCGTCAGGACATTCTAATTAATTTCATCCGATACACTGCACCCTTGCGTTTGTGCTACCCCCCATCATGGTGGCGCCCCTTGTTCCTGAAACGAGCCGATGATATGTGTACCCTTCGTGAACCGGCCGTTTGAATCGGAGATTCACGGTACCGTGAATTTCACCCAATTTTGCTGTTTTTTGCTCGTAACTTGGTGCTATCGTGTGCTTTTGTCGTGCTACCTTCGCCCAAAGTAAGATGCAACAAATAGGTGCAATTTAGAGGTTTAAAGTCCCCGCATGGTTTAACAGATTTGGTGAGATTCACGTGAATGTGAGATTCACGCACCTAAATTCACGCAAAAATTCACGCTAGATTCACAGATTCACAGTATGTGAAATTCGTACGAAATTCGTGCGAAATTCGTACGAATTTCGTACGAATTTCGTACGAATTTCGTACGAATTTACCCTCATTTCCACTGTTTCGCTTTCCCACAGCTCTCAAACTCTTTGACAATGTCGCAGCAGACTATGTCTCAGCTCGCCAGCCTGGCCTCGCGCCCCGACCCCGCAGCCGACACCCTCGCCCACTACCAAGCCCCCCCCGTTGCCCACCATCAATTGGAGGAGGCAACGTACGAGTCGGAGGCACTGGGGGTGGATGCCATCGTGGGCTGGGCAGCCTCCCTCGACCCCTCCCCCGATGTCATCCACATCGACATGTGCAGCCCCACCCGCAACAGCTACCTCGGGGGGAGGGGATGGGCCACAACCCTGTGGAGGGAACTGCGCCACCAACTCCCCACCCTCAAATTTCTCCATCTGACCCCTCTCCCCTCCAGTGTTGACCAGCTCCTCAACTCGATGAGGAATAACCCTGTGGGGAAGCCTAAGGACGCCCACGTCCAGGTGTACCCCACCGCTAACCTCGTCCACACCCCCCCCCACTGCGATATGGTGTGCCTGCAGGATCTTGCTGCAGGTGCACCAGCAGGCCACTCTTTTTTCCCCTTTTCTTGGCATCTTGCCAACCCCCGGTGGTGGGATGATTTGGGCATCGCCCCTTTCCATCCCACCATCCCCCCCCAGGTGCACGTCCCCGACGTCACCCACCCCACCTTCTACAGCACAACTTCTTTGCAATGGTACCGTGGTGCCTCATGCGCCCCCCCCTTCATTTCGAGTGAACCCCCCCTCCGCACCGAACCCCTTCCCGACCCCCCTCATGGGGTGACGGGCAGCCCTGACCCCGCCCCCGACAGGGTTGGCCCCTCTCAGCCGCCCCTCAACTTTGTTGATGGGAACGGCTACATTGTGCTTCGGGGGCTTGTGGAGGAACGGGATTGTGAGGTGGGGTGGAACAAGGTGATGAAGGCGTGGGGCAGCGGCGACGAAAAAGTCGTCGCAAAAAATTTTGAGCTCCTTTTCAACGCCGCGCGGAGTGAGGAGCAGGCCAAGGATCCCGAGCTCCCCCGCCGGTGGCAAAGCAAGAGCGCCTTGGGGTCGGGGGTGGGGGGGCCTCTCTTCAAGAAGTTCCACCCCCACCTCACCGAAAGTGTCCCTGGGGTTGAGGACCTCCACCCAATGACGCCGGGCAGCGTCATTGTGGCCAGTGTGGGGAGTGGGCCGCAGCTCCCCCACACCGACGTGACCACCCACCCCGAAGTCCTCCCCCCCAGCGACAAGGCGGTGGGGGACTGCCACCTGAGTAGCTTCCTCTGCTTGTCAGAGGACTACCAGGTGGCGGTGCAGGCGGGGACGGCCCTGGGGGAGGCGGCGGAGGCGCGCTGGGACACCGTTCAGCTGCATCGGGGGGACATGCTGCTGATGGTGGCCACCAGCCGCCATCATGGATTGCCTGCCCACCCTGACTCCAAGGATGGGCTGCAGGGGGCTCTTTTTAACTTGTGGACCCCCGACCCCCGACACAAACACCACCAGGCCAACACCACACACTTGGATGCCATCCCCCCCAAGGAGGCCCTGGACGTTGCTGGGGATTTGTCCAGCTGGGACCTCCCCAGCGTGGACCAGGTGTTGTGGGTGGGGAAGGGGGCGGTTGCGAGGGTGGGGTTGTGGGAGGGGGAGGCTGCCCAGGCCCTGTTCGCCGACCCCCCGCAGACGCTCCCGGCAGGCCCCCCCACCTGCCCCTTCCACCCCCCCTTCATCTCCCGGTCGGCCCCGGCCGCCGACCTCGCCGTCATCGAGGTCGGCCCCCAGTGCATGCTGTTCTTCCTGGGCAGCGTGCACCAGCTGGAGGTCGTGAAGGGGGGCGATGTCGACGCGGAGTCGGAGATCCACTTCGCCTTGTCCGGCATTGCCCCCCCGGGTCGGCCGACCACGCTGTGGCACCTGGTGAACACGGTCCCAGCGTGGCGGTCGCCCAAGTGCGCGAGGACCGGGGCATGGAGCATCACCTGCCCATGCGACTGCAAGGTGTGCCTGCTTGTGTGTTTGCTTTGTGTATTTGCAACAATTGGACGAAATTCACGTGAAATTCGTACGAAATTCGTACGAAATTCGTACGAATTTCGTACGAATTTCGTACGAATTGCACGTGAATAAATTTGTGTGAATTTTCTCGAGATGTGAAATTCGTACGAAATTCGTACGAATTTCGTACGAATTTCGTACGAATTTCGTACGAATTTCTGTGAATTTCGTCCAATTTGCTCCTATTGCTCTTGCATTGCCCCGTCTCCACTCCCCCTTTCTCAATTTTTGCCTTGCACACCTCCCCACATCTGCATGCAGGTCCCGTTCACCGCTTGGTCGCCGGATATTCGGCACCACACCAGGCGCCAGTACAAGCCCCGGCCCCGATTGCCTGAGGAGCACGCCGAGCCCGCCGAAGGCCCCGGTGGCGCCCAGCCCGCAGGCACCGGCGGTGGACGGGCACCAAGCGAGGCCGGCAGCGTGCGCAGTGTGGGGTCGCAGCGCTCTCGGCGTTCGGGAGGCAGCGAGGCCAGCACCGCCAGGGGGCATATGGCGCGCGAGGTGGTGGTGCCCCAGCCGTCCCGCGACGAGCTGGGCGAGGCCCACACCGACCCCCCCCTGGACCGGGTCACCCTGGCCGCCAGGCAGCCGGATCCGGCCTGGACCCAGCAGGTGCCGCCCGGGCCGGATGGGCGGCAGCGGCACCTCAGTGCCGTGTGGGACATGGAGTTGGAGTCGCGGGGGGTGCAGGGCACCCTCCGCATCTCCTTCCCCTGCCCCATTGTGCTCCGGGGGGGGTCCAACCTGCCTGCGGGGCAGGAGCTGGTGGGCATGTTTGCCTACCGGCTTGTGAGTGGGCACTGGCGGGTGCAGACGGGGGTGTCGGGGATCAGGGAGGGGGGGATGGTGACGACGGCAGGGATTTGTGGGCTGAATGTGCTCACGGGTTGGGAGCAGCGGAGGCCGGAGTGGGTGGACGTGGCATGGGTTGCCATGCGCGTCCATGTGGGGAGGCAGCGGAAGATGGGGGTGGTGGCTGACGTCATTGACGTCGAGGAGGACGAACCCCCCCCCACGCGCAAGCGGAAAGGGCGCCCCGAAGGGGACACGGGCCCCACCCCCCCCCCCCAAAGCCCCGCGTACGGCCACCCCGGGGGAGCGGGCAGGGCGGGCGGAGCAGGCGGAGCCGTCGGGGGGGCGGGGGCAGAGGGGGGTGGTGCAGGAGTGGGTGGACCAGCAGCGGGCGGGGGCGTGGGAGGCACGCGCCATCAGCGCGGAGGCCGCCAACCGCGACCTCGAGGCCCGTCTGCGGGACTGCGAGTCGCGGTTGGCGGACGTCACCAGGGAGCGTGACCGGCTGGCCACCAAGGTGAAGACCCTGGAGCGTGACGTGGCGACGTTGCGCAAGGCAAAGCCAGCGGCACACCCAGCAGAGGCAGTGGAGAGGGCTGAGGGTGCCGAGGCCCCCGCCCCCCCGGGTGACAGGGGGGGGGCCAGTGTCGCCGGTGTCCGGTACCTCCTGGCCGGCGCACAGGCCTGGCATGCCCAGGCCGAGGCATGCGCCGGCCAGGTGTCCGCAGTGTCCACCGGCCTGCGGATGGCCATGATGGCCAGTGGCCAGCAGGTCAATGTGGACAACGTGGCCCCGGACGCCCCCAAGGTGATTGCCGCAATGGAGGATGTGCGCCGGCAGTACCCCCCCCACCGCCTCACGTCGGCGGCCATGGACCCCTCCTTTGTGGAGGCGGTGGCGGAGCAGAGCTCCCAGGGCTCCGCTAGCCGGAGCTCTGCCCCCGGGGGGGGGGGGTGTGTAGGTACCCTCCGGAGCACCTGTCCTTTCTAACCACGCCTTTCTAACCACGACGAATGTTATCCTGCCCCCCCCCCCCCCCCCCAAGCATGGGCAGTTTGACCGATATGTGGGGTACTCCCCCCCCACTGTGCGAAATTTTCTGCAGCACTGTTTGTACATTACCCCCTGACCTGATGTGCCCCCTGACCTGTTAACCTGTTAACCTGTTAATTTGCGATTCCTTTCTGCGGAACTGTTTGTATATTTGGGGCCACTTCAATTTCATTACTGTTTGTATATTACACTGCTGGCTGAGTGACAGCCGGAATGACAGCATGAGACAATGACAATGACAATGACAGCATGAGCACCATCCTGAGCTTGCTTTGTGAGGGTCAACGAGGGCACAAGGATGAGGCTTTGGCAGAAATTCTGTGACAGTCATGTGAAATTCGCACGAAATTCGTACGAAATTCGTACGAAATTCGTACGAATCTCGTACGAATTTCACATTTTCAGAATATTCACACTTTTCTATTCATGTGAAATTCGTACGAAATTCGTACGAAATTCGTACGAATTTCGTACGAATTTCGTGCGAATCTATGTGAATTTCTTTTAATTGCATGCGAATCACAGTAGAGAGAGTGGTCTGCGGCAGGGGGATGGTAGAAACTTTGCGATGACTGCCTGCCCATTCAACAGGTCCTGTATCTCACATCATGCCACGGCCCAAGGAGCCATTCCATCTGGTAGCGGATCGTACACGACGGCGGCGCGTACAAGAGCTCCAGGAGGTTGTTTCCAAGGAGCTTGCAGCACCCTACACCGTCAAGTACCTGCCCGACACGGGGCAAATAGTGCTCACCCCCGAAACAAGAATTGTAGCCACCGTCCAGCCCGAGCCCACCCAGGAGGAGAGGTTGATTATGGCCGTGTGGAGGATCCGGTCATTGCACCTCTCTAGGACAGAGTCCCGGTACCTGGTGGGGAGCATGACGTACGGTGTGGTATGGGACCAGGTGTACGGCATGCTCCGGCAGCTAGCGTTGCCGGAGTCCCGGGCGTTTACTGCCTATACGGGTGACGACACGGCCATCAATGGTGCGGCCTGCTACCTACCTGACCGCATCGCCCACCTATTCAAGTGTCGACCACCACCACCCTCGGCCATCATGCAGCCCGGGGACCGACGGCTGCATTGGTTGCCTATTGCGGTGGACGGTACATCGAGGCATGAGGCCTCGTACGTCCATTGCACGCTTGGTGGCACCGCCAGCCCCAACCAACTATCTAGTTGGTGGCTACTAGGGGGCAGTGAAAAGTGGGACACCCTCTACGCGGCCTCCCAGGAAATTGATTTTGATGATGAGTTGCGCAAGGCCGCAACCATAAGTTTTAAGGATACGGCAGGGACCGATAGGCAGTCCCTTTTTTTTCTGTGTGCAGATGGTAAGGCACAGGTGCTCATGGCGGGCTGCCAAAACTGGAAGGCAGAATCCCCTGGTGCCACTGTGTGTTGGGTCTGCATGCGTAACCGTGCTCTGTGCCTTGCTACCTTTGGCACAGCAAGTGCGATAGACGGCAACTGGGAACCAGCCGTTGCCATAAGTGCTATATATAGGACCATTATGAGTGATAGGCGAGTGCCTGATTATGGCCTCCATGGGGTCCTTCGTGTCCTGTTGTGTGCAGTCAACGGGACACGGGACCTAGTTGTACAATTGACAGGGAAGGCACCGGCCACTGTGGCACGCACCATGCTGCAACCGGTTTTAGATGAGGCACGGCTTGCTGCACGAACTTGCACCCGTGCCTCATTAAATAATGACAAGGCAAACAGCAAGGGGAAGGTGAGGATGGAGTGTGCTGCTGCCATCCATTTCATGCGCAATAAGGGTTGGGAGAAGATAATAGATGCTTGCCTAGAGCAGCCTAGTGTCAGGCAGCATCAAGTAGGGGGAAAAAGTTGGGAGTCGGTGTGCAAAACGTGGTGGGAGAATTTTGCAAGCATGTGTGTATACGCGTGGCGTTCCGCATGGTTCTCCGGGGCCGACTTGGGGCGGCTCCGGAACCATAGCATAGCCATGGGCGCTGCCCACAATGAGCTCCAGTGGGGCAAACTTCTGTGGACGCATCTTTGGATCGACCACATGTATTATTTTGCAAAGAAGTGGAGAATCTTGTCAAAGTTCTCCTGCTTTGCCATGGAGGGAAGTCACCGGAGGCTGAAGCGCATGTTGCGCAACAGCGGGGGCCTAAGCCTCCCCCGGGGGAGACTAGGGGTGCAAGTGGTTGTGGACAACCACACCATTGACGATAGCCTTTGGTTGCATGGGTGGGATGCGACCAAAAGGGCTCAACATGGGCAAGGGCCCATAAGTGTACAAACGTATGCAAGCCGCACAAGAAGACGGCTTCTAACCGACATGCAGCACCTTCAGACTCTACAGCGGCGGTTCCGGTGCCGCAAGAGACGGACATGAGATGACCTTACGAACCCAGACCATTGTTGCCTGTGACCGGGGTGCATGCTGGGGGGCTTACTAGGGGTGTGAGGACAAATCAGGGGGTGCACACGGGTAACATTTGTGTAAATTCACGTGAATTCACGTGAATTCACGTGAAATTCGTACGAAATTCGTACGAAATTCGTACAAATTTCACGTGAATTCACGTGAATTCACGGCTGTGAATCGGCTACAGGCTTGCCGGGTTCCGGCACCTCTCGTTTTGGGCACGGTGCGGTCATGATGCATGCTTTTGGGGCGGGACTTTCATTGGATGATGCGTAACAAAGCTAGGGGAGGAATTTTGGCCCCTCAAAGCCCTTGAAATGAACCAAGAATATGGCATTTTCCCCCCAAAAACCTCAAATTTTGGGTAAATTCACGTGAAATT
Source organism: Eutreptiella sp. 'Long Island Sound 2002' (assembly GCA_964036045.1). Lineage (NCBI taxonomy): Eukaryota > Euglenozoa > Euglenophyceae > Eutreptiales > Eutreptiaceae > Eutreptiella > Eutreptiella sp. 'Long Island Sound 2002'. Next base: position 1,409,508 of record OZ038383.1, on the reverse strand, counting down.
CACGCAATTATTCAAACGGCCACTTAACGGCCGTTCACGAAGGGTACATGGGTGTACTTGACCTGCTACAAGCTGCGTTAGTAGTGCCACTTCCTTCCCTGAAATCGTCCTCAATGAACTCCCGGTGACACACACACGTCTGTGCCCATGACACCTCTCAATGTGCCTGCCTGGCCCCACATTCCACGGGACGTTTTTCCTGTGCTTGGATTTATGGTTGAATTTGTAAGCGAGTGTATCAATCGTTTAGCTCAGGTCCCTACAAATGCCCGACACCAGCCACAGCATTGTTTACAGCATGAGGTGTACGGATGGCCTAAAGGAAGCCTCATGTGATGCCAAGGCCGGTACCGAACATTACAGGAAACCTGGCCGAACCAGAGCTGCACTCTTGCCTGCCCTCTCTTGCAGAGAACCGTTGTGACGGTTGCGGTTTTGTTTTTCTCCTTGCCTGTGCCCGTGCCAGCCCTGCTCTGAGGATTCCAGCCCCCGCCCGACGACGCATTTGAGGATTCAACCCCCAACATATTAATTTCGAACTGGGGAAAATTGGGGAAAAGTGGGAACAAATGGGAATTGCTGGGAAAAGCCGAGAAAAATTGGGAACAAGTGCGAACAACTGGGAACAAATGCGAAAACCTAGGGAAAAGTGGTAATAAATGGGAACAATTGGGAAAACTGGGGAAAATGTGAAAAAGTGGTAACAAATGTCAACAGCTAGGAAAAAGTGGGAACACGTGGGGGAACATTTGGGAAAAACTGAGAAAAAGTGGGGAAAAGTGGGAACAAATGGGATTAGCGAGAAAAAACTGGCGAAAATTGCCAACAACCCATCGTCCACTTCAAAGATGGAGGTGCCGTGCATTTGGTTCCCCATCGCATCGGGACTTGCACGCTGACCCGTTCTTCCAAGACATACCACTCTGCCGCTACCGGGATAACTACGGGACACTGTCGCCGAGTGCTGAATTTCTGTCCTCGCTGTGCACCCGGCTAGCCACTGCACTGGGCATGCAAGTCACGGTGGAAACACAAGGCACATAAATTCCTTTTCTGGGTTGCACACTGGCGTTGGACGAGCAAAATCTCCCCACTACACGCGTCAAACCGCCCTCCTTCTATTCTCAGCCTGGGGACTCCACAGCCTCCACCCTGCAACGCTGGGTCCATTTCTCTAGTCCCAATGCACGTCCCACCCTGCGCTCCTCAGCCCCCAATATGTTCCGCTGTAGCCTGAAGTATTCCTTTGGTCGCAGAGACATCCTGGTGAACCTTATACGCTATACTGTCCCCCTCCGTCTGTGCTATCCCCCCGCGTGGTGGTGGCCTCTATCCCTGAAACGTGCAGATGCCATGGGAGTGGACGATTTACTGCGGGCGGCGCTCTCTGTCCCGCTCCCACCCGTGCCTGAGCCTGTAGCAAAGAATCTGTACGTCGCCAGAAAATAGGCACCGTAGCACGATAGCCAGTTGGTGTGAACCCTTGTAGCCCGCAGCGAGCCTTCTTCACAAGTGAGCACGCTGTGGCTTGAATTTTCGTTGAACCTATGTGTGAACGTGTTGCCCGCCATGGCGCCAGCACTGTCATGCCCTCTATTGCAGAAACCTGTCACGTGATGGTAGCGGTTTTTTCTCTTTGTGCATGCTCCCTGCTTGCCGTGTGAGGATCAACCCCCGCCAGACGAAGCAATAGAGTGGAGTTCAATCTTCAAAATAAATTTCGATCGTTCAAACTTCTGACGTCAAGGCCAGTCGTAACTCCCGATCTTCAATGCATCAATCAATCAAGCAATCAACCAATCTGATCTACTAGCGACATCATGTCTAACAACTCGTTGCCCAACACATCACTGCCGTACAACATGGCCGCCAATGCTCAAGTTCCTATCTCACAAGCTCCCCAATACCACAACAACCCGCCGACGATGCCGCCGCAAATGAACCCGGGCTCAATGCCAGGGGCCACTCCGTTCATGCATCAATCACCAACGCCAGAACCAGGACCCGCCTCCTACATTTTTCCGCAAACAGCTGCAAGCGTGCCACCATCCATCGCTCAACCTAATACTGCACAGCTGGCCAATTTCATGTCGGCCTTCTTGGTTGCGCAAGGTACACCCCAGTCCACAGCGTCGTCTGCTACCTCGCCGTCCACAGTCCAGCAACCATCGCCGACGAGTCCTCCTGCTTCAACACCTCACCTTTCCCCCTTACAGCCTCAGCAACTCTTCGGTTCACAACACGTGCAACCGACTCCACATCTGCCTACTCACCAGTCCCACCAACAACCTGCCCCAGCGAGTGAACCTCCAGTTATGCGAATTTCAGGCGAACTTCCAGTGGGTACACAAATGCTTTGGTGTGACGGCCTGTACTGCGGCTGGGGCAATCACACAACCGCGCGCCACGACGAAGCAATGGCTCTACAAGAAACCCATCCCGATACCGGCCCCAATTATTCACGAAAAGACGGATCCTTCAACCCGGCTGCACTGATCTGCAATTGCTGCGGAAAAACTGGGCACCAATTCAAAAAATCCCCACATGCGGGAAAGCCGGGTGCCGCCGAACGGATCGCCGAGGGCATCTTTAGGGTAGAAAATAAAAAGACGCGCACAAAAAACAACGTGGACGCGGTGAATTCGCTTCTCGCTGCAAAAGGAGTTGACACGCAAACTCTGTCGTTTAACCGAGACTTTGGTGATGGAGGCACGCGCTCAGCGAATACCTCACCACCAGCCCCACGACCAGCTTCAATTCCATCACCTACAACCCCACTGGGACCAGTGCAAGCGACCACCCCAGACATGGTCACGTGCATGTTGCAAGCCCTGCAATTGTTTTCGCAAACCCACGCTCAGAATCCAGCACAACACCAGCCCCCACCTCTACACGTGCTGAATGTACACCCACCTGGTCCTGGTTCCGCGTCGTCCCACAATCCACCGTCCGTTGGCCCTACGTTGTCCCCAGTACCGGAGCCCGTTATCGACAACTCTTCGACCGCCTCAGGAGCGCAGTCTATGTCATCAATCCCCTCCGCCGCATCGGGCGCTACCTCTGAAGGTCGAGAAAGCCAGAAACGTGCCCGAGAACGCCCTCCAGCAGTGGATGGGGACGTTACCCCAAGCCCAGCGGCGAAACGGAAAGGACGGGCTGACGGCTCTAGCCCCAACTCTGCCATGCCAGTAGATGACACTGTCCAAGCGCTGTTTACCGGCCCCGACGAAGCTTCTTCCTCTGCCCCCCCGCCACGTCCCGTTCCCGCCGAGGTTGCTACACTCCGTACCGAACTGGCTGGACTGTCGACTACCCAGGAAGCCCAGAAGCAGCAACTCCGAGCCCTTGAAGCAAAAATGGACAACAGTGATAAAAAACTGGAACGCCTCATAGCGGCGCAGACGGCCCGGAAGTCATCGGCCTGGCACACACGAGGGGAAGTCGACGTTGCTGCCCAGAAGGCCTTGAAAGGCCACATCAGGAAAGCGGCCAAAGGCTCGAAGCTGTTCGCCATATCGTTGCAGGATGACGGGTTCTACAAGTATGGCCCTGTACTGGTACTCGAGGATTCCACGAAGGATTCATTCCTATTCACTACCCGCCTGGACTTCAAGGGAGCCGACGAAGAACTAACCGACGACGACATGGGCTCATCCCCGTTCGCCTTCACCTTCCGGCAGGAGGCGGACGCCCAGAGGGTCATCGTTGTCCTGAACGACATCCTGCGTGAGCAGGACAAGCTATAGACCTCCGCCCTGAGCCATCCTGACGCAGGCTCTCCGAACACAAGTCCCCATGCACCTGAACACCAGCCGCCAGCTACCGCTCCGTTCTTCGAACGTATGGCCAGCTTGGCCTCAGAGCTCCAACAACTGATCTCAGTTCTTCATGCTACTTTAGCTGCATATCACTGGAGTGAGCTGACTACAGCGGCGTCTATATATACACTGTTCTCCGTCTGCGTGGCGTTTGTCAAGGATACCACCCCTGCGCACTACCACACAACCCCACCACCTACAGCCGGATCCCACCCTCCGCAGGGCCACCCCATACCACAGCAACGTTGGGATTCTCAATGGCTTCCTGACCAGAGCTATCCCCCACTACAACGACCCCGGGACCTCCAGCAACAACAATCGGACGACATCTTGCACCGGGCGTATGCTACAGCACTATCCGAGCGGAAGGACATTGCCAATGCTATTTCGGCCCTGAGGACCTCTACTGAGGCCCATGAACTTGCCACGCCTGGCGCTATCTGTGCTCCCCATGCGACATTCTTCGACCCCCGCACCCCACTGCCGCGCTCTTGTGCGAAGCGAACCCTCCCGCCGCTATGGCGTACCGCCGGGCCTGTTACGTTCACCGCTGCTGCAGCTGCTGTTCTCTCGATGGATGCACAGGCATTGCCTCAGCGAGTGGTACCGGTTTTCAGATGTACTCTTCCTAGAGTTCTGTGGGACATTCCAGGCCACCGTACAGGACGTCATCGGCTATGCGGCATCGGCCATGTGGCCGTCGTTTCTGTCTATCCACTGGGCCAATGTGCTGTTTCGTACCTTTGGCGTGGCGCATCAGTACGGACCCCAATCCCTGCTGTCACCGTTCTCTTTGTCGCAACACCCGACGTCGGCCGATCGCCCCGGAGTCCTCCTCCCACTACATACCACCTCAGCAGCAACAACGCATAGTGCCATAGAAGCCGCCTACGCTTCGGTGTGGAGTACACTGGCAACCCTCACACGCAACGATCAGCGCAGGCCAATCCCCTCGTGCGTTTTCGCAGCACCCCACACATACCAGGCGGAATACATACAACACCGTTTGGCATCTGCATCACAGGTGCCTGCACAAAACCAGCCCCACATCACATTGCTGACTTCAGCCATCCCCCTCTCAGCCCTTGTCTCCCGTCTAGCAGGCCCTGACTCCCAAGTCCGGCTATGGATGCTCTCCACCAGTAGCTCACCACCTGCTTTGTCCCCATATGCCGCTATCCGCTTCCGCAATGTGTTTGCACCAGCCCTTAGACGCTATAAAGCCTTCCCCTGCCGATCGGAACCTGTCCTACAAGGTGACGTTGGAACCCAGGGAAGAGCCCTCTGCGAAGCGGAATTCAGTCGTATCTGGGCAGCCGAGGTGACCGTCAGGCGCGATGCACTGTCGCCCTGCTGGGACCCACGGAGGCGTGTGATCACGAGGCGAAGACGCAAATGGGAGTTGGTTGAGCAGTCCTGGGATAGAGTGAACTCAGCGCTTGATTATTCCACTGCTAAGCACATCCGAAAAATTGCTGACCTGCGCCTCACCAATGTGTCTGTGTCCCAACTGGGATCCTTTGTGTACGTTGCGTGGGTGAAAGGCGATGGCCGAGTATATATTGGCCAAACCGGTGGGCGGTCTAAGAGACGTTCAGTAGGGCAACGAGGCCGCGAACACGTACGTACTGGTATGGACCTGGTGCGACTTCGACATGGACAAAAAATTCACGTGCCCTCGGACCTGTACCAGCTGCTGCGCAGGGTTGGCGTTGAAAACCTCGTCATTACCCCGCTTGAAAGTGTCCCACCCCATAAGTTGGATGAGCGGGAAATGTGGTGGATACGCAAGTGGGGACTGGGCCAGGTGCTCAACCGGCAACTACCCTCTCTCAAATCTGAAAAGTGGAGCTTTCTCTACCGGCGCAAAGTGTGGGAACGTGAGCTCCAGGAACGGGGCGGTTCAGTACTGAGCCTGGCCAGGGAAATTATCGCGTCGCCGCGCACACTGAATACCCCAGGAGCCTACCCGCCACCCCTGCAGCTTCTGGTCGTTTCCGCCACTGCACGTCTCCTATCTGCCAGCGAACACCGACGGCTGTTTGATGCAGTGCGACAGTGGTTTATAATACACCACAAGGTGGTCTTGCCGTACAGGGTGCCCTTCCGAGTACCGCTACTGCAAGCCTCAGCGAAGCCTACCGTACTCGCCAAAATTACGGAAGTGTTTCGAGCTGCACATTTTTGGCCAGCGCCCCTGCAGGACTTCTTGTTGTCTCGTGTCAAAGTCATTTCAGGAAAAACACCGAAAGTGAAAAATCTGTTGATCTCTTCAAAACCCCCGGATGCATGCACCGATGTGTTGTTCCAACCACATCCTCAAGTTGCCTACGTTCATGGACATGCGGTTTTTCGGGATCCCAACGTCCTGACCTCCCTGCACCGTCGCCTATCACTAGCAGTGTTTGGGCAAAATCTCAAAAACTCCACAGTGCCTCCATGGCCACGGATCTATGCCGACAATAAAAAATCGGTGTACAAGTTTGCTGAAACCCTCCCTGACCATCGAGCTGCAGTTTTTGACCAGCTGATTCTGCCCATCACACGCGCGCTAGAGTTTGAATACCAGGCCATTAGCTCAGCAACTCCACGCCATCTGCACTCCTCCTTTATCACCAGACAGCGTCGATTGTTGCCTCCTTTTCTGAAGGTTATGTTTTTCGATAAAGCCAATGAGGTGATCGACTTTGGGTGTCATTTCTTCTGGAAAATTGTCCATGCGCAGCTCCTGTATGGGTCACCCCGGTTTCGGGAAGTTGCACGCTTCTCCAGCAGCACTGATGCCAACTTTTTCCTGTTTTGGCGCACCATGGATGGTTTTTGTCTATCCCAACTAGGAACCTATTTTGCTCTGTCCCGCCTCAAAGGCCTTTCTGCACTACACCCCGACGAAGCCCTACGGGCCTTTGGCATTTTTCAGCGACACAAGAAAAGTACCATGTACCACAATCAGTGCAAGTTGGTTGAAACCAGAGCCATCCACCAGTTGAAGCGGTCCTACCCACAGTGGGATCGCCTGGCACTCCCGACAGCACACCTCTTCCCAACACTCACGGCAGCACATCTTCGCAAACGAACCTCGCCTGACCCGTCAAGTTTGCCTACGTTCTTACCCACACCGCCTTTGCCTTACGGATCTGCCTTCTTTATCCATGTCTCAGAGGAACCCCCAGCTCAGCCTGCATACCACTACCCGTCTCGTCTCCTCCCTGAACCAAAACAGCCATTGGGGGTGCCTGATGTCCTGCCTGTGCGCAAATTTAAGTCGAAGGAATTCGCAGTGCCCCAAGTTGTCAAGTTTCGTGAAATCGTCAGGCACGCGGCCTCACCGGTAAAAATTACAGCCAAGTTTGTTAGCAGAGCCCTCACCGTGCTTTGGAAATTAGCAGTGACACACTGCCCAGCGTTTGAGTTCGTCGGGCTTGAGAGCTTCGTGGACCGGGTACGAGAATGGCGCACCCGGGGATATACCGGCACGCCGACAGAGCTCGACTTAGTAGAAATGTTCCCCAATGTGCCCCGCGATGATATCCCGGTGGCCATCCAGTTTTTCTACGACCGTGTGACCGAAGCTCTGAACCTGGGCCCAACGGCTTCGTTTAATTTGCACCGCGATAACCTACGGGCCCTGGATTTTTTCGGGGCGAAAAGCAAAAACCCGAGTTTCGTGTCCTTCTCTCTGAGTGACGTACTGTCATACATGGGTTTTGAACTCCTGTGCAACGACGCATTCGCGTTTTATTCCAGCATATTTCGACAGACCACGGGTACCGCGATTGGAGGCAGTCTGTCTGCACAGTTTGCGAGCATGGTAGTCATGTATAGGGAAAGGGACTTGCACGCTGACCCGTTCTTCCAAGACATACCACTCTGCCGCTACCGGGATAACTACGGGACACTGTCGCCGAGTGCTGAATTTCTGTCCTCGCTGTGCACCCGGCTAGCCACTGCACTGGGCATGCAAGTCACGGTGGAAACACAAGGCACATAAATTCCTTTTCTGGGTTGCACACTGGCGTTGGACGAGCAAAATCTCCCCACTACACGCGTCAAACCGCCCTCCTTCTATTCTCAGCCTGGGGACTCCACAGCCTCCACCCTGCAACGCTGGGTCCATTTCTCTAGTCCCAATGCACGTCCCACCCTGCGCTCCTCAGCCCCCAATATGTTCCGCTGTAGCCTGAAGTATTCCTTTGGTCGCAGAGACATCCTGGTGAACCTTATACGCTATACTGTCCCCCTCCGTCTGTGCTATCCCCCCGCGTGGTGGTGGCCTCTATCCCTGAAACGTGCAGATGCCATGGGAGTGGACGATTTACTGCGGGCGGCGCTCTCTGTCCCGCTCCCACCCGTGCCTGAGCCTGTAGCAAAGAATCTGTACGTCGCCAGAAAATAGGCACCGTAGCACGATAGCCAGTTGGTGTGAACCCTTGTAGCCCGCAGCGAGCCTTCTTCACAAGTGACCACGCTGTGGCTTGAATTTTCGTTGAACCTATGTGTGAACGTGTTGCCCGCCATGGCGCCAGCACTGTCATGCCCTCTATTGCAGAAACCTGTCACGTGACGGTAGCGGTTTTTTCTCTTTGTGCATGCTCCCTGCTTGCCGTGTGAGGATCAACCCCCGCCAGACGAAGCAATAGAGTGGAGTTCAATCTTCAAAATAAATTTCGTGCATAAACCGGGCGATGTTGAGTTTTGAAGGGAGTTGAAGTTGGCGTGTTGAGTGTGAATATACAAGCCCAACCGGTCGGCGAACATATGGGGGCCACGAACCAATGAGGAACCGATCCATTCAGCCCGAGTGGTTTCCCCATTGACACACTTGTTTTGTCTATCCACGCACATACCTCCTCATTGGAAGAAGACGGTTTGGGTGTGGATGGGTGCGCGGCGCGCATTGACAATGCGATGGATTTTCCGGATGTCGAGGGTGGCAGGGAGGAACGTACAAGCGAAGGAATCTCCGGTTGCTCGGGTGTGAGCAATCTCATCGAGACGCCCGTTTGTTGCCCTTCATCTCATTCGCAGAATCCACAATTCACTCCCACAAGAGAGAACATCACCAACGCGTTGCAGTGGTTGGTTCAGGGGGTACGGCCTGGAGACATCCTCTTCTTCCACTTCTCGGGGCACGGCTCCAGAGCCCGAGACCAAGACGGAGATGAAGCGGATGGCTATGATGAGACCATATGTCCCGTGGATCATGAATACGCAGGTCGGCACCCCTTGCGTTGACCCCCCACAAACACCACCACAAAGAAATAGGATGGTCAGGTGGGGGGGGACAGGCGAGCTTTTTGAATCTACAAGATTAGCGAGGAGCTCGGAAATCCTCTTCTTCAACCCTCTACGGACCCCGTAAATCAACCATAGCCAACTCGTGCGCTACGTCAATATGTGGGCAAATTAACGGCTTCTGCGTGAGAAACGTGGAACCGCGGAATGCTCACAACTCCTCTTTTGCTCCCACCAATGACAATTGCCCAGGCCAACAAGCAAAACGCACAAAAGACACGGGACACCGGTTGTACTAGACACCGGTTGTAGTAATGGACCAACGTGTGTGGGACCCCGTGTAGTACTCACCCATGTCCGCAAAGCGCTCGGGAGCGCTAGGTTGCTCATCACCCAACCGAAAACAGCCTTCACTGCCCTCATTAGGCTCAAGAATGCTCAAACCGCTTGGTGCATTTTGCGGTGCGCATTGGGGTGCATTATGGGTGTGCATTGTGTGGTGAGACCGACCTTTGCTTATAAGGTCGCGGGAGTGGTGTGCTCGGCCATGGTTCCGCACCTGCTTCACAGGAATGATTCATGATGACGAGCTCTTTGACCGCATTGTGCGTCCCTTGCCTCAGGTGTGTTTTTCTGTCAATAATGTGGGCAGTGACCGCGACACGCACCCGACACTCACCCGACACGCAGCCGACTCGCACCCGACAAGGGTGCGTGTGGGGTGCCTGTCGGGTGCCGTCGAGTTCGTGTCGGGTGCGGCTGGGCGTTGGGTTCGTGCCGGGTGCTGTCGAATTCGTGTCGGTGTGCACCCGATATGCACCCGATGCGCACCATAGCAACGGCGAAAACCCCCATTGTGCTGAGCGGGGATTCGACAGCCGGTTGCGAGCGTACAGCGACGAGTGATCGACGGGTGAGCGGGCGAGGGCGTCGTGCGGGGAGGTCCGTGGCTGCTGACAGTGGCTGTTGCGGTCGACATGCACCCATCCCTCGCCTTGCGGAGGACCAGTGCTGGCTCCTTCAGCCAATTGGTCTTGAGCCCCATCTGAGGGCCACACGCCGGCGCAGCTTTGCTCGCGCCAGGACAAAGCGCTGCACACCCCCTTTTGCTGCAGGGCTGCCGCCTCACCGCTGTCATGGATTGCTGCCACAGTGGCACAGCGTTGGATCTGCCCTTCGTGTTCGGCGCCCAACAAGGTCTGCAGTGCCCACTCTGTTACTGCACCGACTGATGTGCTCCGGAGATGGACTGAAGAGTGCCAATTCTGCTAGAGTGCACTATAGGCATTTGATGCTACGTTTGGGTCTTGGGTATTTTGTCCCAACGCGCCCCAAGGGCTCCACCACTTTAAGTGAGGCTCTCCATCATCGAGCCCGAAGAAGTAACCCCTGTGGGTCCAGGACAGCAACAACGTCCACTTTCACATTTTTATCCCCCTTCATCCGTTGTTGTGTGGGTGCATGGCTGCAGGTGTTGTGCTTCCGTGTGTGGGCTTGCTTTAACGAGCTCCTATGCCAGCACCGCACTGACACCCTGCACTGCCCAGACCACCTCTCAACTTCTCGCATGGGCACTGCACAGGCCCCTACCACACATTTAAAGAGACGCCCATGTTTTCCGTGTGCCGACTGGTGCTTGGGACCGGACGGCCCATGCTCTTCTTTTGAATCAAACAATGCCTGGAACAGCAGCCCCCCTCTCCCAGACGGCCGTTGGTCATGGCCGTTGGACGGCCCCTGCCGCCAGACGCACGCCCGCCGCTTATACACATCCTTCGCCCCATTTACAACGTTTACAAAGCAATTTGCAACTGAAAGGAAGTCCCAACTGGCCCCACAACAAGACACAGGCATGACTGCAGCAGCATTCCCTGGGGCAGGAGGCTGTTTTCTCGCGGCGCAAGGTAGATGCTGTTGCAGTTGTCGCCAGCCGGCCCGTATGTCACGTCTGTTTCCTGTCTATTCCTGTCTGTTTCGATGTCCATGCGCTGGCGGACACGTGTCCGAGGGCATCCATGCCTCGTTGTCCAATTTCCGACAGGGAACTTACGTTAAAACCAAAGCCCCCTCCCCCCTTTGCATCGCCCTCCAAACTTCACGGTTTTGAGAAAGACTTCGTGTGAAGCATCGACGGCGCCGGCGGCGTGGGAGGGGCACCAAGTGGCAGAAGCAGCACTTGTGAGCAGAGGGACAACCGTCCCACTCTCACCCACTCAAGCAGTTTTCCCCCAAGGTCCGGAGATCCGGGTTTCGTCGACGAAGGGGGAGGAGGAGGATACGGTACTGGACTCGCAGGTCCATATGTCCAGGATATACATCAGGGGAGGAGGAGGGGGACACCCACAAGGAGGACAGGCGAGTAGTGCGAGTGTGGGGAGGCAGGGGCGGGAAATGGAGCGGCGGGGTATGGGAAGCACATGCAAGGGGCTAGGCCAACCTGTGGGGCCCGGTGGTCGTGCGCCCTACAAACACGCGAGCGGAGATCACCGCGGTGTGGAAAGTATTGGATCACGTCCGGAGGAAAGATGCCCTGCTGATTTATTGAAATTCTGATCGAGTGGTATGGGTGTTTGAAACAACTGAAGGTGTGCAAGAGGAGGAGGAGGAGGACGGTCGGAGGAGACCGAATGTTGACCTGTGGGAGATAGGGATATATATGGGCATATAGGGATAGCAGGGAACGATGGCCGTGTCACCGTAGCCTTGGTGATGCAGCGGTGCGTACCCGGCATGCGCGCAGGTTCGAATCCTGCCCCGGGCTACGTTTTTCCTGGTCCGGGGGTATTGCACAGCTGAACAGTTCTATTTTGTTCGACGGCAGCAGTACCGTAGCCTTGGTGCATCGCATGCCGGGTACCCCCAGGCTACGTTTTTCCTGGTCCAGCTTCAGTGATCCTTGTTTCTCCACCCTGGTGGACAAATTCTTTCGCAAAACCCGAATCAGCGCCTACACCCGGAAGTACCAACTGGCACATTTACTGAGCCTTTCTGGCAGCCCCGCCCCCCTGTATGACCAACCTGCATTGCGGTGCACGCCACTGCCCGTTGACGGAAGGATTGGTCTGTCATAACATTCGGGTCCTGCAGAGGGCCTCTGCCGGTACACTGCATGGCACTCTGGCATGCTCGAACAGGAATGCAAGGCCGCATCGCAGGCATGAACAACAACTGGAACCCTGCGTTTGACGACTATTACTACGGAGATGACCCCGATGAGCCCACAGACAAGGTCCGTGTGCGGCGCGTGCCATACCCCAACCCCGGCGCTTCCCGTGGACTGCGGACTAACGCTGGCAGAAGCAGAAGGGCCCGGGAGGACTCCGTGCCTCGCCAAAGGCCATGGTGGGGTGGGGTGGAGGGTGGGGGGGGATCTTTCTCTCAGGATGCGTTGCATCGGGATGTGCCGGTTCTCCGTCCATGCCGTGGATAGGAGCGGCCCTTCCCCCACACACGGCCCTTGGCATGCGGTGAAAATGTGCAGGGGTCTATTTCGCGTGGGGAAGTTTCGTCTCTCAAATAGGCCGCGAAAGTAACCGCGCGAAATCAGCAACCTCAGGCCCCTACCCTCTGGCGGCGACAGGCAGGTATGGATGGCTGGATGGGTGGATGATGTTCCTGCCCCTGCCCCTGACGTTTCCGTCCCTCTCCCCGCACCACCGCCTGCTGTCCACAGTGTGTCCGCTGAAAAAAAGTGTTGCATACGTCAGCATGAACGAGGCAGAGTTGGCTGTGTGGCTGTTGGGTCTCCCTTGCGGAAAGAGTGGCACCTGTGTGAGAGTTGGGACGTCCCGCGGAATGTCCCTCCGCTGAGACAATGTCCTTTCTGGGACCCACCGCGAAGTTTCCCGCCGCGCAATGTACCCCCGCGAAAGAAACCCCGTGCGAAGTCCCCCACCCACCCACTTGAGTTGCACCAGGTTTATACACGGGGCAGGCCTGCGCTTGGAGGGGGTGTTGCAACCCCCCCGCCCCACCACCACCACCACCCTCATTTCGGGGATGCAGGCGCATGTTGACGTGCAGGTATGAGATCTGCTGGTGTGCGCTACGTGGGCGTGTGGTAGTGGGCATTGTGTAGGCTGTTGAGGACATTCCATCGGATTTTCCCCAGGGGACGACTTGGAAGGCGCACGGCGCTCGCCCCCCCCCCCCCCCCACAGGCCCCTCTTCTTTTCAGCGCCCCTCTGTACTTCTCTGTCTTCTGCCATTTTCCATTATTTGCACTACTGCACTGAATGTACAGGTCAGCTGTTGTGACGACCAGGGACGCCTGGTCTGATGTCTGTACTGCCTGTTTTACTGAGGTTCAACCAGGCATGGCATAGAGAATAAAGATGCACTTATGCCATGCTGAGGAGTGCATTACCTCTGTCTGTTTTGCTGCCCTGTTTCTGATTCTCTCTCTTTTTAGTTCAATATCTCTCACTTAATCTAGGTCATACCCCCCCCCCACAGGCCCAGGGGAAATCCAACTGATCCGAACGATCCCAGCTGTAACAATGCAGTATGGACAGACTACCCGCACACAAGCGCGTCGAGGAGGGGTAATCCAAGGGCGTGAGCGCAAGCCGGTGCCAGGGCTGCGCTGGGGAGGTGCGACACACGCGGCCTTCTGACCAACAGGCAGAGGTGGGGGCTCACAAGCCCAACGATATCGTCACAGCACATGCGGTCTTTCTGTCGCAGTCGTCTCCTCCCCACCCGTTGCATCGCGTTGGTTGGTCCCTGCACACAGCTTGTTACCATCGGTCGAAAAAAGGGTGGAATCTCCGCATTCCACCAAAGATGTCAGTGGTTCTGCCTGCCGTTTGTGTCAGTCTCGTGACGCCTTGGCTCAGGCTGGGGGTTGTGTCACGCACGCCGTTGCTGCCAGTTGCGCCCCCGCTGTCTGTCGGTGGTGCTCCTGCTGCACCCATCCACGGCACGAAACTCCCCTACCACTTTCCTCCCATTCTCCCCCTGGTGGATGATGGCCGACAGCCAAGCGGGGCACCCGTGAAATCCTTTTCCTGCCCTGTACTGGTCTCCGCCCCCCCTGCCGCACCAATCCATCCCTGAACCACTTGATCTAGCCCTGCGCTTGGACCGCAGCCCCGATCCCAAGCACTCCGAGAACCTCCTCAGCCGTAGTACTTCCGGCTGTGGCAGGGGTGCGCTTGCCGGGGCAGGAGGCTGGAGGGCAATTTCACAAGTGGGTGCCAAAGCGATTCTTTTTGGTTGCAGAAGCGGTCGAAGGGCTCGATACGGCGGTTACAAACCGACTGGTGGGCCGTTGGGGGTTGACCCGGCCGAGGCCAAATAGAAAATGTCACCTCGAAGTCCACACCCCTTTCCAGCGCGCCCTAAGCCTCCCTTGCTGTGTTCTGGGTGTGGGGAGCTGGGCTTATCCCCGCCTCGAGTGAAGGCATCCTCTGGATGTGAGACCATGTAGGAAGCCCCTGGTGGGCCGCCTTGCTCAACAGGGGGTCAGTGTTCCGGAAGTCCTACCCACACTGTTTGTCTGCCAGCCGGACATGCCCGACCCTATTTGAAAAAGGTGCGTGGTTGTATGGATGTTTATGCCGGCTTCCTTCCCCTCGTGCCGCTGGTGACCCCCACCCCCACCCACCCACCTACTGGGCGGACAGTGAGGCCCGCTAGCGGCAGCAGGGAAGTGGATATCTTCGGGCAGAAGGCCGCAAATGAGAGCTGTGGTGCAACTGTTCCATTCTCACCCTCAAAGCTCTTTTTGCACCACCGGTGCGAGATTCCCGGCACGCGCCTGCAAGTAACCGCCATATCTTGCCCCTCAACCGCTTTTCCAACCATGCGATGCACCGCTGCGTGACCAAGACTACGGTATTACAGCCATCGAAGACACACCAGGGACTGCTTCGGCACCCCTTCGCGCAATCAGCCTCCCGCCTCCCACCCCGGCAGGCGCATCCCTGCCTAGCCCTCTGCCACAGCCAACTCTAACCCCAACCCCAACCCAAACCTTGACCCCAACCCCAACCCCAACCTCGACCCCAACTCCAACCCCAACTCCAACCCCAACTCCGACCCCAACCCAAACCCCAACCTCAACCTCGACCCCAACCCCAACCCCAACCCCAACCCCAACCCCAACCCCAACCCCAACCCCAACCCCAACCCCAACCCCAGCCCCAAACCCGACCCCGACCCGATGCGCATCCCCAACCCTCGCCCTAGCCCCAGCCCCAAGGGTTTCGTTGCACCGCTGCATGCTTTGGTTCCACAGTTGGCGATGGCGGACGTGCTGCTCATCAGTGGCTGCAAAGACTCGCAGACCAGCGCCGACGTCGGCAATGCCGGGCAGGCCTTTGGCCTGCAGGCACTCGTAGGTGGGCCTGGAGGGGCCCTCACCAACGCGTTCATGACCACGATCACGAAGCAGCCGCAGCTGAACTACCAACAACTGATAACGGGTATGAGGGTCTTGCATTGGAGCAGTCTGGTACAGGCGTGAGGGCAGGTCTGGGGCCCCTTCCTGGATTCCAAAACAGCCATAACACCCAACAGACATCGGTGCCGGCGCCACACCGATCTCATGCACCTCAGCGTCGTTGCACACCGAGCTCACCAACGTCATTGCCAGTAACTGACTTATATGGAATTCTTTTTATGTTTTTTGCTTTTTCACTCATTTTAATTCAATTCGTCCAACTGATTTAACTTTTCATCTAATACTTAAATTCAATTGAATAATTCCTTTCGATTCTTTTGGCATCCAAAAGAATTCCAATTTTCGAAATGAGAGATGTCGATGTCGATGTCGATGTCAATGTCGATGTCGATGTCGATGCGTATTAATAAGGGTTGGAGACGATTGTCGACAGGGGTGTACGGTCGCTTTTTGCACGGAGGTCAGATACGGGCCTCTAGACAGTCGCGCCACATTCCCCCACATTTCATCGGAGGCTGCATACTTCACTCCATACGCTGTCGGGCCTTCAGGCCCCCCTAAAAGAGCCTCATGCATTCCTTCTGTGACGATCTAGTTTGCAGACCACGCCGCCCCCATTTGTCCCCATAGGAATGAGGCAGGAGCTGCAGCAGGCCTCCTTTGAGCAGGTCCCGCAGTTATCCTCGAGCCAACCGCTGGACCTCCAGCGGCAGTTCTCACTTTCAGACTGCAGTCCCAATCGGAATACCTGCACTTTGGAGGTGTGCACGAGGGCATGGGCCATGCTTGCACCCCCGTCTCAAACGCAGAGATTCCCTCCTTCTGCGCACTCATGCAGATGTATATCAAGGTACGGTGAGCGTTTATGCGATTGTCACCACTCTTCGACGGGCAATTATGCAAAAGCCACACAACTGCACACAAGTTCTGCAAAATCCGTGCCAAAGCCACAGGAAAAAATTGCACAAAACTTTGCACAAATTTCCACAAAAGGTACACAATTTTTTTTTGCAAAAATTTTACAAGATTTGCACATAATTTACAACATTTGCACAAAATTTGCACTGAATTTGCTTCGGGGACCGGACGTCCGGTGAGTTCCGAATTAGAACCGGCCTGGGCAGAGGGGACTGTCATGGCATACCAGGCAGACCGGGCAGCACAGCCTGTGTTGATGCAGTTCTTGCACTAACAGCTCCATAGAAGCCATCATGAAACGAATGCTAGCGCAAGTACGTGAGGAGTTGGTTTCTGACCCGCACATGTCCAGCCCCAGGGCCGCAGAGTGGGAGGGCAAGGCGAGTCCACGCCTGGGGTCCCGCCGGCCAGCGTCGGGCAATGCATGAAGCATCATACTACACATGACGGAGGAGTGCAGGACAGAGCTTTGCACGGAATCTCTGATACGATCATCAACAAGCCAAGCTCATTGCGTGACTACTGCTCTTGCCTCAGCCGTCCCTCAGTCTGCGGATGTCAATGTCCTGCGCTGCCCCCGCCCCTCCCCCACCTCCTTCCTCTCTCCCTCTCCCTCTGTCTCTCTCTCCCTCTCCCTCTCTCTCTGTTCAGAGGCGCAACGAGAAATTCGGTCTTGGGGATATGGGTATGTTTGCCGTGGGAGCAGTCGGGGGAGCTGTGCTGGGGATGCTGGTGGGCGACATGGTGGGGGATATGATGGGGGCTGCCGTGGGTGGTATGATGGGCATGGGGGGCATGGGGATGGACATGATGGGGGGCATGGGGGGGATGGGCATGGGCATGGCCCCGGACATGGGGATGGGAGGCCTGGCCCAAATCACCCAAGAGCACCACGAGATGCACATGGAGAGTATCGGGGCAGGGGAGGATGATTATGGAGACGGGGGAGATGGGGATGGGGGATGGGGGGATGGGGGGGATGGGGATGGGGGAGACGGGGATTTCTGATAGGGCAAGCAGCCGGGCCCATGCGACAGTACTACCCTTCATACCACACCTTCCTGTGAAGGGAACCTCGTGTCTGGTTCGGCTCGCCTGCGTTCATCGGCCACCCAGCCATGCTGCACACCCCCAGAAGGGGGGAGGGGGGTCACCTGGGCGGCTCTCTCCCCTGGGCTGCAGTTCTCAGTGGGGTTCAGCCCTACAAGTTGATCAGCTCACTGGGACGCAGCCCCATGCTCTGGGCAAAGCAATAGTATTCAGCGCTACTCACTGGGAACCGGCTCTCACCTTTGCCGCACTGGCGAGCAAAGACTGTCATCCTACGAGTGCTGCTTACTGAGCCATACCCCTGACAGATGCGTGGTAGACGTGCCACTGCGTCGCCGGGTCAGGTTTGGTTAGCGTTGGGTTGCGCTTGAGTGGTCCCACATGTTGCGTAGTTCTGCTCTCCACTTGCTAACCCCTCAAATCATTGGACGGAGTGTTGTACTGGGATCCGGCGACGTTAGCCTCACCCCGTCCTGACCCCCCCCGTAACCCGCCTCCTGCGGGTTTTCCATTGACACCCGGATTCCAGCCTCGGCTGGCCTGGGGCTGTGCCGTGAGGCCGGTAGTGCAGTGAGGCGCCCTCGGGCGTCTGGGATCTGCGCTTTGCTGGCGCAAGGCCATACATCGCAGTCTGGTCAATGGCAGCCATCCTGACCACTAATTTCTGGATTCGTCAGCCGCGCACAAGTAGTGCCGGGTCGTGTCCCCTTCTGACCCCAGCGCATGTGTGGGGCACGTGCGGTGTTTTGTGCAGCCTGTCTCAGTCCGCCCTGTCGTCGGGTCACCCTCAGATACTGCCCAGCGGGCACTTATGGGTGGTGAGCGTTTAGCTGCGGGTTATACTGACCTTAACAGCCGTCACAAGCCATGCCGTCTGGCTTTGACTGCATCGTGCAGCGTCGGAAAGGAAATCATACTTCATTTCGTCGCCGGTTGTCCGGACCCAGTGTAAAGATAGGGTCGCGCAATGGGCACGGCCTTCTACGGTAGTACTTTGCAAGGGAGTGTCGACCCCGTCCGCCCTGTGCGCAGATGACAGGCAGAATGGCAACCTTTGCAAAGCATAGGGCCAACGGGCCCCAACGGGGATTGCCGTTTACGCAGTGCACACACCGCGACTTTCTGTCACTACGGCGGCTACTTGTCCCTCGTCTGGATTTTTCTGAGTGTCTTGATCATTTTGTTGGCCAGCCCTGTCTGTTTCTCAACAGTCATGCTGTTCTTCACATCTCCGTCCCTGAGGCAGTCTGCAAGAGCAGCTGCAGGTGTACATACAAGGCTGGTGAACTAGCAGACGTGCAAGTGGACACGTTGAAGTTGCAATGGCAATCGGACATATAGCAACTCGAGGGCCGGTGGGCAATGTGGACGGGTTGATGAAAGTGTCAAAGGTGCAAGCCATGGCTGTGAAGGTGGAGAACAATACCCAAAGAAGAGGTAGGGAAGATGAAAAAAGCTTCAGCACAGTAGGCAGGAGGTAGCCTCCTGCTCATCCGCAATCCTTGTCTGTTGTGACATGGTGCCACACGCAATGGAAATGCTGGTCCTAAGTGCAATGGAAAAGGAACAGGGAGGCACACTCCAGTCCTGCTCATGTAAATCCTCAATCTTGGTTCTAGCCACGATTCGCACTCGAAGTTGCGCCATTTCCGAAGCTGCCTGCCTAAGCTACCTTGGTACCATCTCCAGTTCGGGGAGGTATGACCAAACATGCACGCAGTGGTGCAAGGACGTAAAAAAGAGCTCATTTCTGACCTTCCATTCGCGAATCTGAGGTACACAAGTTACAAAGACAGAACTGCCCCCCAACTCCGGCATGGAATGATTACCAGTGCAGCTGTGCACACAGGGAAGGCACGCCCTGTGAGTTTCATCCACGATGCTTTGACTGTTATGCCTGCTGCTCTGATGACTATGCCTGAGGTCCACAACCTGTTGCGTGCATCCGCCCAGCGTGCCTGCAGGAGCGTGGCTCGGGGTGTCCCAGCACCCGCAGTCACACCGCTGTCTGCGGAGGCCCAGACAAGGACACCATAGGCACAGGACCAGGCACAGGACGCTGGTGGCGTCAGGAGGTAAGTGCAGGGACAGGGAAAGGCTTGATCTCATGGTCCCCAGACCGGTGCCACGGTCCGGACTGGAGCCAGCACCCGGGCCGCCCCAATGCGGGAGCTAGCGTCGTGGCCAAAACCAGGTCAAGGGCCGGAACCAGGACCAGGGATGTGCCACACCCACAGCCAGGGCCAAGACTGGGACCGGGGCCAGGGCCAAGGACACTGCCGGCGTCTTAGCCCCCTCCCTCTGTCATGCCTGTGCACAGGATGTGTGTGGGGTACGAGGCGTTCTGTTGCTGCAGGGGGATTGGGCGCTACGGGGTGGTGAGGGGGTGGGGGCTGTAATCAGGGCAGCGCCTCTGAGCCCCCGAATCAGACCTGTGCCGAAGGTGGGTCCTTTTTTTTTTTAACCCTCCTCTTCCCCCTCTTTTTCTCGCCTCCTCCATCTTCTGTTTCGTTCTCCTCGTTCGCCGCCTTCTTCCTCTGGCCTTCCTTGTCTCGTTCTGTTGGCCGGACGCACAACGCACAGACGGAGGGACGTTGGACGGATGAACGCTAACCTGCTTGACCCTCAGTGATGCCTCGCCACTCGCCTATTCTTCTCCTCCCGCCCCCACTTGGGGGTCCCAGTGGTGCAGTGGTTCGTGCTCAACTCATCTGAGCCCGGCTCCGTTTGATCATGTCTGATCATCCGGATGCTCGTGGCAAGTCCGGTAAGAGGGACCTGTGAAGTGCACTGTGGAAAAGTGCTCGTCGTTTGATCGTGAGGATCGCTTGGAAGTTGGGCAGGTTGGCCTTAGAGGAGTGTGTGCGCGGGGGGGGGTGCCATTTGCACGGGGAGTCCAGCCATGCCCCTTCATTCCAGGTGAACGCTCATGGGGTGTACAGTGCATGTCATGTGTATGTCCATTTTGTCCATTTCTATTGACTGAATGTTATCGCATGGCGGCCACCATCGCGATGCCGCCCGTGTACATTTCCGCTCGATTCTGTTGTTTCCTCCTGATGCACGCCTCCGTGAGATGCCGACAGTTGAGTGCACTCCAGTACGTCTGTTTGCCAACCACACCGAAGACGTCGCTTTGCCCAAGTCATCACGGGAATCCCGGTTCAGACCACCCAAAGACCCTCCCCCCCCCCCGAGGGCCCTCCGGGCACAGGATAGTGCCGCTTGGGCGAGACCTTCGGGCCACCTCTCCCCCAATGTGGGGACCCGAGAGGGCAGGGGTGATGTGGCCTCCCCAAGCTGGCAGGGGTTACAGGGGCCTTTAGTGGATGAGTTGTGGAGTCTCCAGGCCAGCCCCCCGCCCCATCCCAGACATACCCCCCAGAAGGCCCTCCGGGCCCCAGGATAGTGGAGACCAGCCGGGTATAGGCGGGAGTCCCATGCAAGTCATGTAGATTCTGTGCTGGACCTGCTACGGAGGGATCCTGTGGGGCTGCAAAGGCCTCTTTTGGTGGGGAGGCTGAGGAGGGGCCTTGGTTGTGGGGGCAGTGTGTGTATGTGTTTGGGACAGGAGAGGGGTCTGGAAACGGCGTGAGAGTGACAAGATGAGGTCTTGGGACGCGCCCCCCAGGTCGGCCGCCTAGTAGGGGGTGGGATGTGAAGTTGCGTCGGATCGACAATGACCTTGACGTGCAAAGTGATCAGCTTGGCGCGCACCAACAGTCTGTTGGCGCACGGGGTGAGGGAGAGGGGGCGTCGGTGCAGTTGGCGTGTGGCGGGGGCATGCAGTGCCGGACAGCAGCGTCCACCCCAGACAAGAACATACGCCCTGCCGCACGGAGAAACAGAAACTGTGGGCCAAAACAGCGGCTTGCGGAGCTTCATTGTGCACACACCCGCAGTCACGCGCTATTTTGAGAAGCACTCACCCCAGCCGGGGGGGGGGGTGGGGGTTCTTGCATACTATCCTGATGAGTCTAAGGTTCCTGAGACAAAACACCGCAGCACTTTTGGCCTGGTTTCCTGCAGAGGCATGGTACAAGCAGTGCCCAGGGCTTCCAACTGGGCCACCGGCCCTAGGCCAGGCTAGGGACTCCCAAGACCCTTCTCAACCCCTCTTGGGATCCCCCTTCGCTGTTCCTCAAGCAATCATGAAATGGGGGAGGGGTATCAAAACCAGTTCTGGAATTACCACACAAAAAGGCGAGAGAAGCAAAGTTGATAGCACTTGGCACCAAGCGAATTGTGGGTCTTATAGAAAGCACACATCATCCTACATTTCATGTGGACAGGCTTTGGGTGCATTTTTGAATTCCCGGTTTTCATTCTGAGCATTTTGAATACACACAAGTCTGGGGGGGTGAACTACCCTTTTACCATTCACCACGAATGGAAAATGAAGGAAATGGGTGGAACATGGGGGACATGGAAACGAGGGAACTGAAAATTAGGGTAAATGAGGAGAAATGAGGGGAAATGGGGGGGAATGGGGGGGAATGGTGCTTGTGCTTGTGCTTGTGTTTGTGTCTTTGGGGGTGTTGCATAAAATCAATCGTGGATCAAATGCCTGAAAGGTATCATTTCATGTCGTCAAATGTACGAGTTTTGAGTTCGCACCATGTTGCACTCAGTGTAAATTAAATTGTCCCATTGGCACAGCTTAAGTTGCAGTGTGTTAACACAAGAAATGTGCCAATGGATGCGTAACTTGAAGGGGTCACAGCGCCCCGTGCGGCAGGACAATATGAAGGTGCGTGGTGCTGTCACTATGGCGGAGTCCATACTGCCAGCTGTCACAGAGCAGGATGGGGTTAGCTAGTGGCCAATTACTCAATCAGTGTGTGTATGTGTGTGTGTGTGTGTGTGCGTGCGTGCGCGCGTGTGCATGCTGAGAGTGTGGTTACCTGCAGGATGGACAGAGAGCCGCCTTCTGTGACTGGCAAGTTCAATGGGGTGAAAGGGTGAAATTAGGGGGCAAATTGGGGCTTGTGCTTGTGCTTGTCTCGCTGATCACAGCAGGCAGATTGCTACCAGCTTTTTGAATGGGAATCCATGAAGGGATATCGGGGATGAATTATCATGGGTTTCCTGGGTCATGCCACCCCTTGGTTGAGAGGTGCCCAAGGGCTGCTGGAGGTGGGGTTGAGAGGTACCTGAGGGCTGCTGGAGGTGGGGTTGAGGGGTGCGTGAGGGCTGCAGGACTTGGCGTTGAGAGGTGCCTGAGGGCTGCTGCACTTGGGGTTGAGGGGTGCCTGAGGGCTGCTGCACTTGGGGTTGAGGGGTGCGTGAGGGCTGCAGGACTTGGCGTTGAGAGGTGCCTGAGGGCTGCTGCACTTGGCGTTGAGAGGTTTCTGAGGGCTGCTGCACTTGGCGTTGAGGGGTGCCTGAGGGGTGCTGAACTGGGCGTTGAGAGGTGCCTGACGGCTGCTGGACTTGGCCTTGAGAGGTGCCTGACGGCTGCTGGAGGTGGGGTTGAGAGGTGCCTGAGGGCTGTCAATTTTGCGAGGTCAATTGTAAAAATCATGGAATGTTGCTACTAGCTCCGTTTGATGTGTCGAATAGCTCTGTGCAACCGCAATGGTTCCTACGTAATGGCTCCTCATAATTTTACTTCGTAATTCGAGTTAGTTAGTTAGTTTGTGTAGCAATTCATTTTGCGAGCTATTCATCAGACATGAGTTTCGAGTTGTGTTTCCTTGAGCTCGGGACTCATGCACGAGAGAGAGGTTGCTATGCGTTCGCTAGGTGATGGAATGCAAATGAATCTTTTCGGTCCCGGTTGTGCAAAAGTGCCAAAAGAGGAAGAATCAGCCCGCAAACCTTTCATTTCAACTGGTGCGAATAGGCTCCCCATTTATCAACACCCAACCTCGTCCTTGCTGAGTAGAGTCCACAAAAATATAGGTGTGCACTCAGATCCGAGGAGCATGAGTATATGAAGAGTATGCGAGAAATCTCGCCCAAGGCATGGCACCATGAATATTAAAGTGGGCACGCCCATCAGGCAACCTTCCCATAGAGCTTTTTGCACGTTGTCCACACGTGTCCCAGGCTAAAGGAGGGCTTCTTCTTGGCTGCTATTGCCTTGCACCACTTGCAACGAAGGTTTGTCAAGGTTTGATTTAGGGACGCCTCATGTGCTCATTTGAGGCGAGTATTGCGGACATGCCATGTGGAGCCAAAGGGTCATATGTGGCTCTGATATATCTGTGGTCTCGTGCACATCAATGTGGGTCGTGTAGGCACCCCTCTTCGTGGATCCCACTTCATGGGCTTAGGGAAATAGAGGTCATTCTGTGATGGGCACATTACCCTCCCGGTCAGAAGCTAGGGATCCCCAGTCCGCACCAGGTCCTAGGTCCTCTCACAGGCCATGGGCAATGAGAGTCTCAAGCATATCTCGCCAGTGTACCACGGTGAATAGTTAGAAAAGGGATGCACACTTAGGCAACGTAGTGTGTGGGACCCGTGCCAAAGACACAGTTTGCACTGCCTTCATTGCAGCGGTTTTTGTTCTGGTGGGAATGATCGCCCCTCTCCAGCCACGTGGATGGCAATTTGGAAAATGCTGAAAAAACCCACACCCTACAATTATATGTCATTTCCCCAAGGCTGCTTGACCTCCAGGTTTGTCTTGTTCGTGCTCCTTGGGCAGTGTCCACTTTGTGTGGCTTTGTTCTTCTCTATCCCTAGGGATGCCTTATGGTAATCACACCACACTCGGGACCCCTTGGTATTCAAGTCCCTATCACTTGGCGTCAGATAAGCTCATCAAGGAACAAAAACGGATCCGCAAGTACTGGATGGGCACTATTGTCCGCTTCTGAAACAACAACCCTGATATTTTGAAGTCTGAGCTGGCCAAAGTCGGTGCACAATATACCAAGGATGATGACAAGATGGAGGGGTTTATGTACATAGGCAGCACATTCATTGTTTTAGATGTCTTCTAGCCCGAGAAGGGTGTTTGCCTCCTGTCGGTGCCTGAGATGGGAGACAAATTTGGCCATCAGAAGTGGCTCATTCCCGCAGCTGCATTGGAGAGGGTGGCTGCATCCGAGGCCGCATTTGAGGCACAACTTGGCCCGCTAGCACTGGCGCACAAAATGGCAGATGTATGCGATTGTGGATAGCAAGGTGCGGGTGGACTAGCCACCACTCAAGATGGCCGAGGAAGTGTTCACTTGGTCCTTGCACCGACGGGGCGTTATTCCTCTCTGCAGAGCATCACTACGATGTGGCCAGCTGTGTGCTCACCATCGACTGCCAAGGGCATGCACGCATTGCAGTACCGAAGGACAACACCAACTTCCAGGATGTGTCGAAGGAAGATCCCGCGGTGGCGTTGTGGTGCTACACAGAGTCTGGCACACTGGAGCTCCCGGATGGGCGCTAGTTGTTCTGTGACCTGAATGGAGACGTGCACGCTGCTCAAGTGGGGGAACGCACCAACACGGACGATGCGCGTCGGACTTGGACCCACCCTCCTTTTTAGATGATTGAGAAACAGAAGAAGAGTTGCTTGATCTCTTGACTGCAGGATGTTGCCCGATGTAGACCTTGGGGGGCCGTCTCCACCGGTCCTTTGGCATGCGAACCCCCCCAGCCCCCGCCCCCCCTTGGCGAGAGAGAGAGAGAGAGAGTGGGACGCAATGGGAGAGGGACGGAGAGGAGAGAGAGAGAGAGTGGGACGCAATGGGAGAGGAACGGAGAGAAGGAGAGAGCGAGGGAGAGAGGGCAGGAGAGAGAGCGAGGGAGAGAGTGGGAGAGAGACCCACAGAGCAAGAGTCGGGGGCTAACCGGCGCTAAGGGAGGGTGGTGGGTACGAGCTTACCAGGATGTATGGGACGCCATGGCAGCAAAGAGCAGTTTAATGGTGAAGCAACGGGGCGCCATTGCGCCCCTGGAGCACGGGCACGACACGTTGTTACGTGTCGGGAAACCCGAGCATGACAGGGGCAGCGAGAATGAGGCCCATGTGAGGGTAAAGGGAGCGAGTAGACATGGCAATAAGGGCGGCCAGTGCACGCATGGTGTGGTGCTGAAAAGGTATGCGCCACACACAGTACAGCAAGGACCAGTTGAGGTGTTGAAGTGTGTTGCAGCGTTGAGACGCCTTTGCGCCACCACAGGCGCCTTTGCGCCCCCGAAGTTCGGGTACGAAGCGTCCTCACGTGCTAGAGAGCAAGTGCAAGACAGGGGCAGCATGAGCACGACCTGCAGGGCAAGGGTTAGAGACTAACCGGCACTGTGGGAGGGTGGTGGGTGCGAGCTGACCTGAGTGTCCAGATGACCAAAGTCAAAGCACAGTCAGCAACCACCTGGTGTGGTACAGAACTGGTCTGCGCTGCAGTGCAGCGAGAAAAAAACACTGAACAATGTGGTTATGACCATGCGCCTGTGACACGGGGGCATATGCGAGCCCAGTATCCGTTGCCTCATGGCCTTGGCGGGTTTTGAACGGTAGCGCAACTGGGTCGGACGGCAAAAGGGTGCCTAGAGAAATCTTTCAGGCGCCAAAGGCCCCATGTGGTTACCGTGCAAATTTCAAGAATCTTAAGGCTAAGCCCCCCTTGTCCAGCCCCCCCATGGGGGGGGTGTCACTTAGCCCATGCAATAGGAAATCAAAAGGAAATCACAAGCGCCGAAGAAAAATTTCACCCGGGTTATACCAAAATTCAGTTAACCGTTGTGTGGTGTCCCCGCCCCCCTAGGGGGGGAGGGGGAGGGGCGTCATTTGGTGACAGGACTGTCTTACAGCGGGTCGGGGATGGGCAAAGGGGGGGGAGGGTAGTGGGTTCCGTGCAGGCCTCTCGCCACCCCCCCTCTCCCAAACCCTTGCTCCTCCCTGAATTTTGGACAGACACTTGGGGGATGGTTCACATCGGGACCGTTTCCGGCTACCCCCGCCCCCCCTAGATGTCAGTGTTGCCCGGTGAGGCTGTGGACTGCCTTGATATGAAGAATGGTGCGGAATTGGGTGGACACGCTGTTTTCAATCCCCACTTCTCGACTACGCTCCGCTGTAGGACTCCAAATTGGACTTGCAAATCAGCTTCTTCGGCACTTGGGGGCCTCTTGTTCGCCCCCTCTTTCAAGGGTTGAACAAGAGCCACGTTGGGTGTTAGTGCCACCACACTTTGGGGCATATGAATACTGCGGCAGCAGACAACTTTCAAATTGGTGGGTGCCGCTTTGATGCCTCGATATCTATTGTGGTGACTGGCTACCACAGAAGAGCCGACACCAAGGGCAATCACGTTTACTATGTGTCAAAGGGGGCAGCAGTCGGGTGGGCTTGTGGGGGCAGACGGATTGCCGCTGGGCGAATGCCACACGCACTCTGCCATCAGCGAGTGCCTCCGCGAGTGGAATGGGGGCTGTTGTTGCACCGGCTGTGGGTTGGCATATCACTCACTACCGTGGCCCGAAAGCCCTAGAGTGCCAATGCTTTGCGGAGGGTGAACCTGCGGCGCGCAAGTCTCTCCAAAACGGCGGTGTGGAGCCTGTGGACGCGGAGATCGGGGGATAGCCTGGGGGCTCCGTGCCATGCTGGTACATCCCGGAAGACGTCTATGAGGTGTGGTTCAACGTGACGTCCCCCACAAGGGATCTCGTACTCTCTATTGCAGCATTCTGCTCACTCTCTGGCAATGCCGCAGTGCAGCGGGCGGTGCGCCCGTCAAGGATGGCGATATGTTTTTCTGACGTCTGAGGGAGGCACCTCCGTTGAGGTGCAGGGGCACCTCCCAAGGGCGGCCGTGGCACCCCCGACTACAACACTTAGGTAGGGCCCCACTTGTTATTTCTGAGTGTCTTTTTTTTTTCCCCTCAACTCCTTTCCGACGCAGCAGATGGCGCACCAACAAGTCCTCCACTTTCTGGTGCATGGGGTCCCCTCTGACCACCCCACTGCAACGGATTTCTAGGTGGACGCCCGCCAGGCAGCAGTCTTTTCCACCCTCCTCACGGGGGCCTACCTGTGTGTACCACCAAAGGATAATTATAGAGAGGGACAAATTTGATGTGGACAAATTTGGAAGCCCTACCTCGTACCAAATATTTCCTTCAATTTTAAGGATGCGATGTGTCAAAATGTGTGCACCAGGCATGGGCTGCAGGAGGGGTGGGTTTTTTGCGCACTGCATGCAGCGTGAATGCGCAACAAAGATGAGATGTGGTGTCAACTGACACTGCGTTCTCTGTAGGTCCTCAAGACCGCCGATGTTCACAGCAGAAGGATATCAGCAGCCATCCAGAGGCCACCAGGAAAGAACAGCAACCTTCCAAAGCCCATCAGGAAATATCAGCAGCCATCCCATCCAGAGGCCACCAGGAAATAACAGCAACCATCTAGAGCCCACCAGGAAATATCAGCAGCCATCCAGAGCCCATCAGGAAATATCAGCAGCCATCCAGAGGCCCTCAGGAAATAATAGCAGCCATCCAGAGGCCACCAGGAAATAACAGCAGCCATCCAGAGGCCACAAGGAAATAGTAGCCATCCACCAGGAAGCAACAGCAAGGGACCTTATACCAAAATTTTCCTTCATTTCTAAGGACCAGTTCCAAACCCCCCCCCCTAATTTTAGCCCTCCCAAAACAAAACCCCCTCAAATCAATCCTTTGGTGGTAGCTGGTGCCCTCCCAGTCATCGTCTTCTATTTGGGCCTATCGATGGGGCCACCCATGATGATCGTCACCGCCGTCCCCGCGACGCTCGGAGTTGTCTTGCTCATTGTCTACTAGAAGGTCCCCGCCACATGGCCCCACTGGGCCCTCCTCTCCCCACTCGGCAACCTGGTGCTGGTGCTGAGCTGCGGAGTTGTGGGGAGGGGGGGGGCATGCAGGGAGTTGGTGGCTTGTTTGGTGCCTGGCCTCGGCAGCGTTTGTCCCACAGGGCTCATGTTTTTTGTCACTCTTTTTCTCGCCGCCTTTGTTGATGAGGCTGCTGCTTGCACGCCGTTCAATTTGCTGCTCAATTACCAAAAGAACCCAATCCCCCTCCGCCTGATTGGCGGCGATGGTGTGTGCGTTGGGACCATGGTCTTCACTTGGGCTCTCCCGTCTCGGCCCGAGTGTGCCGACGTGACATCAAGCACGGTTCGGGTCACGCATGCGGCCACTGGCGTTGCCATTGCCTCCGTACACAGCGCGGACGGCAGCTTCGCTACAACCGAGTCACCAACGTGGCTCAGTGCTGGCACGTCCTACGCGTGGCACGTTTGCGTCACTGGCCCGGTTTGTAGTCCGCCGTCGTATTTCGTCGCCGGTTTGAAATCATGGCCCGGTGTCCCAATCTGGACACCACCGCCGCCGAACGCACAAGTGTACAGTGGGTTCAGTTTTGTGCGCTCACCAGCATTCGTCGTCCCCAGGGACCTACACTCTGCCATACTCTATGCCACTGCATGGCCAAGCGCACCGCCCATGCACAACACAAAGCTCTTGGCCACGTACAAATTCTGGGTGGATGGAGTGTTGGTTGGCATGGGGCCCGGGCGGATCGGCACTTGTGGGCCCACGTGCCCAATACAGTCTGCGCATGGGCCCTGCACCTGCCAACCGGAGCATGTGTACGAGGCCTACAACGTCAGCACGGCGCTGGCGACGACCCAAAGCCGTCCGGTGGTGATTGCCGTGCAAACGTTCGACGAAGGGTTTGCAGACCAAAGCCATCACCGGCACTCCTCTTTCCACATGGCCCTGGTGGCGACCCTCAGCAACGGCAGCACAACGGTGTTGACTGCCACGTCATCGCAGTGGCAGGCCCGCTCAGCGAATCCGTACTTTGGGTTTGTGTCGCGGAGCTCAACCCCCAGCCTCGGCACCGGATACTTCTATCAGCCCAGCAACAATTTCGATGCCAACCGCGAGGTGGTCGGCTGGAGGGCAGGTAACTACACCCCATCGCCGCCGGATTGGGCCGCGGCTGCGGAATGCCCGGCGTATCAGCACCTGAAGCCTCGGCCCACGCCCCCGCAGCAGATCCTGCAGACGGGCCCAGAGACCCAAGCGGTTGTGACGCCGGTCGCGCCCTCCAGCGGTGAGTCGCGCCGATGGTTTGTCGATTTCCAGCGGGAGGCCATGGGGGGCCTGCGCCTGGCGGTGCGGGCCGGCGCGGGGTGCGCCGGGACGGTGCTGCGCGTCCGCATGGGGGAGGCCCTGCGGCGCGTGTCCCCGCCGGCCGTGCGGTACCGCATGAGCACCGGGAACGTGTACGAGGAGCACTACACGCTGCGCGGCGGCGCGCAGGACTACGAGGCGCACGAGTACTCCGAGTGGCGCTACGTCGAGATCGCGGCGCTGGCGGAGGGCCGCGCGCGCTGTGCGGCCTCCGTGCCCGGGGACTACGCAACGCCGTTGCGCATCGGGTGCAACGGGGAGGGCGCCCTGATCTCGGGGGTGGCATTCGCGTCGTGGGGGACGCCCCGCGGGGCCTGCGTGGACCCGTGGGGGGGGCGGCACGCGTTTCGACCGGATCCGGTCTGCGATGCCGACGTGAGGGACGTGGTCCGGGGCCTCTGCCTTGGGAAAACGAACTGCGCCATCGACGTCGCGGCGGTCACCGGGGCGGACCCGTGCGACAGCCCCGAGAAGCGCTTGGCGGTGGCCGTCGAGTGCAGTCGTCCGCCCCCATCGCCGCCCCCGACCTGCGACGACCTGCAGATCCGCCCCAGCCGCTTCGTCGTGCGCTACGACGCCGACTTCGCGGCGTCCGACTTCCGCTCGTCGGACGCGGCCCTGAACGCGATCTGGGCGTTCGGCAAGTACACGCAGCGGGCCACGACCCTCGACATGTACACGGACAGCAACACCCGCCAGCGGGACGTCATGTGCATGGAATCGGCCCACGTCAACGCCCTGATGCAGCGCGCCGTGTCCGCGGAGTGGGCCCTGCCGAAGTACAGCCTCGCGTATCTCCTGCAGCAGCGGGGGCTGTCGGGCCCGGGGGCGGCGGAGTGGCCGGCCCTCGCGGTGGTCGCGGTGCACGAGGACTGGCTGGCCACCAACGACCTCTCGCTCTTCGCGGCACACTACGCGCAGCTGCGCAACTGGACGCTGCACGAGCTGATCGACCCGCGGACGGGGCTGTGGACCTGCCCCGGGAAGGGGGACCCCAAGGCGGCGCTGGGGGCGCTGCTGGACTGCCACTCCCCCGAAGTCGACTGGCCGCCGGCCATGCGGGACGGGTACCGCGTGACCACCACGGCCAACACGGCGGTGAACAGCCACGTCTACCGGGGCCTCCAGGCGTTCGTGGCCATGGCCACGGCTTTGGGGACGGCCGCGGCCCGCGCGGACGCGGCGCTCCTGGAGGCGAAGGCCGGCCGGCTGCTGCAGGCGGCCGCCCGGCGGCTGTTCAACGGGAGCGTGTGGCGGGACGGGCTCGACGACCCGCACACGGCGTGGCACGCGTCGGTGTTCGCCCAGGCCAACGGCCTCGGGGAGGGGCTCGCCGCCCCCCAGCGCCGCTCCGCCCTCCGGTACATCGCGGACCGCTGCCGGGGCACGCGCGGCGGGCCCGGGCTGGTGGGCGGCATGTACCCGGCGCACTACGCGGTCGAGGCGCTGTACCGGGACGACGCCGACCGCGGCGCGGCGGCGCTGGGCCTCCTCACCGCGAACGGCACCAACTCGTGGCTCGGCCAGATCCGCCGGGGGGCCACCACGGCGATGGAGGCGTGGACGGAGGAGGAGAAGCCCAACCTGACGTGGAGCCACCCCTGGGGGGCCAGCCCGGTGGTCAGCATCGTCCGCCACCTCATGGGCCTGGCCCCGCTGCTGCCGGGCTGGGCCCATTTCCGCTTCAAGCCGCTGATCGGCGCGCTGTCGCACGCGGCCGTTGCGGCGCCGACGCTGCGGGGCGTTGTGGAGGCCAACGCGACCCAACGCGAGCTGTGCATTGCGGTGCCCGGGAACACGAAGGCAGAGCTGTGGCTGTCCATTCCCGGGGAGGGCGCCGAGGTCTGTCTCAACGGCCTCGCGGTGCGGTACGCGTTGCGAGGCGCCTTTTTTGCGGTCGTGAATGTGAGCGCGGGGGCCTGGCGCATGAGCCTCTGCAGGCGACGCCAAGGGGCGTCTGCGTAGCTGGTGGCGGTGCCTGCAGCGCTTCTGCCCACGTGGGATGTGAATGCATCGCCCATCCCCCATGGCAACGCAATGTCATGCGCCCGAATTGTGGGTTCGTCTCTCGCGGGGCGGGGGGGGGCTAGGGAGGCTTCATCCGCCATTTTACAAGGGGGCGGGTGAGAAAATGGGCAGGCCACTGCGTAGGTGGGCTTTTCTTGCAACTTGTCCACAGGATGCGGATTGCAGTCCATTGCATGTTATGGCGCTGGCCTGCCTTGTCTCCCTTGCGAAACCCGAGAACCGAGAAGTCTCCCCTGTGATGGGGGGCTGGGAATGGGGTTTCAGGGATGCTGATTGCTGTCCTGCCACTTTCTGCCCCTCCCTTCGGCACGTGGCTTTGATGCAGCCCCATAGACATGGCTGTCAGGGCCTCGATGATGCATTGCTTTGCTGCTTGTGTTCTTCCCCGGTGCGCGCGAACAACGCCCTTGTCAGATTGTCAGAACAACAGGAGATGTCCCTTCCGTCCTTTTCAGTGCTTTTACCGCGGTTTAGATGACGCAGATGACGCATCAAAACTTCCAAATTGCTTTCTCTGAAGTTGCAGCCCTCTGAACAATGAACTCCAGACTCTTTGCCTGTGGCTAGGGCAGGTTGGGTGACGCACATTCTGCCATTGCTTCGTTCTTTTGGGTCAGGTAGACCAGCCACCTTAGAATTGTCATATCGGGCAGAACACACAGCTGGTTCCTCTCAAGGTGGTCCCCAATACAAACAGCCAGCCTGACATCTCAGCGGGCCGTGCTGCACAACAGTGCACAATCCGCGCAACATTTTTGTTTGGGTGCATGAGTGCTGTGCTGGATTGCTAAGAGAGCAGGTTGCATGGACAAATCTGAGCAGTGACGCAGCATTGCATCACCAGCTACTGCCCCTTCAACGCAAACAAAACCTTTGCACTTCCTCTATCCCCATATCCATTTTTCTAATTGGCATTTTTCTGTTTTCGCTGCTTCAGAGACGGGCATGCTCCTTTTGTTGCACGCCGTCGAATCCGGGCGGATGAGCCTGCAACAATCACCATCGCATGTGTAAACCCCACGTTCCTTCCCAGTACCCAAGTACCTGACATGCACTGCGTGTGGAGCCAACCAATGTCTGGGAGGCAGTGCATCGTTTTGTGTGAGCAGGCAGACGAACAAATGGACGCCTGTACGGTGTCTATGTCCCCCGCTCACCCTCAATCGAGACTGGCTGCTCAGAAGAGGTCAATGGACCAAATGGATTCGTGATTGGATGTGCCCTTGGCACCGGCTTTGCGGGCATGACATAGGCTGGAGTGCCCCGGTGTAATGCATGGCCTTGGCTTTTTGGAGGTGGGTGCGACTCACTGCACCACAGGAAGTGCAGCATGCACGCGGCAGCGGGCAGAAGGCCATGGCAAGGCCGCATCAGAGGTGACCTCAGAGGGTGGGGAAAGAGCTTCGAACCCGGAATAGTGGATGGGACGTCTGACCTGTATGTGGCTCGACAGAGTTGCATGGTCGGGGTCAGAGACATTCATCTGAAGAGTTGAGCTCTGAAATATGCATTCCTTTCCTCACAAAGGGATGCAATGGATGGGTGGGGAGGCCATCATTTGGCATTCATCTCCTGAGGGAGCCGGGGGGGGGGGGGTCGCACGTGAGAAGGGGAGTAACAAATGGGGTGTGGGGCATGACACAGGCTCGACCAAAGCAGCTTCGGGATTACCTACCGTAGGGATCAAGCCCAGAGCTGGACAAAAACAGCCTAGGGATAGATTAGGGCTTAACCCAAGAAGTTGGCCACCGGAGGTTAGGGACTAACTAGCGATTAACCCAAGAGGTGGACCCAAATGACTTGGGAACCTAGGGACGAATCCCCCAATTGGACCAAAACAGCCTGGGTATTCACTGGGGGTTCATCCAAAAAGGGGAAGAAGGAAGCTTGGTTGTTCACTTCAGACTTACCCGAGAACTGGATCAAAACAGCACGGGCATCATGGGGGGCGTTCAGACTCAGATCTTGACCCCCCCCCACCTCCCTCGGGAGGTCATTTTGTTGAGGTGGTCTGGACCACGTTTGGCCCAAACCTGGTGCCAAAGGCGGCGGATTTTTGTTTTGGTATACAGTGGGGGTTGAAAATTTACTTAACCCTCGTGGGGGTTAAAATTTTACCTAACCCTCTGTGTGTATGCTCAAAATGCTCAGAATTTTGTGGGGGAATTCAAATGTGCATGTAAAACGGGGAAATTTTTTCACCCCTGACCTCCCCCCCTAGCCCCCCCCCCCCAAAAAAAATCTGGCAGCTGGGACTGGACCCCCAGTGGGTAATTTTTTTTTAAAATCCCACATATGAATTTTTTCTTCAAAAATCCCACATATCTGTGTTCAAAATGATGAGTGCAACAACGGGATCATTTTGAGGTATGTATGTTGGGGCACCCGGGATCCCCCCACCAGGTGGCCCCAAACCCCCCAAGGACACCACCCCCCACCCACGAAGTATGGCGCGCACACGAGGGGTGGGAGGGGCAACCGGGAGGACCCACAGGGACGGGGGAAGCATACAACAGCGAACCGCTAAACGGGGGCGAGGGGCAAGTGTGTCAGAAACATTTTTGGGCGGAGGTGTGGTCTGCGGGAGGGCCGCGCGCTCCGCAGGGGAACAGCCAGCCCGGTGGGATATGCGGGCAAGGCATAGCATGGCTGTGGACCTAGGCGTGCCTTCGTCAGGAAGAGGGCATGGGGGCACCCAGTCTATCAAGGGCTGCAGGCGCGGCCCCGGGACGCCCCGCATGACCCGCGGGGCGTGGCCCCACACCGCCGGGGGCTGGCGCTGCCCGAGTGGACGCGCGGGAAAGGTCCGTTGAGGGCCTAGGAGTGCATCATATCGCCTGGCCGGCCGATATGCAGATTTGTTGGGAATGCCATTGTGCTCCAACCCAGATGGCCTGTGAACCTTAAGATCGGCCCCCAAATCCAAATCCAAATCCAACCCCCCCCCCCCCCCCCACCCACGGGGCCCAAAAAGTTTAGGGGGGTTGGAGTCAGGATTTGATTTCAAATGCCCCCCTTGATGGGCATTAATTGGTGACTAATCCAAGAAGTGGACCAAATTGGCTTAGGGACTAATTGGATATTAACCCAAGAAGCGGACCTAAACGGCCTAGTGATTAGCTGGGGATGAACCCAAGAAGTGGATGAAAACAAGTGGATTAACTGGGGATTAACACAAGAAGTGGACCAAATCGGCCCAAGCAGCCCAAGAAGTGGCTTGGGTGTTCTGTGGGGATTAACCCAAGAAGTGGACCAAAGCCTGCTCGTGATGAACTTGGGATTAAGTCAAGAAGTGGAGTAAAATGGCCAAGGGATTAACAGAGAATTTAAGCAAGGATTGGACTCAAACAAGTTGTGTATTCACCGGAGACTAAACCAAGAAGAGGAGCCAATTTGCCCATTTGTAGGCCACTGCTGCCTTGGTCCCCGCTCTGAAGCATTGGGGACCCCCCAGGCAGTGGGGGTTATGTAGCCAATCTGCCCATTTGTGGGCCAGTGTTGTTTTGGTCCCCTGCTTTGAAGCGTTGGGGACCCCCCCGGCGGTAGGGGCTATGTAGCCAATCTGCCCACTTATCAGCCACTCCTGCTTTTCTCCCCGGCTCTGAAGCATTGGGGACCCCCCCCGGATGGCAGGGGTTATGTAGCCAATTTGTCCATTTGTGGGCCACTCCTGATTTGTACCCTGCTCTGAAGCATTGGGGACCCCCAGACGGTAGGGGTTATGTAGGCAATCTGCCCATTTGTGGGCCGATTGTGATTTCCTTGCCCGCTGTGAAGCGTTGTGGACCCCCCAGGTGGCAGGGGTTATGTAGCCAAACTGCCCGTTTGTGGGCCACTGCTAATTTTCTCCCCCACTCTGAAGGGGCAGCCCCCCCCCCCCCCCCCCCGACGGTAGGGGTTATGTAGGCAATCTGCCCATTTCTAGGCCACTTGTGGTTTTGTCCGCTGCTCTGAGCCGACCAACCAATTGGTAGTTG
Organism: Eutreptiella sp. 'Long Island Sound 2002'; assembly: GCA_964036045.1. Taxonomy (NCBI): domain Eukaryota; phylum Euglenozoa; class Euglenophyceae; order Eutreptiales; family Eutreptiaceae; genus Eutreptiella; species Eutreptiella sp. 'Long Island Sound 2002'. The sequence goes on along the minus strand of OZ038383.1, from coordinate 1,373,950 downwards.
AGTTGCGCGAGGCTTGTAAGCAAAATACCAGTCTTGTTGCAAAGCCCAAGACCTCCGATACAACGACTGACCCCATCTACAACGTGCATTCTGCAACCACTTGTAGCGGATGCATGTTTTGTAAGCTTTTTGCATTATTATGTTTTCTTCCGCCTCTTTGGTGTACCAAACGTGGAGTGTATAAACATGATATTATTTTGGCAGGTAGTGGTGATGCATCCGAGGGCAATGATATCCTCATTTGTGAAGGTGCACATTTGCCACAGTTGGATGGCACTAGTTGTGCCTGACTCCACCCTTGCACGAGGTTCTTGCTGGTTGTTGGTTGTGCCCAAAGTGTGTCTTTGCATGGAGTGGACCAAGTAGCCATTTGGCTGACCCGGACTATGCGCCTTCAAGGGCTACAACGGAGGCATCTGCTACTCCAGCTCTACCTCCAACTCAAGCTCCAACTCAGACTCTGCTCTTCCTCCGACTCTTCCTCTAATTCTCACACTGACACTGACACTGACTCCGACTTTGACTTTGACTTTGACTTTGACTTTGACTTTGACTTTGACTTTGACTTTGACTAGGTCATGTGGTCCTCATGGAAGGCCTTGGTGGGGCGCTACACACATGTGTAGCCGGAATTGACCGGGAACCAGGTGTCCTTAAACACAAATACCACCGCCATTTGAACCACAAAGGTCCCGAGGTTGGTTTCGGGGGGTTCCGTCAATTGAGCCTTTTTTGGGGGGGGGGGTCTAGCCAGGGGGCTCTATCGACCCCCCCCCCCCCAATTGACCATGCGCCTGTGACACGGGGGCGTATGCGAGCCCAGTTTCCGTTGCCTCATGGCCCCAATTGAAAGCCCGTCCACCCCAGTGTATTATGCGAGTAAGATACCCGCTTTCCAAGAACCGTCTTGCATATTCGTACCTGAACACTTCTCATCAGCCCCCAACAAAAAAGCACTTGAAGGGGAGATTATGATTCGTAGATGGAATGCATGTTTGGCTTCAACGGTAAAAAATGCTAATTTGAAGCCTTTTGACCACTTTGTGCTTCTTGTGGGCTGGGTATCTTGTGTTCAGGGAGGGTATCACACTTTGATCACACGGACTGGATTTAACCACCAAGGCGATTCCTAATGACCACAAGAGGACCATAAGGAAAACAGTTCCCTTCAGCATGAGACTATTGTCCACTGGGACACCAAAGTCCTCAAAAAAGCACAGTTCGAACACTAAGTGTTTGTTGGATACCGTGTTCGTTGTGCATGTGAACGTGTGTCTCAATTGGGGGGATGGCTCATGTCTGGATTTGTGCTGGCAGTGTGGTAAGGCGTTGCAAAAGTCCCATTGCAGCAACATTATCATGGCCACAGGGCCTTGTCCATTTCCTTACAATTCTCATTCCACTCCGGTATCATTCACAGCCATTACCGTTCTTGATTTCTCAGGTGGTGTAAACGGGATGTAGGGGCGAGAGATCGAGACCCCCGTTGCACCAACCCTTTGGGAAGAGCGTGTGCCTTTTTCATATTCTGGACTGGCTGTAATTGGTGCACCTTAAGATCCCTCCATGTGTGTAGCTGCATGCAGTTCATCTGCGATTCCTGTCATTTATTGCTTTTGGCATTATGGTGCAACAAAATGTGTTGCAACGAGCCCCACTCACCCCATTCAACTTACCTTTGTTTCTCCCCCAAAAACACCACAAGTCAGAGCACCATGTCAAAGACAGGGCGCGGTCTGGACCAGGAGGAGGTGGTGAGTATTGATGCCACAAACCAAGACCAGACACAACCCCCGTCACCCCGGCCCCTACACCCCGACCCTGACCCCGACCCCTGACCTGGAGTGACCTTGACTCCCACCTTGGACCCCCTCCGACCTTGGACCCCTGTACCCCGATCCCGACCCTGACCACGAAACGGAGGGCGCGAGTGATAGCCTTTGATACCCAAGTGGGGCACAATAGGCCCTCAGCGCCCAAACAGTTTGCACTTGTACCCTCCCCCCTCTCCTATTTGTTTGTTCTGCTAGAGGCCATGCAACAGTTTGCCTTGAAGGTGGAACTTTGTGATGACGAGCCCATGAAGAAAAGGCCGAGGATGCCGCTTGCCCAGGTTGACACCAACGTCCCGCTGCCGCCACTGCTCCAGGACACCCCGGCCAAGGGACCGGCCCCATTGCCGCGGATGCCTGTCCGCAGTTTTGAGCTCGAGGAGCTGGACGACCCTGAGATGTTCGAGGAAGACGACGCAAGCTACGAGATCGAGCAAGAGGACTCGTCCTGGCGGCCGGCCACAGTGTACCGGCACCGCTCAAGCACCGCCGTGGTCTTCAGTTACTCCATGGGAGACGACGACGAGTACTTCTATGAAGGGCTATGCGGCACCTACACCCTCGCGGACGGGGTGCTGCGGGACGGGGACGGGGAGGCGATCCCGCACCGCCGCAGCTGCGCCGTCTCGGAGTGGGTGCGGCTGCGGAGCCTCTTCGAGCACCACCGCAAGCGGTTCATCCTCCGGGAGCGCCACCTGTTCGAGGCGTTCACGCCGCGGCGCGCGCTGCAGCGCCTGGAGCGGGACGTCGGGGGGCACGCGGCCGCCCGGCACGACACCGACATGGAGGCGTTCCGGCAGGCCCACCGGGATACGCTGCCTGCGGCGGCGGGCATCCGCGAGTACCAGGCCGAGGGCGTGCGGTGGATGCTGGGGCAGCACGCGTCCGGGGCCGGCATCATCCTTGGGGACGAGATGGGGCTGGGCAAGACGATGCAGGCGATCCTCTTCATGGCCGCGGTGTCCAAGCACTGCCCCCTGCCGCACGCGGTGGTGGCCCCGGTCTCGGTGATCGGCTCGTGGGTGCGGGAGCTCGAGCGGTGGTGGCCCGACTGCCGGGTCGTCATCCTGCACGGCGCCGCCCGGGGCAGCCTCAAGCGGGGGCGGCTGCTGGGCGACGACTTCGACGTCGTGCTCACCTCCCCGGAGACGCTGCGCGCCGAGAAGACGTGGTACGGCCACAAGCGGTTCCACCTGCTGGTGTTCGATGAGGCGCACAAGACGAAGAACGACGCCAGCGAGATCAGCCGGGCCGCCCGCCGGGTGCGGTGCCTCAACCGGCTGCTGCTCACCGGGACCCCGGTGCAGAACAACACCCACGAGATCTTCAGGTCGGCCGAATAGCTTTGCCACCCCCCCCCCCCCCCTCCCTATCGTTCACCCACCCCCAGCACACTGCCTTTCAAAAACTCACGTAGTCCAGGCATTTTGTGGTGACGAAGGGATGGAGCACCTTGGAAGGTACGGTGCCTCTATGGGTCTCAGCAACACAGGAGAATACGTGAGCTTCACCACAACATAAGGCCAGTAGGCGTGGCACTGCGTAGTGCATATGCAAGGGGTAGACCAAGCAGGTAGTGAACAGAGACAGCTCCCCAGGTAAAGCTGGAACACATGCTAAATGTGGAGCCCTCGTTTGTACTATATGCCCTACTTCTTGAACCAGGCGGTTGCCTGAGAGCTCGCATTACACTCTTTGAACTTGTTGAGCCTGGACAAAAAAAAAACTCACGTAGTCCAGGCATTTTGTGGTGACGAACAAATCTGATGCAAAAAGCCTTTGAATTTGCTGGTGTACTACACGGGAAACCCGGGGGGGGGCAACCGCCCACTAACCTGATCTGAGAGAAAGAAAATACGCTTCCGGCATTGGCACAAGCTCTGTGGTGGTTTGCACTCGTCACATGCAAACGGGCACCCGATTGTACATATGGACATGGAGAATGGTATTTTGCTTAGCCCGCTTTACAAAGGGTTTGTGCATTGTGACTCCGCATTGTTGAGGAGCCCCAAGCGTCCCTCGTCATCCGCTTTTCCCCTTTGCTCTTTAGCCTCCTGAACCTCCTGTTCCCCGAGGCCTTCACGGACGCGGCCCTCTTCGACAGCGCCTTCAACCTGCTCCAGGACAACGTGGACCTCGGCCTTCTGGACCAGGTCGCCGCCGCCCTCGGCCGGGTCATGCTGCGCCGCACCAAGGCCAACGTGGGGCTGGACATCCCCCCGAAGACCGTCCAGACGGTCTACGTGGAGATGGGGGAGCAGCAGCGGTTCTGGTACAAGGCCCTGCTGACCCAGCAGCAGGCGCTGCTCCTCGGCCAGGCGCCGGGGCAGAAGAGGGCCCTCCTCAACCTCGTGATGCAGCTCCGCAAGTGCTGCAACCACCCCTACCAGTTCGCGGGGGCCGAGCCCCACCCGTACTACACCGGGGAGCACGTGGTGCAGGCGAGCGGCAAGTTCACGGTGCTGGACAAGATGCTGCGGCAGCTGCTGGACGCCGCGGCCCCCTCGAGCCCGCGGAAGGTGGTGATCTTCTCCAACTTCGTGCTCACGCTGGACCTTCTGGAGGAGCTGCTCAACCTGCGGGGCTACGCCTACCTCCGACTGGACGGCCAGACGCCGCGCGTGCAGCGGCAGCTCGACGTGGAGGACTTCCAGCGCCCCGGGTCGCCGTTCCAGGTCTACCTCGTGTCGACGGCGGCCGGCGGGCTCGGCCTGACGCTGACGGCGGCGAGCACGGTGGTGCTGTTCGACAGCCACTACAACCCGCAGGTCGACAAGCAGGCGATGGACCGCGTGCACCGCATCGGCCAGACGCGGCCCGTCGCCGTGTACCGCCTGGTCTGCCGGGGCACCGCGGAGGAGGGGGTCCTGCTGCGGGCCGGGCAGAAGCTGGTGCTGGATGCCGCGGTGATGGGCGGGGACGCGCGCGCGGCGGGAGGCGCCGCGGCGACGGAGTGTGTGGACCCCGGCGACCCGCGGGCGACGGCGGGGCTGCAGCCGGAGGCCCTGCTGGGGATCGTCATGCACGGCGTCGGCGAGCTCTTGCAGGCGGCGGACGGGCCGGCGTTCCACGAGCTGTCGTGGGAGGCCGTGCTGCAGCGGTCGCGGCAGCTGGAGGCCCAGGCCCTGTCCGCCCGCGGCCCGGGCGACCGGGCCCAGCCCGACACGGCGACGCTGCAGGCCATGCTGCGGCAGCGGGCCACCAGCTGCCGCCTGTTCGATGGGGCGGAGTACAGGCGGCTGCAGGTGGCGAAGCCCGGCTCCTGCCGCCTCAAGTCGAACGAGGGGGAGCTGCGGATCGCGGACGCGTGGCAGGCGCAGCGGGACCAGCGGCCGGCGCCCCAGGGCCGGATGGCGGCCATCGAGATGGGCTTGGGCCTCGGGAAGTTGGGGGAGGTGCCGGAGCGGCACGCGGTGGAGTGCAACATCGCCCTGGACAAGCTCCGGAAGCCCAGCAACTGCTTCACGCTGTTCGTCGGCGAGCGGGCCAAGGCCTCCCGGCGCCGCGGCGTCGGGGCGGACATGGCGGTGGTGGCCGAGGAGTGGCGGCGGCTGCCGGGGGGCCAGCGGGCGGCGTACGAGCAGAAGGCCGCGCGGGACCGGGAGCGGTTCCTGCGCCAGGCCGCCGAAGTGATCTCCGTCTTCGGCACCGCCTACGCCCCCGGCGGCGCCGCGCCGGCCCCCAAGGGGAAGGACTGGCAGAACCGCTCCGCGTGCCTCATGTGCGACGCCCCGGGGGGGGAGCTGCTGCCGTGCGGCCGCTGCCCCGTCAGCCTGTGCCCCGCCTGCCTCCCGGCGAGCGCCGAGCTCTCGTCGCACCGGCGGGTCCTCACGTGCGGGCACCACCGGTGCTCCGTGTGCCTGGCGGCCCCCTCGGCCTGCGGGGGGGCCCTGCTGTGCTGCACCGCCTGCCCCAGGGCCTTCTGCCTCGAGCACCGCCCGGCCGGGAGCGTGGTCACGCGCGAGTGCGAGTGGGCGGAGCGGCTGGGGTTTGAGCCGCCCGTCACCATGATCTACTTCGAGTGCAACCAGTGTGACCGGTGAGGGGGGCTGTGGCCCCCCTCCGATCGCCCGCAATCCCCAACTCGTGCCTGTTCGGACCCCCACTTGCACCCAAATTGGCCCGCCAACAGGAGCACGCCCGGGAGGATGCGTCCCCCGGAAGCAGACGTGGTCTCACGGAGCCTGCGCGGACCCTTCCCGTCTGTCACCCGACGCGGTGTGGCGACATCACGCAGCAGCACCGCGTCCCCTACCAGTCCAGAGCATTGGGGCACGGGCGTCTCGCCGCTTTGGGGGTGCGATGAGCTGCGGGTCGTCTTCTGTGAATAGGGCACACCAGTCAGTCGTCGCGCTCCGCCTTCGCTGGGCGAGCGCAACACACCAAAGGACTGCCCTCTTGGGCGGTATGTCGGGAGGGGCGGGGGGTTATGCCAGACAAACGATTTCGAAAACAGATTCTGACCAGCGTTTCCCGACACAATTCCTGACGCCCGTGTCTAAGGTTGGATGCATTTTGTTTCGAGTGTGCGGCAGAAACGGCTGTTTTTTCATCGAAAATTCTTGTTTTTTGCGCCCCCTGTCCACAAGCGGAGGCCCTGGCCGAGGCATGAGGTTTTATGCGGAATTGAATGCTGTGCGCCTTCTGAACGATATGTGGCAACCATTCTCAGCAACTGCAATGCCATTGGCGTACTGCCAATGCGATGTTTATGATGGTGCATACATTTGCCAGCAAGCCTCGTCGTCCCAGGCAGCATGCAGCCCGCTTCTTGCGTATTTTCCTGGGCGCCTGTCAGCCACACGTGACAGGCCCGCCCCGCCAATCTCCGATGCATCTCTGCGGTGTCATTTGTCACCAAAAGAGCGTATGGCCTGTGGTCGCCATGACGTGATTGCCCATTGTGGTCCGGCCTTCCCGCCTTCTGTTGGTATACCTCTCCCATGCTTTGTGTTGCTTTGGTTCACTGAGAGGGAACTGCCGCACGGCCGCGCACACTGCGTGTGCCGTTCCCAGTGCCGTCATGAGCGGTACAAGTCTGCCGTCTACCCGAAGGTGCGGCATTTTGGGCTCAAATACGTGTGTTTGATCTGATCCTGGGTAAGTGTCGGGTGCGCCGCACTCCCCTTCTCCAAGGGTGAAAATCCTTCAGCAGTGATGTGTCCATCTTTGTGGCAGGCTGCACTGCCCTAACGTGCCGTCCCAGTAAACGCACTGCTTTGCGACAGTCATCGGTATGCAATGAATTACTACTGTTGCTCGCGGGGATTCCGGTTCAGCCAACCCAAGGACCCAGCCCCCCCCCCCTTCCCGCCCAGAGGGCCCTCCAGGGCATGATAGTACTCGGCCAAGACCTATGGGCCACCTCTTTCCCAACATGGGGACCCCCGGACGGCATGGGCTATGTAGCCACTTGGATTCCTCCCCTTACACTGTTGCTTTATAGTGGGGGATTACAAAACACACACATGCCAATCCCGGCGGGAGCGCCCCATCTTGGGTCACGAAGCCTAGTTGTGGAATGACGACCCCCCTCCCCATGCCCCCTTTGCCAGGGCCAGCCCCCCCCCCCCCCCTCCAGGCCCTCCAGGCTCCACGATAGTGCGGACTAGCCAGGTCCAGACCTACTGAGCCAGGCTTCTTGTGACTGTCGCTGAATTGTAGCAGAGCCCGCAGCTGCTCGTCGTTTGCGTGTAGCTCATTCAGAACACTTCTTGGAGACTCCTGTTGCATGTGTGCTGCAAAACGGCTGTTTTTTCATCGAAAATTCTTGTTTTTTGCGCCCCCTGTCCACAAGCGGAGGCCCTGGCCGAGGCATGAGGTTTTATGCGGAATTGAATGCTGTGCGCCTTCTGAAGGATATGTGGCAACCATTCTCAGCAACTGCAATGCCATTGGCGTACTGCCAATGCGATGTTTATGATGGTGCATACATTTGCCAGCAAGCCTCGTCGTCCCAGGCAGCATGCAGCCCGCTTCTTGCGTATTTTCCTGGGCGTTGAATATCTCTCTGTGGGACTGCTACGCATGTTCGGGTTGTTGAACCCACGCCCACCCACGGACATTCGCACGGGCTGCTGGTCTTGGAAGGTACAAAGGGGGGGGGGGGGGTTTCGGGGGCAGTCAACTTCATTTGGCGTTTCAAGTTGGCCGCGAAATTTCCCCCACAAAATCCAGGGTGTTCCGCAAAATCGGCACCTGTGGCTAAGCTCCACCGAGCCTCCGGATTAGGCGTTGAAGAAAGGGGCACCGTCACAGTCTCGGCACCTGATTCGTTGATGTATCTTGGTCTCCCATTATTGTCCCCAATCGCTACTCACGGAGGTCTTCATTAATGTGTCTGTGCGGTGAGCGGGGGTGGCATGGGAGCCAACCATGAAGGAGGCGGAGGAGGGCGCCAGTCCGCTGCTGAGGGAAGACTGGTCCCTCAGGTTTCACCGGACCGAAGCAGCCACCACCCACCTCCTCGGGAGGCGTCCCGGCACCAGCGGGGCTCGACCTTTGAACCCACAGCGGATCAGCAAGCGCCCCCCACCCCCTCCAGACGACTGCGCCGACTCACCCAACCGACTGTAGATTAGTTGGATGCGTGAGTGCGCAGTTTCACCCACAGAAACATGCGTCCGCATGATCCGCGTATCACTGCGTCGTAGGGACGAGGTATGGCCGGACGAGTGCCCGCTTTTGCACCTCTGGCACCAGAATATGTCTATCAGATTGCACACGCCACTGAGAATGTACCATGGCACCGAAAGGCATGTCCCACGGTGGGACCTCACTTCCCATGTTCGGTTTTGTGCAAGTTGCATATTCGCAGTTCGTGTTTCGCTTGAAATGCTGAAAGCAGGCCTGGTACAAGTTGACCAGTGCTCTGCATGTGCTCGTGAGCGCACGATGATTTGATTGCTCCCCCAGACTTCTGAGACACGCTAGTGGTGTCACCAGTTGCAGTTGAGCCCTCTATTACAGCTTTGTTTCCCCTTTCTCTGTGCATTTGAGCTTTGCACTCTGCTGTATCTATTTCCCGTCCCAACACAATTCCTGGCACGTATTTCTGAAGGTCGGGCACATATTTTTTGCAGTTATTGGTTATTGAACAAAGGGGTACCGTCACAGTTTCGGCACCTGATTCATTGATGTATACTTGTCTCCCATCATTGTCCCCTATTGCTACACACACAGAGGTATTCATCAATATATCTGTGCAGTGAGCAGGGTGGCATGGGTGCAGGGGGGGGGAAAAATTGAGGTCCGCAATTTTTCGCAATTTTCCGCAATTTCGCAATTTTTCGCAATTTTTCGCAATTTTTTCGCAATTTTCCGCAATTTTCCGCAATTTTTCCGCAATTTTTCACACTTCCCGATTTTCTGACCGCCTCCCCACGCTGGTGCAGAACAATGAAAATTTTTTTTTTTTACTATTCCATACACTCTTAAAAGTTGCAAAGTCACCAGAACCTGGTATAGCTCCATTGGTAGTACCGCTGCACTGTAGTTCCAGGGTCCTGGGTTCAAGCCCAGTTGGGCACAATATGGTTACCTTCGCTTTTTTGGTCTTTTTACCTTCGCTTTTTTGGTCTTTTTCATGCCTGCATGTTTGCATGTTTGCATGTGCATGTCCGATGTGCCAGAGATTGCAGAGCAATGGAGCCTATACATCCGTTGCAATGTTGTTGATATAAATGGGCCAACTGCTTTGCAGGAATGGTGGCAATCTCGTGCCCCTTCACCGTTCCAAGAGAGGGTGCTGTTCTTGATTACGCAGCCCACTTCTGGTGGTGATGTGGAACGCTTTTTCTCACAGTGTGGGACAGTTTCAAAGCGGCAGCACAAATTGGATGACAACATCCGCCGCCTTCGGTTCATGCTGCAATTCCACGGTGATATTGAGGGGCGCCTCCTGTAATTGTACTGCCCATAGACTATTTGTTTCAGTGAAATTCTGAGAATTCTGAGCCACCTGTCCAGAGTTGTTGCACCTTGAGGGTTCAGGAGGGCCGCTTACGACATCGCAATTTTTCCGCAATTTTTCCGCAATTTTCCGCAATTTTCCGCAATTTTCCCGCAATTTTTCCGCAATTTTTCGCAATTGGATTCGACCCCCCCAGACCGCAATTCCCCCCCCCCCCTGCATGGGTGCCAGCTATGAAGAAGGCGGAGGACGGCGCCAGTCCGCTACTGAGCTTTGTTGCCCCCTTTCTCTGTGCATTTGAGCTTTGCACACTGCTGCCTCTACCAACGAGGCTTTTCGGAGACGTGTGGCATTCTGGCAACCTGAGGTTGAAGCCCCCTTTGATCGTCATCGATGCCTTTTGGAGAAATGGCTTGGTTTGTTGAGTCTGCCCCACCTCCTGCGCACTCATCGGATCATCAGATCATCGTGAACAAACTGTAAATGATGCTTTTGCTCAAAACCCCTCCTCCCCCAAGCACGCCCTGACTAGGGCGACTGCATGGTAGGGAAACAGCATTTGCAGCTCGTAAGGCACTCGGACACTTCACGCAATCTTCAGTTTTTCTACCAAACCATTCATTCGACAACGAGGACCACCATCAGCTTTGACCCCATTTCGGTATGCTGACTCCCGTGCTGTGGTCCAGCTGAACTGACATGTGACAAAGGCCTTGCTTCAACAACCCTACGAAGAGGTCGGATAGCTATGAAATAGGTTCATTCGCAGTGGTTGGACAAATGCCTTGTCCGGCGCGGGTTTCGCAATCTGAGGTCCCCCCCCCTGTTCTAAGCTACGGCCTTGTCTAAGCTACAGTGGGCGCAGGGACCGTATTCATTCTGTACGTAATTTGATTCGGTACGAAATGTAGTGCATCCGCATAAGAAATGGTTTCATTGACAAATCTGCCAATTACATGGAGTCATGGACACATTTGTTGTGATTGTTTGTCCACTTCAACCCACAGAGCTCTGATTTTGGGATGTTTGTGCATTATCTTCCCCTTTCTTGCATCAGCTCACCACGCCAGTAGTTGTATGTGTGTTGCGCGCAAGCTATGGCCTTGTCTAAGCTACAGTAGGCGTAGAGACCGTATGAATTCCGTACTTTTGCGTAGCTTGCGTAGCTTAGACAAGGTTGGGGGGGTACAGCTATAGCCGTGACCCCGCCAACCCCGTTGTAGGAGCATTGTGGTGGGGTTTGAGGTGTAACCACCGAGCAGAACAAAGCTTTGGAGCATCCCTCCAAATCCCGGCCTCTGAGTATTGAGATATAGCTCGCATCAGGCCAAAATCAGAAACTTAGGAACAAGTATGCTTTGGCCATTCAATATGAGGCGGGAATTGCTTAAGCTTGGATCGCAGAATTTGTCGGTTTGCAGAATGTGTTTTGCTCCACTTATGTCTTCGAAATTAGCTTCGGCCGTTTGCATCAGAGCTGATGAAGGATTGTTATCTGGGAGAGTTGGATGGAAAGAAAGAGTAGGTCCATGGGAACGAGTGTAGTAGAGTTGAACGACCCCCCCCCCCAAGCCCCCTATACACTCATATAGATGGAACCCCATGCGCCACCACAAACTGCACCATCAACCTCAAGGGCCTCCTTTTCGTTGAGCAGGGTCGCGAATAAGACGACACCACATCATCATGATGGTCCTTAGGGGGCTGTGCTACTGCCAACCGCTTATGCTTTTTGCCCCCTTGGTGCCCTTAATATTTACATGCCGCCCTTCCCATTACTTCCAAAAAAAACTTCCAAAAACTTCCAAAAAAAAGGCATCGCGGCGTTCGCGCCAACAAATAACACATCCTCAGGATCAACAAAATGCGCTGGTGGGCCATCAAATGGGCGATGGGATAGGCCCAAACAAGATCTGACACTGCAGGTGCCCAGTGCCCAGTGCCCAGTGCCCAGTGTACCACAATTGGGGTGCAGCAAACGGCTATTGCCATTGAAGGTTTTGCATCAATGAAAATCAGGGAAGAACCTATGAAAATAAACAACATCTGAACTCCAAGGTGCCTGTTTGGGAGCAACTTGTATACATAGCGGAGCCCCTGGGTAGGGACATCATGTGGATGCACGTCTACGTACATGGAACGACGAGGGCAACGAAGTGGCAGACAAACTCTCAGTGGAAGGTATATACCTTAGCGTACAGTACGGATGTCAGTCACAACAATTTACTGGCAGACTGAATCCCAATGGGCACCAAGAAACGAATTCCCTCACTCACTCCTGAATGCGTCCGGCAAAACCCAAGCAACATTCGGCCTCAAGTTGTGGTACATTCGGGTGTGTTTGCCTGCACCCTTCCTGAGCAGTCAGGAGCCAGTCAAAGTCACATCATTCTGGCTGGTGGGTGGGAGACAGCCAAGCAGCAAATCTGGGTGAACCCGAGCGATTCGTGACTTGCATTCTGGCCCCCTGCCCCCGAGCCAAGGCAAGGTCAATTTGAATGATCATGGCCCCCTCAAGCCCCTTGGGCCCACCCACCCCTGGGCAAACGACGTCAGTTGGAGGGTAACCGCCGGTGCCTTGGGGCGGCCTTCGATGCAACTGGTGCAGTACACTGAGGAGTAGTGCAGACAGGCATAGAGATATATGTTGATGAGAAGGATATTACATACATTAGTGGCCTTAAAGGGATGGTTGCATACACCTCTACTGGGAATGCGGGGCATGTTTCGTGAAACCCCTGGACAGACCAGCATGTGAGACCACGATCGACCGTGGTGTGGCCATTACTCCGCTCTCCGAACCAGGACTGGGGGATGTAAAAAAAAGCTTTGCGGTGGTGTCCTGTATGGCTACCCATGCCAAACGGAACCCGGGTTGAATGGCTCAGAACCAGCCCGTGCACCTCTCGTCGGTGACCCATCGACGGTGGGGAGGTCGTCATCGAGTTCAAAGGCAGCTACGACATGGCGTCCGTGTGCGACTCTTTTACAGGCCGCTGCTCCTGCGAAGACGGCGGGGTGTCGCTGCTGCTGAAGAAAAGCGGTGCCAAAACGCAACCTTCCATCGGGGATGAAGACCAGGAGAGGGCATGCTACAGGGCTGATGTGGCCAGCCTGGGCTCCGAGTGTCGCGTTAAACTGACTGTCGGAAGCAACGGAGAGGACGTCACCCTGAGCGCAGAGTGTCCGGATGAGCACAAGGCGTTCGGCAAACCCTGGGTGCTGAAGCGGGTCACAGGAGTGGAGTGCAGTTGAACACACTGGGTGTTCTCCCTTGACTCAACAGCACAACTCACCTCAGCAATTTGATGCAACAACAGGGTTTGTTTGGGGCACTGGCTAACCCCAGCAATCCCGTCCACATCAGACAAATGTTCCCCATGAAAAAGAAAAGCAATTGATCGAAGGGGTCCAAAATCGGAGGCCGATTTCAGGCACACAGACTAATTTTTTTGGCGTCTGCCCCCCCTTCCCCACAATCTGTTGGGGTGTCCACCACCCAAGCCTGGTTTTCACTCGACTTGACTGACTCGATTGCATCAGGGCTACCCATAAAAGAGACTGGTCTGGTTGATCTAACCTCTTCCCGGTACCAGGGGGGGGGATTATGCACGTGCATAATTGTGCATAATGGTCTGCTCCACTCTTGTCCAATGCAGTTTGTTGTTGTGTTTATCATGGACAATTTTGTCCAGCAAAATGCACCTGCACATGCTTCCACTGCTGAAGCTGTTTTGCCAGACGATGAAATTCTTCCGCCGTCTGAAAATTAGGGAGAGCAAGGTGATCCTCCCGCTGCCAAACGACAGAAATTTGCCAGGAATTATGGTGCCAAGGTACAGGCGCGTGTACGCCAATTTCCAGCAGGGACTTATGAGGAGCGTGGCGATGCAATGTAGTGCTGTGCATGTGCCAGACCTGTAGACCACGTGCGCAAAAGCACTGCAGACAACCACCTGACCAGTAAGTCGCACAAAGACAGACTACAACAACAGAAGAGGTTGGACAACACTGATGCTTATGTGCAATGGTGACATTGAGGGACGTTTCTAACCAAAATAGGCATGAATGGTTGCTGCAGATTTCACTGTGTTGTCTGTTTGTGGGGGATCGCTATCCCAGGTTCCCTCTTGTTTGCAATTCCTGTGTGTCTTCGTTGAAATGCAGCCCGCATAGTCGTGCATAATTGTGCATAATTGTGCATAATTGTGCATAATTGTGCATAATTGTGCATTGCATAATCCAAGGCCCCTGCGTGCATAATATTCCCCCCCCTGCCGGTACCCGAGTTCTGGCATGCAGCACTTGTTGATTGCAAAACCAACGGCCGATAGGCCCAGCCCCATGTCTAGTGTGTGTGGAGGGAGAACTCGATGCTGTGCGCTCATGGGCGGTGTGTGCGGGTGCACCTGGCTTAAGTACCCCCCCCCCCCCCTTGTCCAAGCACTGAATGGCTGATGTTGCCACTCCTGGCAAGTGATGACTTTCATTGTGGACAGGACATTAGAGCAGATTTTGGTTGACAAAAAGTGTATCTATTGTGTTGATGGTGCTCCATCACACATGCATGCTTCTGTTTGTAAACTGATGCGCAACAGGGGTGCGCCACTATATGTGTCCCCGCCTAATAGTACAATGTATTGAGATGGAACATGGAATTGTGGTTATGGTGAGGTACGGGCTGGTTTTCGGCGACATATGGTCCTTTGGTACCGTGCGTCGCGCGCAAGCACTGGCTTGTCTAAGCACATGAGCCCGTCTGATCGTGGGTTTTCTGACTTTTGGCGTGCTTCCACAGGGGGGGGGGGGTAGGCGTGTGCCGGGATGAATCACACAATACTTACTGTATGCACAGCCAGCAGATGACTTTCGGATGCACCGCACAGCACTCTCGTGCACTGTGCAGTCCTCATCGAGATGCACAAGGCTCCGCTCCTTGTGCCGCCTTTTTTTTGTCCTCTCCTCCGGCACTCCCCCTACGTCACGCCCTGTGGCTTGCTTTGCGCCCACCCCCAAATGCCCACACCCCTTTCATCGCCCTAGTGCATACCTTCACCTTTCCCCAACGGCCCATTCTCCAAAGCCCCTCCTTGTTGCCGCCCAGCAAGGCCTGCATTCCCTGACCTCGTCTTGTTTGAGGGCGTGCCTCTGCGCAGGCCTCAGCTGTGACACACCGATTGCACTGCGTTGCACATCTGACCATCTGTGCACTGAGGGTGGCTGAACGTGCACCGTACATCGGAGGGACATGGATTGCTCAGCCAGCGTCTCAATCGTAGACGACGGTGCTGATGTTGTGGGTTCTGTGCGGCAGTGTGTCCACTTGTGGATACTTGCAGTTGTCTTTGTGAACCCGTCACAAGGGGAGCTCGGCTTCCAGCCCCATTCACAATAGCAGTCTGGTCGACTTGTTGTGTTTTGCTTCGTGTTTCACCCCCTGTTACCTTTTTAGTGGTTGCAAAAAACTATCAATGAGCGTCCATCATTTTCTAAAGAAACATTTTCGCCTTGCCCTTATGCAGCCCAAAGAGACACAATGCGTCTCGCACGGTATGTAGCTGAATTGTACGGAAGCCTGTGGAAGTTTACCATAAACTCTGAATTTTTAGGGGGGCTATCAGTGTCCTTCCTCTGTAGTCATCCCCCCCCCCCTGTGTCGTTGCTCCCCCCCCCCCATCCGGAAAGAAGAATCATGGCCCACCTGTGGGGTTTCACCTAAAAATCACCAATGTTACCTGTTTTTTTGCACTGTTTCTTGGCTCTGTGGTGTTAATAGATGGGCATGCAAGGTTATTCAGGTACGAAACAGGACAGAAGAATGCTCCTGCACGCAAGGTCACTCCTGATGAGTTTGGTGTTACCACATTTGCAAGCAGTGGAGTTTAAGCACACCATCGGAGAATGACGAATGTTGATACCCCCCCTTGTGCAAGCAACGCCTATGTCCAAGCAACACCAGGCGTTGGTTCCGTCTATTTTTGCACCGTGGATTTTGGCGGTGCGTTTTTCAATTCGTCCTACTGTGTGCTGTGTGTGCTTCCTGATACCTTGGTTTTGAGATGCATGATGTTCATATATTGTGTCAAGGAAGCTCTGTTGGCCAAGAGGGCATTTGTAGCATGTTTTGCCTCTTAATAGTACCCCATGTCTTGGATAAAGCCCGGTCGGCGACAAGGTTGAGATAAATGGTAATTTCAATAGGTGTATGCCACAACAATATTGTGAATGGATTGGTGACAAAGTTGATGACCTGAAACTGTCCAACAAGAGTCCCATCCCTTGCCCAGACCATCAGGAGTTTGCAAACATGCCATGCATGAGGCATTTAAAAAGGCATACTTCCCTGCGGGCCTCAAACTGTCACAGCTTGAGGATATTGGAGTTTTCCCTGAGGGCCATGTGGATGAGTAACTTTCACTGTTTTCAAACAGTATGTGCCAGTTTCTGGTCCCCAATGATCACTGCCAATGAGTGTTTTGTTGCATATGTCAACCCTCTGCTTGTGTACCCCCCCCCCCCTTGTATAAGCTACGTCCTTGTCCAAACTACAGTAGGCGTAGGGACCGTAATAATTGTGTACGTAATTTTAATTACGTACGAGCTGTAGTGTGGCCGCATAAGACAGGGGTTTGTCGTCACGTTTGCCAATTACATGGAGCCATGGACACATTTGTTGTGAGTCTTTGCCCCTTCAACCCACATGGCTCTGAATTTGGGAATATTTGTGCTTTATATTCCCCTTTCTTGCATCAGCTCACCATGCAATCTTCTCTTTTTGAACCTGGCCGTCCAGTTATTTTCACATGTTCCACCGGTGACCGTGTGGATGCTATAATGAAGGGACCATCGGAGAAGGGGGACCAATTTGCGGTGTTGGAGTATGAAATGAAGTTGGATATGAAGGGTGGGCCTATGGTCACACACCCTTGTGACCCCCCTCCCAAGAATGGAGTTCATGCATCTTCAAGTGGCGAGCATGTGCAATTGTTCCGCATGGTGTATGATCGCAAGAAGGGTTGCCAAGCCAAACATTTGTAGGCTTCGCATTCTTCATTGCTTGTGCCAACATGGGTGTGAACCTGAAATCACCTCGAAGAGAGGTTGTTAGATCAAGCGCAGGCGCGGGCGTCATATACCCCCCCTTTTTGGGGTCATTCGCGTAGCATACCCCAAGGCATGATATTGGATGTCCAACCCCTTGTAAAATCATTATTTTGCCCAATAAGACCATCCCCCAATGGATTTTTTGATTTTGAGGCCTCTACCCCCTAAAACTGGATATCACTTTTTTGAGGGGGGGGGTGGGGGGTGGGGGGGGGGTCAAAAGTTTTTGCTTAATGGGCTACAAGCAGTGGGGACGCACGATGCTGCTGACACAGACAGTGGTCCAATGGTAACGCAGCCGATGCCAGATTTGCAGGCGTCGGTTCGAACCCTGGTGTGCTGGTTTTCGCCGCCGCCGGCGGCGGCGCCACAGTGGCCAGACTGGGGTTCGAACCGCCGACCACAGGGATGCTGACCGGCTGCATTACCACTCGGCCACTGCTTGGATTGCAGCAAAGGGCCTCCCTGCTGCTTGGGGCCGCATCTGCCACTGACAAAAAACCCAAACTGTGTGTATCTGTCTGACTGCCTGCTTGCTGGCTCAGGGACTGGTGGGCTGACTGTCAACCTCTCTTCGAGGTGCACTGCCGAAGGCAATAGAATTTTCACGTTCCCAAGGCTTTCTTGTGTTTGCATGCACTTGGAAATGTGGGTGGAGGTCAAGGTGCACTCATACCCCCCCCCCCCGTGTCCAACGAACACTGTGTCCAACGAACACTTCTTGTTCGGACCGTATTTTTTTGGAAACTAAACAATTCGGTACTAAATTAGGTATCAGGCTAAAGGTGCGCGGAAATGAGGGGCTGTTGTGCTGTATGTTGCAGAAGTGGTGTGCAAAACTGCAAAGCGGGGTGTGAGGGAGTGGTATCCCTCAACTATAGGACCTCTATTGCCCACCATGACCGATTCTCTACTGGCACGTGACCATGAGGTGCTGTACAAGCGGTACCACACTGGCGAGCTTGTACCAGCCACAATTCTTGGGCCTTCCGATGATAGAGATGACTTTGTACGGCTGAAGTACAGCTGAAATTGGCACGACTATGAAAACCCATCCGCCCCTCTCAGTGTGCTTTGAATGGGCTGGGTATCTCGTGCCTAGGGATGTGTTACTGCCGGTTCACAACATTGTCGCGCGCACCGAACACTGTGTCCAACGAACACTACCCGTTCGGACCGTATTTTTTTCGGACATAGTTATTCGTTGGACACGGGGGGGGGGTTACCATGCGCATGCGCACGTGTGTGCCAGTAGTTGTATGTGTTGCGCGCAAGCTACGCCATTGTCCAAGCTACAGTGGGCGTAGGGACCGTAATAATTCCGTACATTGGTGTAGCTTATACAAGGGGGGGGGAGTACCACCATCTCTTCTTTAAACCCCCTTAGGACAGTTTACACGTGTATCATGCAACTTGCGGCGCATCAGCAACGCCCTTGTCTAAGCAACACCAGGCGTTGGTACCGTCAATTTTTGGTTATTTACCCTTGCTTGGACAAGGGGGGGGGGTAAGTACAAAAAAAAGTTGTCGAGGTGAGCTCTACAAGCGTCACAGTGATGCAGGTAGTGATGGGAGTGATGGGAGGTACCCGTATCCAAACGATGCTTCAAGCAGGTGCATAGCCCAGCGAATGCCTGCACAACAGTTTCTGTGAAAGTTGGATGATATTTCGAGTTGTCCCTCCTACCCGCTCGGGCATGTCGTCCCCCCCCCCCCCCACCGGAACGAAGAATCATCCCCCCCATTCGGAAGTAAGGATCGTGGCTTGGGCCAACAACCTGGGGGGGGGGTAAGCAAGGTAAGTATGCAGCCTATGAATACACACGATGTGTCAATGCTCTTAACGTATTCGCTTCATCGGGGCGAAAATACCGCTGTTGCTTTTATGACCTTGTTCCCAAGCCTGGAAATCTGTCGAATGTTCTTTGGCATTGATGGAGGGAGCCCGTGGCAGTGGTGTCCAAGTCAGCCAGAAAGGGACAAGCCGACATGCTGCGTCGAAGCACATTGGTTGGCTGTGCTAAGGCATCGGGTCTCCCTCCGCACTCTCTCATGCAGATCATGGCCGTTTCAGAGGCATCACTCCAAATTCTGAGGGCATCTTTGGCCCTTCCATTTCATAAGATGGCCCGTTCTTCAACGTCTGTGACCACTGTGAAGTTGGAGGTGAAACAAGAGGGCGCGACCCATGTGTCCACGTGCCCATACATGGCCATACGGAGACGGCGCCCTGAGCTCCCAGGTGATGAGAGCGAGTTCACCCAGTTGTGGGAGGAATACAGCCAGACCTTCATGCGAGGCAGGGCCCTCCGCAGTGCCCCCAAAGTGTGCCGCCTCAGTGAGCAGTACCCTGAGGTTTGGCCGGGCCTGCAGCGCATGAAGAGGCTGTATGACGAGCCAGGGACACCATTGCGTCAAAGAAACACATTGCTGCGCCACATGCTCTGTGTGCTGCGGCAAATACAATACTTTGAAGCGCTGGGAGTGGTCCGCAAGGAACCGCTACCCTGGCTGCACGACGCCATCTACATCGATCTTGACAATGAGCCCGAGGTGTTCGAAGTGACGGTGCTGCAAGACGACCACGGGTTCATTGATGTGGACAGCTGTGCGCCAGTGGACATGGGCAGCCTCATGAAACGGGAGGTGCTCAACGGGCCTGGTGACTCACCCGCTTGGGCGCGCCGGGCAGAATGTGACCAAGAGCCTCCACTGAAGCAACAGAAGCATGTGGACACGCATCGCGGTGTGCAGGCTCCTTCGTCTGCCGTCGCAGTCGCCCCGATAGCTCGTGTAAAGCTGGAGTTGCCCGTCACCAACACTGTTCCAGCGGAGGTGTGACTGCCAACGTGCCTGCCTGGCCGAGGATGGCTGTTTCCCCTTCTCCTTCCCGGACGCTGTCTGGCCCAAAGAGGAACTGCTCCTTGCAGACCCATTCCGCGCTGCCGTTTGCGTATGGCGATCCCCTGGTTAGGTCCGCCGGCCAACACACAGGGCTTTGGGGCGGAAGGTCGGGGGTTGGAAGCTGAGATTTAATTCGAGTACTCTCCAGTGAGCTGCGTACGCCAGCTCATCTTGGTCTGTGCCCCCCTCCTCCCCCTCCCGCCACCACCAATGAAAAGTTGGAACGTCATCGGCTCGAATCTTTGGGGCGGAAGGTGCGGCGTTGGGCCGCCTTGTTGGGGAGGCACTTGCAGCCTGCAGATGAGTGCTCGCAGTCGGCGGCTGTCCTTCTCCGCAATCAAGCCGGTCTCCCGTGCACACGGCTGGGGGTTCGAACCTGAACAGCCCTCAGCCCTCAGCAGTGGGGTCCCCCTGTGCCGGTCCCGCTACCCCGGCCTGAGGACGAGGAGTGCATGACGGGGCTTCCCCCGAGCGGCCAAGGCTGATGCCTCATGATTTTCCTCGGGTAACGCGTGCGTGGGGCAGCGCTGGGTGTGTGGGTCCCTTGTCCCTTGTGCCTTGTGCCCGGTGCCCCATGTCCTGTGCCTTGTGACCTACAAGGGGAAGGGACGGAGACGGGTTGCAGGGTTAGCAGGACCAGTGTGAAAACGCCACATACCCCCCCATTTTGGGCTTTTTTGGGCCTATTCGCGTACCCTACCCCAAGGGGTTGAATTGTTGGTTTAACCCCTTGTAAAAAGGGCGGGTCCAAAATGGAAGTTTTCGAAACTTATTTTTTTGACATGGAGACCACACAATATGACCATCCAAGGTATGTAAAGCATGTTTTAGGCCGTATTTATGTGTTTTTCACCTTATTTGGGTATTGGGTGCGGGGGGGGGGGGGGGGGGCTCCCAAGGAATTGGTACACAACCTGCTCATGCAGTTTTGAACCTTGGGCAGCTCAAAAATCTAAGTTTCCGAAACTTATTTTTTTGATCTGCTGGCCACTCAGAATGATCATCCAAGGTATGTAAAGCATGTTTAAGGCAGTATTTTTGTATTTTTGACTTCATATGGGCTTCGGTGCTCCAGGTAGATTTTCTGTGAGGTGGACTTGCCGAAGGCAATAGAATTTGCATAGGCGGGCGGTTCCGTTGTTGCCAGTGTCTCGGCGAGGGCAGAGGATTGCACGGAGCAGACAGCAGGGGTTCAATGGTACTCCCCCACTTTGACCGGCGCCTCGTGGCACAAGACCATGTTGGGCCTTAAAAGGTGTGTCCCCTCTGAAATATGCTTTCGTACACCCACAACCCCCCCCCCCACCCCAACAACCCCCCCCCCCCCACCCACACAGAGAGGGACAATCATTCCACCCTCACCGACCAAACTGTCCTCACCCCCTCCCATCCACCGGTCTGTGTTCGGTCCTCCCCTCCAGTGCCTTCCAGACTTTGAGGGAGGGACAGAACCCTTGGAAAGCTGCCGAAATCGATGGCACCAGACGAAATTGTTCCAGGTCCAAGGGTGATTCCCTCGCACCCTCTCATGGTGCGCGTACGGTTCGCGCCATCCCCCCCCCTGTCCCCCCCCCCCCGCCCCGGACAACAGCGAGAGGGCCACAGGTACGATGCGACACACTCATGTGGCACCTTCCGAGTGCTGAACCAAAAGGATTTGACATTGTGTCATGGCTTGACATTGTGTCATGTGCTTTACCTCAGCGCCAAGTGGGGTCACAGCCTTGGGAATGGCGGGTGTTGTAGATTTCTTGGCAAGCTCCAGCGGCTCTACGGGCGTGGCCTGCAGTTATGGCGGCGTGATGAGGGTGTTGTTGCACGTTCTGTGCAGGCACGCAACCAAGAGGACCATGGCGCCTCCCTATTCCACACTTGGGAAGCAGGCGCTCCACAGACCACCGTCATGGAGTTGGATGTGGACTCTGAGAGCAGCCCACTTTCAGTCAGGTCATCGGAGCCAAACTATTCACCTGATCCGGGGCTTGACAGTCCCGTGTCTCGTTGTGAGCCTGAGGCAGTGGCCACCAAGCGTGTGGGCGACGAGGTGTGCGACTTACCTTGTGGGATGGGGTGGATGGGGCCGTGTTCACCTGTAGCAGGCACCTTCGTTCCCCGAAGACTAGAGTGTTCCATGTAGGGGCTGGGCATGTGGAAAAGAGGTTTGCACGTGCCGATGGGGGTGGTTTATGGGGTCGATCACTGCGGCAGGGCTGCAGGTAAACTGCTGTCAAATCGGACACCGGTGCCCCCCCTTCCCCCTCTCACTCAAGGCGGTGGGGTGCTCAGGAGAGGGTGAGGTTGGGGTGGGGGAGGTGGCTTCCCGTAGGTGTACCCTTGTGCACCACAAGGAGACGCAGCCTGCTAATTGTAGACACTGTCGGCATGTTGTGGGCGCGAAGAGACAATGTTTGGGAAGGGGGCAGAAGGCCCTTTCACCAGGCCAAAGATGGCAGTGTGGTTAGATCCAAACTTGTCAGCTCAGTAGGGCAGTGTGCAGGGCTTGTGGCTGCAAGGCCCTGCGTTCGGACTCCGGGAGAGGGAGATGAGGACCTGATGTGATGGTGACTGGGGTTCCTGCGGCCGGTCCAACATGAGTCAAGGCTGACTGCGGACCTCGCTCCAAGGGGATCTGCTGCTGGACCGAGGACGAAGAGGGCACGACCGCACTAGCCCCTGAGCGAAAGAATGCAGTTGTCAGTCCCCCCTCCACCCCCCCTCACGATCCATTTCCTGCGTCCATCCAACATCTTGCAAACCGCCCTCAATCGCTCTCGACACCTCCCTCTGCTGCCCACGCGCTCCGGCCCACAGGCTTGCATCATGAGCCATAGTACATGTGCGCACCGTGACTGAGGACGACACCGATGTCAGTTGTGCACGGTATACAACAATAGTCAAACGATTCCACATATTCCGACACCACGGGGCCGGTGACTCGTTGCACACATAACACTGCTACACACGGCGGCGTGACAGGATACACCCTGTAACGCAGTATTCTGCTGTGCCTGTGGATGAAAGTGCTGGCCAGTGGGGTCGTTGTTCGACATCCGCCGCCTCCCCCCCCTTTGACCGGTCATGGAACGAGACGGGGGCTTCACAGTGCTACTAGGTGTTGCAGCTCCCCATGGTACGGGTACCTCTCACCGCAGCTTCCTCAGGCACGAGGCGCTCCTTCACCTGTCGCCTTCTTGCACCCCAGGATCGACTGCTATTGGACATCCGCCCACAACCGCCAATGCCAGCCGCCCTCAGCTTGGGATCATCTGAGGTCATCCACGCTCCAAGTGGAGGGGGAGACCATCTCAGCAGAGGGGAAGAGACAGAGAACACGGGTCTGTCCACACAGCCCCTTGTTGGCATGACCAGTGAGAATCCCCAGCAGTGGGCTCTACGCAAAGAGGCCCGACAAGAAGAGAAGAAGAGAAGAAGAGAAGAAAAGAAGAGAAAAAGAGAGCTCAAAGAGCTGAAGAAAGCTGCAAAAGCTGCAAGAAAGGCTGAAAAACAGCGGGTTTGTGCATATTTGTTCGATCTTTTTGGTTCTGTGTCCGAGTCTTTTGCGCAACTCCTTGGTCTGTGGGGACGTGGTTGGGGAATGCCTCAGGGAGGGTCTGGGAGGGTCTGACGATTCTTGACATATTTGTGTGGTTGTTGGAGGGGAGGTCGTGTGGTGTGTGTGCATAGGGTATGTGTGCCAAGGACGGGGAACGCGACAGAGGGGCCTTGGGTTGTGGCGTGGCATGGGGTGCGTTCCAACGGCATGGCCCCGCACAACTCCCCAACCGGCGCACCAATCAGCCTCTTCAGAACTAGCAGGAATCATTGCTCTGATGCAGCCTCCAGCATCCCCCTGTTGCAGGCGCAAACATACCCTCGGCAACACTTTACAGATTGACACACACAACGGAAGTTGTTTTGCCCCACGACATTTGGTACACCAACTGCTGGTGGTTGACAACCAACAAACATTCCTGGACCACGCCAGGGGTAGCACGTGCAGCGGTCCAAAGCCACCACACGAGGCGTCCGAGAGGTTTGCAGTGACACAGAGTTTTCGTGCCATTGTTCATGTTGATTTTTACGTTTGGGCCAAGGCATTCCGTTGCATCTGCAGAAGCACGCCAATTGCCTAGAGCCCCCCTCGGACCACAAGGCGGAGGACGTGTACAAGGATCTAAGGACTGATCAGCTCCTGGACACGGGGCAGGGGCGTTTCTCAGAAGCTGGATACTATGCAGGGGTTCGAACCCCCCCCCCCCTTGTTTCAAAAAATGCTCCAATGGGTGAGTTTAAGGGGAGTTTGAATGCAGTGGGAGGGGCGGTGTGTTGCGGGAAAAAACTGCCTGTGTACAGTTTTTCTTAGGGAAGAATGCCCGTGTAATGAGTTTTGTGCCTGTTGCATGCAGTGTGAATGCGCGCGATACTGCCCCATTCCGCCGCATTCTGCCCCATGCTGCTCCTTGCTTCCTTTGCAGAAGATGTTGCATGGTATGTTACACGTCAAAGTGATGTTGACAGTGACAGTGGCACTCACAGTGAGAGTGACGGTGGCACTCACAGTGAGAGTGACAGGGAATGGGGTTCCCCCTTTCATTGGGGGGACTCACTTTGTCAATCAGTCACAGGCTAACATACCCCTTAAACCCCTCCCCCCCTGCTCTCGACCCCTTCCCCGAAACTCCGTTCAACAACCAGGCCCATTGAACAAAACAAACAAAAGTCAGTAAAACATAGCAGGCCACTGACAGCACCACTTTGTATTTTTTTCCTTTTTGGGACCATCTCTTCTATGCTAAACACGTGCTGTCCGGTGGTTGGGTACCTGGGCAGGCAGGTTTCACCTTCTTGCCCTAAAGGGGGGGGAGGAGAGGATGTCCAAGCACTCAGGGGGTCCAAGAGAGCAGAGAGGGCTGGAAAAATGAAAACCTGTAAGTTCCTCTCTCCTGCTTGGGACACCCCTGCCTCCGTTGCCCTTTGGCTCCAGCTTCCACACATTTTTACAACTGACACAGAAGGGAATAGCCAACAACTATGAAAATTTTGATGTGATTAGAAGTTTCTGAAGTTGCTAAAGTGCTGAAGTTCACACTTGTGTCTGCATGCATCCTGGTGTTATTTCATGTACCCATGCATTCTCCTTTTTCACCCGTGTCCTTGCATGGGCTTTTGCCTGTTCCCGTTGGTAGGACGCGGTTGCAAGGTTTGGTTTGCAAGTGGACCCAGACTAGCGAGGTATTGTAGGGGATCAGACTTGTTGCTCCTGTGTTTCCCTGCTGTTTGGCGCTACATTTACTTGTGGGGTGATTGGCATAACACAATACCACCTTTTGTTTGCCACAATTGTGGCCACCACAGCGCATGCTACTTTTGGGGCTGACGCAAATGCCACAGGATTGACGTTCACAGAGGCAGCGGCAGCACTCCATCTACAAGACCACCTTCAAGTTGCTATCCCAACTCTCCTACTCACCTCTAGGGCTCAAGCATTGCTCCATTACTTTGTTCCTTTGCCCCAACCTGCACATTACGTAAAAGTGCGCAATCACGTATCAAGTGAACTACATGCCCCGAGTAGCAGTCCCACTATTTTGCGCTGCAGGTTGGTGATCCATTTTTCGTCTCTGGGGATACTGTAATTTCCGACCTAGAAGCCAGAACTATGCTCAAAGGCACTTCCTGGCGATTTGATACGGGTACTATTTGGTAGTGATGGGGTATTCATGTGGCCGCTACTGATATTTCGATTCCCACGGCATTACTGGGGCAAGGTAGCTGGTGTAACGGATCTAAAATCATCAGAACGGAAGCACATTGTTATTGATGTGTTGCAAGCAGATGCCTTGAACCGATCCCGTTGGTGTGGTTGCAAGGGTGACTCACCTCCGTGGTGTTGTCTTACTGTTTCATTTGTCCCATGCACCGTACCCGTTGTAACCATAGTTGGGCACATATTCCCCATAACTGCAGAGCGGTGCATCCAAGTGCTATGCCTTGTGAGAAGTGTGCCCCTCTAGAGGGGGACTAGGTATGCAGAGCTTTTCTTCGGCCAAAACTGCACAATGAGTGCTCTTGCCGGCGCATTGTAGGGAGCGCACCCTTGTAGTACTGGCATGCCAAGGCAGCCGAGGCTCGCCATCAGCATGCCTTGCCCAAGGGTACAAAAGATCGAACTCACCTCTAGTCAAACCACATGGAAGCACACCACGCAAAGAAATTCATCTTGCGTATGGGGGGGGGGGGGGCAGGCATGGCACAGGTGCCAGAATGGCAGTTGATTCCGGTTGTGCAGTGTTTGCGGGGGTGGCACCTTTCATAAGGGCAGCCAATGACTTGTTGGTGCCTGTGGGGTGCTACCGGATGGAACGGGGCTCTTTGTGGGTTGTGGGGGTCTGTTATTTCTTACCTTGGCCATCGCCTAAAAGCTGCCTTTAGAAACTAAATGTGAGTGACACTTGGAAATGGTAGTGTGTGATGTGTACCAACCATTTCTTGCCCCGGCAATGATTGTCAATTTTTTTTCTGCACAAGCACGCATGATGTGCATTGCCACTCTTGCGAGCTTTGCTGTGTGTGGTTTCATTGGCCGCATCCACCCACTCGGGGAAAAAGCGGCATAGAAATCATAGGAAAGTTGGGAACATCTCCCCGCAAAGATGGTTCACCCATCTCCATTTTTTACAAGTGGCCGGTAACATGCTTGCACATACACTGCAGAGGCAGCGGGCTATCACAAAAGAAGCAAGATTTGTGGCCTCTGTGGGCCGCGCACTCGTATGACTCACCCCAGGGAAACAGCGGCATAGAAATCATAGGACAGTTGGGAACTATCATAGTGTCAGCAAAGGTATTCAAAGTTGCAATAGGTACACACCATCGCCCTGCACTGTCCAATTCTGCATCGGTGAACACAATGTGAGGGCTGTTAAATTCATGCTGTGGCCCAAACCGACCCATCCAGCACAGAGCGGTGTACCCCGGTTCAACCGACGCAAAGGGCAAACATTGCCGATGCATTGGCATCGGCCAAGGCCTGCCTCGTGCTGTTGTACACCCGCAACCTCATCGGGGGCAATACAATATGCACAAAAAGGCACGATGGGAGGTAGCACATTGACTAGGTTTGCAACAGCAATCGTATGACCGCCAGCAACAGGTCCTTGTGTGTGGGACTTTAGCAAAGTGGTCGTACTGGGGGCGACACTTGCATGGTTTGCAACATGCAGAAGACGGGGGCCTCCAATGCAAAGTGTCAACAAACCAACTTTCTCCCATTTCGTATAACTCGCACAGTATGGCCTCACGTGTGCAACATCTCTAAGCAGTAGGTAGCGTTGCGCCCTTGAGCAAACATACTAGACAGCACTCTACGGGCACAGGGAGGACTATTCGGGTGGGACAAGGCACGCAAAAATTGTTTGTGATCATTTAAACGCCTGTCTAAGCGACATGCATCGCGAAGTTTGGTTAAACACGGCAAATGTTTCCTTGCATTTTTTTTCTGCATCTCTTGTCAATGGTCCTTGTGCCCAATAGTCTGTAGTCCGTTTTTTTCTTCGAACTAGAGGTAACCTGTAGTAGCCTATGCAACTGAGGCCTGCTTGTGTCAGAAACTGAAACTCAAGAACGTCTGCGGACGCACGGGGTTGCCACAATTCTTTAGCTGTGCGTCATACTAGTGCGCGGCCCACAGAGGCCACAAAATCTTGCTTCTTTTGTGACAGCCCGCTGCCTGTGTAGTGTATGCGCAACCATGTTACCGGCCACTTGTAAAAAATGGAAATGGGTGAACCATCTTTGCGGGGAGATGGTGAGCCGTGTGGTATGTGTGGCGGGACAACGGGCACTTGTGTCACCACTGTGGTAGGCAAAAGTGTCAAATCTAGTTGTCCGTATGCATTTACCTTCAAACTGGCTGTGGCCAAGAGCAAAAAAGAAAATGTCCTCAGAGAATGCCCTGTGCCTCTGTGTACCGCCCTCCCTTGGGCGGTCAATATGAAGTCCCATATGGCACGTTGTCATCCCAATATCGGACTGGACACCATTGATTGTAGTGAGTGGTATGTTACTGTACCAGCGCCACCCCCCCAAAAAAGGACAAGAAGAAACCTATGCCCATACCGCGCCCACGTATTACACTGAAAGTGGCTGAGGTTGAGGTCCTTTCAAAGGCACAGGGAAAAAAAGAAAAGGGTGGTCATAAAGAGGGCTGTTCCCACTCCTTCGGCAAGTGCCAAAAAAGGCACGCTGTGCCCCACAGCGTTGGAACATTGAGGTGCAATTCCATGATGCTGCGTGTATGTTTAGGTGAGGCGGAGTCCATCAGAATGAATACATTGAAACCCAGCCTCTTTGAATGAATTGATGTTACTCTTGTACGGGTCTTGCGCCAACCACATGACCCTGTGATGTACACCACCACCTTTGCAGGCCGCATTGACCGCAGACCTTACTGACCACTGGCCGCATGTGGCTACAATTGTTGTATAATGGGTTGACCCGTTCCTGAAGACTGAAATGTGTGCTTATGGGCTTGTGGTGCCAAAAAAAGACGGAAAGGGAATCACCTCGCAGAGGTTGTTAGATCAAAACCAAGCAGGCCCGTATATATGTTAAAACGCCACATACCCCCCCACTTTGGGCCTTTTTGGGCCTATTCGCGTACCCTACCCCAAGGGGTTGAATTGTTGGTTTAACCCCTTGTAAAATCATCATTTTGTCCAATAAACACATGCGCTGATGCAGTTTATGCTTTTTCAGTCATTTTTGCTATGTTGGCGGTTTTGGCGACCTCGGTGACCCCCGTGGTACCCACTCTAAGGGGTGCAAGTAGGGATGCTGTGACAGTACATGCCTACTAGGATACGAAAGGACGTTTTTTGCAGTATCTAGCCTTGCCGAGGGCCGGTCAAAACCTGTGCCAAAGACGCGAAATGACTGTTTCCACCAATAATGGCTTGTGAAAAGTGAGTGAATGGGCTAGTACACAACCTGCTAATGTAGGTTTTAACCTTGGGCAGCTCAAAAATGGAAGTTTTTGAAACTTATTTTTTGGATATCGTGACCACACAAAATGACCATCCAACCTATTCAAAGCATGTTTAGGCAGTATTTATGTGTTTTTCACCTTATTTGGGTATTGGGTGCGGGGGGGGGGGGGGGGTCCCAAGGAATTGGTACACAACCTGCTCATGCAGTTTTGAATCTTGGGCAGGTTCAAAATCTAAGTTTCCGAAACTTATTTTTTTGATCTGCTGGCCACTCAGAATGATCATCCAAGGTATGTAAAGCATGTTTAAGGCAGTATTTTTGTATTTTTGACTTCATATGGGCTTCGGTGCTCCAGGTAGATTTTCTGTGAGGTGGACTTGCCGAAGGCAATAGAATTTGCATAGGCGGGCGGTTCCGTTGTTGCCAGTGTCTCGGCGAGGGCAGAGGATTGCACGGAGCAGACAGCAGGGGTTCAATGGTACTCCCCCACTTTGACCGGCGCCTCGTGGCACAAGACCATGTTGGGCCTTAAAAGGTGTGTCCCCTCTGAAATATGCTTTCGTACACCCACACCCCCCCCCCCCCCCACCCCAACAACCCCCCCCCCCACCCACACAGAGAGGGACAATCATTCCACCCTCACCCACCAAACTGTCCTCACCCCCTCCCATCCACCATCCACCATCTCCCATCCACCATCCCCACCATCCCCATCTCCCATCCACCATCCACCATCTGTGTTCGGTCCTCCCCTCCAGTGCCTTCTAGACTTTGAGGGAGGGACAGAACCCTTGGAAAGCTGCCGAAATCGATGGCACCAGACGAAATTGTTCCAGGTCCAAGGGTGATTCCCTCGCACCCTCTCATGGTGCGCGTACGGTTCGCGCCATCCCCCCCCCCCGCCCCCCCCCCCCCCCTCGCCCCGGACAACAGCGAGAGGGCCACAGGTACGATGCGACACACTCATGTGGCACCTTCCGAGTGCTGAACCAAAAGGATTTGACATTGTGTCATGGCGGATGCGGTGGGCTGGGCTTTAGCATGTCGTGGCCTGTTGTGCTTTACCTCAGCGCCAAGTGGGGTCACAGCCTTGGGAATGGCGGGTGTTGTAGATTTCTTGGCAAGCTCCAGCGGCTCTACGGGCGTGGCCTGCAGTTATGGCGGCGTGATGAGGGTGTTGTTGCACGTTCTGTGCAGGCACGCAACCAAGAGGACCATGGCGCCTCCCTATTCCACACTTGGGAAGCAGGCGCTCCACAGACCACCGTCATGGAGTTGGATGTGGACTCTGAGAGCAGCCCACTTTCAGTCAGGTCATCGGAGCCAAACTATTCACCTGATCCGGGGCTTGACAGTCCCGTGTCTCGTTGTGAGCCTGAGGCAGTGGCCACCAAGCGTGTGGGCGACGAGGTGTGCGACTTACCTTGTGGGATGGGGTGGATGGGGCCGTGTTCACCTGTAGCAGGCACCTTCGTTCCCCGAAGACTAGAGTGTTCCATGTAGGGGCTGGGCATGTGGAAAAGAGGTTTGCACGTGCCGATGGGGGTGGTTTATGGGGTCGATCACTGCGGCAGGGCTGCAGGTAAACTGCTGTCAAATCGGACACCGGTGCCCCCCCTTCCCCCTCTCACTCAAGGCGGTGGGGCGCTCAGGAGAGGGTGAGGTTGGGGCGGGGGAGGTGGTAGCAGACATGCGGTTCCCCGTAGGTGTACCCTCGTACCCGTCCTTCACATCGACGGTAAGGCTGGCCTCATGGGTCCCAAGAGGCAACCACAGTATGGCTGAGCACGCCTCACACAGTGGTCGCAGGGTATTGGGCCTAGGCGCATCCCCATCCCCATCCCCGTAGCCCCCCTGAATCCCCTCCCCCTCCAACCCCTCCACCAGACCAAAGATGGCAATGTGGTCAGTTCCAAACTTGTCAGCTCAGTAGGGCAGTGTGCAGGGCTTGTGGCTGCAAGGCCCTGCATTTGGACGCCGGGAGAGGGAGATGAGGAACTGGTGTGATGGCGACTGGGGTTCCTGCGGCCGGTCCAACATGAGTCAAGGCTGACTGCGGACCTCGCTCCAAGGGGATCTGCTGCTGGACCGAGGACGAAGAGGGCATGACCGCACTAGCCCCTGAGCGAAAGAATGCAGTTGTCAGTCCCCCCTCCACCCCCCCGCACGATCCATTTCCCGTGGCCATCCAACATCTTGCAAACCGCCCTCAACCGCTCCCGACACCTCTCTCTGCTGCCCACGCGCTCCGGCCCACAAGCTTGCATCATCAGCCATAGTACATGTGCGCACCGTGACTGAGGACGACACCGATGTCAGTTGTGCACGGTATACAACGATAGTCAAACGATTCCACATATTCCGACACCACGGGACCGGTGACTCGTTGCACACATAACACTGCTACACACGGCGGCGTGACAGGATACACCCTGTAACACAGTATTCTGCTTTGCATGTGGATGAAAGTGCTGGCCAGCGAGGTCGTTGTTCGACATCTGCCCCCTCCCCCCCTTTGACCGGTCATGGAACGAGACGGGGGCTTCACAGTGATACCAGGTGTTGCAGCTCCCCATGGTACGGGTACCTCTCACCGCAGCTTCCTCAGGCACGAGGCGCTCCTTCACCTGTCGCCTCTGTGCACCCCCAGGATCGACTGCTATTGGACAACCGTCCACAACCGCCAGTGCCAGCTGCCCTCAGCTTGGGGTCATCTGCGCTCACCCAATCACCAAGTGGACGGGGAGACCATCTCAGCAGAGGGGAAGAGACAGAGAACACGGGTCTGTCCACACAACCCCCTGTTAGCATGACCAGCAAAGAGGCCCGAAAAGAACGGAAGAAGAGACAAAGGGAGCTGAAAGAGCTGAAGAAAGCTGCAAGAGCTGCAAGAAAGGCTGAAAAAAAGCAGGTCTGTGCATATGTGTTCGATCTTTTTGATTCTGTGTCCGAGTCTCTTGGGCAACCCCTTGGTCTGTGGGGACGTGGCTGGGGAATGCCTCAGGGAGGGTCTGGGAGGGTCTGACGATTCTTGACATATTTGTGTGGTTGTTGGAGGGGAGGTCGTGTGGTGTGTGTGCATAGGGTATGTGTGCCAAGGACGGGGAACGCGACAGAGGGGCCTTGGGTTGTGGCGTGGCATGGGGTGCGTTCCAACGGCATGGCCCCGCACAACTCCCCAACCGGCGCACCAATCAGCCTCTTCAGAACTAGCAGGAATCGTTGCTCTGATGCAGCCTCCAGCATCCCCCTGTTGCAGGCGCAAACATACCCTCGGCAACACTTTACAGATTGACACACACAACGGAAGTTGTTTTGCCCCACGACATTTGGTACACCAACTGCTGGTGGTTGACAACCAACAAACATTCCTGGACCACGCCAGGGGTAGCACGTGCAGCGGTCCAAAGCCACCACACGAGGCGTCCGAGAGGTTTGCAGTGACACAGAGTTTTCGTGCCATTGTTCGTGTTGATTTTTACGTTTGGGCCAAGGCATTCCGTTGCATCTGCAGAAGCACGCCAATTGCCTAGAGCCCCCCTCGGACCACAAGGCGGAGGACGTGTACAAGGATCTAAGGAATTACAAATCTCCGCAGGGCCTTGTGGTTATCACGAACACGTTTGGCTTCCTGAGTCCAGTGCAGAGCGTTGCCCACATTAGTGCTCTGGGCTGCGGCCAGCCTTTGCAGATGTGGTTGGGCTCCAGCAGCACCGATGAGGTGGCAAATGCCGGATGGATCATCAAGCGCAACAAGGACGGCAGTTGCGCGATCCTCAGCCACTGCCAGCTCTGCCACAGCCTGTGCCTGTACGCCGGCGGACCGGATGATAGCGAACACTACGATAGCGGACACTGCCACGTTGTGAGTGCGTCTCGCCGCCGCGTGTCCATACGGCCGCAGTGGAGTTTGCACGAGAACGACGTGCGAGGGCTGTGGAGTATCGTGCCGCAACGTTCAACGGACGGCCAATGGGCCTACTTCTGCATCATCAGCAGATACAGCGGAGAGCATTTATCCGCAGATAATGGGCGTGAGCCATTTCTGCGCTCAAGAATGGCCAAGGTCGATGAGTGCGACTTTTGGGAGATTCGGGCGCCTCCGAGGCAGGTGTCGGGTGCTCGCCACATTTTTTCTTCTACGCTCCACGAAGGAGTGTCTCCCAGGCGCGGCGACAGGCAGAAGGTTGACACGAACAATCCAATGGGGAAAGGGGTCCCAAAGAGCGCATCCATCGCCTCGGATGTGCGATTCTGGGGTTTGCAAGTAATGAATCCACACCAAGGCCCAAATCTGACAAACAGGCTTGCTACTGCTGTTGCCTGCACGTACCCCTCTACCAACACTTGCTCACGTCAGGCAGATGCCCAGCAGGTCCCGGCGTGACAGGATACACCCTGTAACACAGTATTTTGCTGTGCATGTGGATAAAAGCGCTACACAGCGGGGCCGTTGTTCGACATCCGCCCCTCCCCCCCCCCCAACCCTGAGGCTCACTCTGAGGCTTGCCAGGTTCTGGTTCTTCACAGTGATACCAGGTGTTGCAGGTCCCCATGGTACGGGCACTTCGGATTGCAGCTTCCTCAGGCACCAGGCGCTCCTTGCCAAGTTATTCATTCACAGAGACGGTTTTTACAGGACAGTGTGCAGGACATTTAAAATCAAAAATGGCAGGCAGGTGGTGTGCAGGTTGGGAGACTGCTTGGCAGTTCACCATCCGCGCCTCTGACTCGTAACCCGAACCCTAACCTTGGAACCCGCATGGGTGTGCCCATTTCTGTTCCGCCAGATACCGCATCTGCATGGGCACCAACCGTCGATCAACTTGAGTGCTGCACCTCCAGAGGCCAGTCCTCAATTCAGCCTGCGTACCCATTCCCCAGGCCAGCCCTCAGGCACCTCTCAATGCCAAGTCCAGAAGCCCTCAGGCACCCCTCAACGCCAAGTGCAGCAGCCCTCAGGCACCCCTCAACGCCCACTTCAGCAGCCCTCAGGCACCCCTCAACGCCCACTTCAGCAGCCCTCAGGCACCCCTCAACGCCAAGTGCAGCAGCCGTCAGGCACCTCTCAACGCCAAGTGCAGCAGCCCTCAGGCACCTCTCAACGCCAAGTGCAGCAGCCCTCAGGCACCTCTCAACGCCAAGTGCAGCAGCCGTCAGGCACCTCTCAATGCCAAGTGCAGCAGCCGTCAGGCACCTCTCAATGCCAAGTGCAGCAGCCGTCAGGCACCTCTCAACGCCAAGTTCAGCACCCTTCAGGCACCTCTCAACGCCAAGTGCAGCAGCCGTCAGGCACCTCTCAATGCCAAGTGCAGCAGTCCTCAAGCACCTCTCAACCCCACCTCCAGCACCCCTCAGGCACCTCTCAACGCCTGGTTCAGCAGCCCTCAGGCACCCCTCAACGCCAAGTGCAGAAGCCCTCAGGCACCCCTCAACGCCAAGTGCAGCAGCCCTCAGGCACCCCTCAACGCCAAGTGCAGCAGCCCTCAGGCACCCCTCAACGCCCACTTCAGCAGCCCTCAGACACCCCTCAACGCCAAGTGCAGCAGCCGTCAGGCACCTCTCAACCCCACCTCCAGCAGCCGTCAGGCACCCCTCAACGCCAAGTGCAGCAGCCATCAGGCACCTCTCAACGCCAAGTGCAGCAGCCGTCAGGCACCTCTCAACGCCAAGTGCAGCAGCCCTCAGGCACCTCTCAACGCCAAGTGCAGCAGCCGTCAGGCACCTCCCAACCCCACCTCCAGCACCCCTCAGGCACCTCTCAACGCCTGGTGCAGCAGTCCTCAGGCACCTCTCAGCATCCCCAATACCCCTATCCACCCTCTGGGCAGTCCATGGAAGCCTGCCCACTCGTACAATCCCCTACAGGCTATCCACGACCTGGGCATCAGCCTCTGGGCTGGATAGGCCACCAGCTCCCAGACACCTGCGCAACCCAAGACCAGCTGCTTCCAGGCGCCAACACAGCCCAGTGCCCGCCGCACCCAGGGGCCCATGCAGCCCAAGGCCAGCAGTTCACAGGCGTGTACCCTCTCCAAGGCCCGGAGGCCATGAGGTACCCATGCACCGCTGGTCTTGCCTGGGGCCACATGCCTTCAGGTAGCTGCTGGTCAGGGCCACCGCACGCCCTTCAGCAAGGCCCGATACTGGACAGCAATCCCCCACTCCCCTGGGACCACAACTCGGTGTCAGCGCCACATGTATCTCAGGCATGTCCTGCAGTTTCAGTGGCCCCAGACCCAGCCCAGATACACGGGGTGCCCACGTTTGAATCGCGTGCCTTCAACGTGTGGTGCAGGAAGGTGCCCACATTTGACCCGTGTGCATTCGAGGTGTGGTTAGAGAAGAATCGGGCCATGAAATCCCAAAGACCCCGGCGCCCACACCCCCCACACCACCACCGCGCCTCAACCACCCACTCGCGCCGCTCCCACTCCCCCAGGTGCCACCACGACCCCCCGGGACCCCGCTCCCGCCGCTCCCGCTCCCCCGGGCGCCACCACGAGCGCCACCGCCGCCCCATGTCCACCTCCCCCTCCCCCCTCCGGCCGTACACGACCCCCACCCCCAGCCCCCGCCACCACCGCTCCCGCTCCCCCCGGCGCCGCCAGGCACGCCACCGCCGCCCCACGTCCACCTCCCCCTCCCCCCACAGGCCCCGCCGGGCTCCCCGTTCCCCCCGCCGCCCATACCCATCCACCACCCCCAGCCCCCGCCACCACCACTCCCGCTCCCCCAGGCGCCACCAAGCGCGCCACCGCCGCCCCATGTCCACCTCCCCCTCCCGTTCCCCCCTCCGCCCATACCCGTCCTCCACCCCCAGCCCCCGCCACCGCCGCTCCCGCTCCCCCAGGCACCGCCACCCCCACCACCACCACAGGTCCACGTCCTCCCCCCGCCGCTCCAGGACCCCGGGCACGGACCCCTCCCCCCCCCAGGCCCCCGCCCACCTCGCCTGGTGGTCTGCCCCCGCTTTGCAGGAGCTCCGCCGCTGGGTGAAGTGGGCCGGGGGAGCGGGAAGGCAAGATGGGGTGCACATGGTGCACACCTTCGAGGAGATGCGCACCCGCACCCCCGCCGACCCCAACGAGGCCGCCCCGGAGGCCATCATGCCGCAAGCGGCATGGGAGGCCCTCCTCCGCGATGCGGTCCAGGGCCTCCGCCCCCCCTACACCCCCCAAGCCCTCCGCCAATGGCTCCAGGCCACCCACCCCCAGGCCTGGGCCATCGGCGCCCCCTCCCCACCCCGCCACCACCACACCAGGAAGGGGAAGGACAAGGGCAAGGGGAGGGCAAGGGACAGCAAGGGGCACTCAGGCAAGAGGGCACGGAGGGGCCCCAAGTGAGGGCAGGCACCCATAGGGACAGGGCGCCGGAAGAGACACCACATGGGGGCAGGAAACCACCCAAGAACCAGGAAGGGGCAGGAGCGGGGACCGAGGCACGGAGGAAAAGGGCACCACGGCAAACGCCACGACCCACACCCAGGAAGGGCATACCACGACGGGGGGACCAGCGCCGCCCCACCCCCACCGAACGCCGCACGACTCCCGGGGGCGCACCCCCCAACACACACCGCCGAAGCAAGCATCGGACGCCGTACGGATCACACCACCGCACACCCACCAGCCACCGGAAACCACACGGGGGATGGAGGGCACACCTACACGGGGAGAACGGGCCACACCCACAGAGGAAGCCGCAGGGAACGCCGCCGCACGGCGCACCACCACCCCCTCACCGCCAGGCGACGACCCCGGCCGCCACAAGGGCCACCTCACAGGCACCGGACCGGAAGAGGACGAAGGCACGGCCACAGCGACCAGGGCTAGGGACCGGGACCCCCAGAGGACACGGGACCAAGGCACAGGCCCCCAGGGAGGGCAACCCCACGGACGCCTACCCGACCCACCAGCCCGAGCGGCACGCCCAGGCCCCCACAGCACGGACCCAGCGAGACACCCACACCTAACCGCACCCCCCAGCCACCAGCCAGCCACACTCCGGCCCGCACTCCGCACCACGACACAGGCCAGGCTGGCCTCCACTGACCCACCACGGCACAACGCGAGACCACGGCACACCGCACCACAGCGCGCCACAGTGCAACGCGCCACAGCACGACGCGACGCGACGCGGCACAGAGCGGCACAACACGGCACGACTGACCCTAACCTGAAGGACTAACCGAAGCAAGCCACCGCACACCCCGGAAGGCGCCGCACCAGCACGCCACACACCGGCACCGCAGGCCACACACGGGGCCACCGCGCGCCCGGCAACAACGGTGGCGGACCACCCAGAAGGTTAAAACCGGCACCGCAGAGGAGAAAGGACACGAACAACCCCAGCCCCCTAACCCAGAGCCACACGCAGCCGCCTGGCGCAGCCGCCCAGCCGGCAGAGCCAGGACCTAACCCGGCAGGAAGGGGCGCCGAGCCCAACGTGTACATAGCCCACCCAACCCATGGGGCCGGAACACGGCCAAACAGAACGCAACCGCCAACAGCAGCCCGGAAGACCACACTGAATGCGGGCCAGTGCGTGCGCCAGCCCAGGGAAGGCAGAGGGAGGAACAGGCAGGCCCCCCCCCCCCCCAAAAAAAAACAAAAAACAGGGGGGGGAGGGGTGGGGGGCGCGAAAACAGCCCACAGCCACCAAACCGCCCGCCAACACCACAAGAGGCGGCCAAACCCCCCACCCAGAAGGCACCGAAGACAGGACCCCCAAAGAGGCACAGAGGGACCACCCAGCCAAAACCGGCAACACCAAGCCAGGAACAGCGGCCCACCGGAAAAAGGGACACCAAAACATGCAGACACACACCACGAAAAAAAAAAAAAGAGCCAGCAGCCCAGCCCGAAAGAAAGGGGATGGGGGGACAGGGGCCACAAGGCCCGGGACAGGGACACCCAGCAACCGACACCACAAAGCCAAACCAAGACAAAAAAAAAAGCGCAAAAAACACGCCCCGACAACCCAGCCAAGAAGGGCGGGGCACAGCCGAGCTGACACACAGGCTTGCTACTGCTGTTGCCTGCACGTACCCCTCTACCAACACTTGCTCACGTCAGGCAGATGCCCAGCAGGTCCCGGCGTGACAGGATACACCCTGTAACACAGTATTTTGCTGTGCATGTGGATAAAAGCGCTACACAGCGGGGCCGTTGTTCGACATCCGCCCCTCCCCCCCCCCCAACCCTGAGGCTCACTCTGAGGCTTGCCAGGTTCTGGTTCTTCACAGTGATACCAGGTGTTGCAGGTCCCCATGGTACGGGCACTTCGGATTGCAGCTTCCTCAGGCACCAGGCGCTCCTTGCCAAGTTATTCATTCACAGAGACGGTTTTTACAGGACAGTGTGCAGGACATTTAAAATCAAAAATGGCAGGCAGGTGGTGTGCAGGTTGGGAGACTGCTTGGCAGTTCACCATCCGCGCCTCTGACTCGTAACCCGAACCCTAACCTTGGAACCCGCATGGGTGTGCCCATTTCTGTTCCGCCAGATACCGCATCTGCATGGGCACCAACCGTCGATCAACTTGAGTGCTGCACCTCCAGAGGCCAGTCCTCAATTCAGCCTGCGTACCCATTCCCCAGGCCAGCCCTCAGGCACCTCTCAATGCCAAGTCCAGAAGCCCTCAGGCACCCCTCAACGCCAAGTGCAGCAGCCCTCAGGCACCCCTCAACGCCCACTTCAGCAGCCCTCAGACACCCCTCAACGCCCACTCCAGCAGCCCTCAGGCACCCCTCAACGCCAAGTGCAGCAGCCCTCAGGCACCTCTCAAAGCCAAGTGCAGCAGCCCTCAGGCACCTCTCAACGCCAAGTGCAGCAGCCCTCAGGCACCTCTCAATGCCAAGTGCAGCAGCCGTCAGGCACCTCTCAATGCCAAGTGCAGCAGCCGTCAGGCACCTCTCAATGCCAAGTGCAGCAGCCGTCAGGCACCTCTCAACGCCAAGTTCAGCACCCCTCAGGCACCTCTCAACGCCTGGTGCAGCAGTCCTCAAGCACCTCTCAACCCCACCTCCAGCACCCCTCAGGCACCTCTCAACGCCTGGTTCAGCAGCCCTCAGGCACCCCTCAACGCCAAGTGCAGAAGCCCTCAGGCACCCCTCAACGCCAAGTGCAGCAGCCCTCAGGCACCCCTCAACGCCAAGTGCAGCAGCCCTCAGGCACCCCTCAACGCCCACTTCAGCAGCCCTCAGACACCCCTCAACGCCAAGTGCAGCAGCCGTCAGGCACCTCTCAACCCCACCTCCAGCAGCCGTCAGGCACCCCTCAACGCCAAGTGCAGCAGCCATCAGGCACCTCTCAACGCCAAGTGCAGCAGCCGTCAGGCACCTCTCAACGCCAAGTGCAGCAGCCCTCAGGCACCTCTCAACGCCAAGTGCAGCAGCCGTCAGGCACCTCCCAACCCCACCTCCAGCACCCCTCAGGCACCTCTCAACGCCTGGTGCAGCAGTCCTCAGGCACCTCTCAGCATCCCCAATACCCCTATCCACCCTCTGGGCAGTCCATGGAAGCCTGCCCACTCGTACAATCCCCTACAGGCTATCCACGACCTGGGCATCAGCCTCTGGGCTGGATAGGCCACCAGCTCCCAGACACCTGCGCAACCCAAGACCAGCTGCTTCCAGGCGCCAACACAGCCCAGTGCCCGCCGCACCCAGGGGCCCATGCAGCCCAAGGCCAGCAGTTCACAGGCGTGTACCCTCTCCAAGGCCCGGAGGCCATGAGGTACCCATGCACCGCTGGTCTTGCCTGGGGCCACATGCCTTCAGGTAGCTGCTGGTCAGGGCCACCGCACGCCCTTCAGCAAGGCCCGATACTGGACAGCAATCCCCCACTCCCCTGGGACCACAACTCGGTGTCAGCGCCACATGTATCTCAGGCATGTCCTGCAGTTTCAGTGGCCCCAGACCCAGCCCAGATACACGGGGTGCCCACGTTTGAATCGCGTGCCTTCAACGTGTGGTGCAGGAAGGTGCCCACATTTGACCCGTGTGCATTCGAGGTGTGGTTAGAGAAGAATCGGGCCATGAAATCCCAAAGATGAGTTTGCGTGATGCGATGAGCTGTACACAATTTACCGACTGTAGGTCTAGCGCACTCAAAGCACCGCACGCCGTTGATCACGTGATGATCAAGACTGTATGAATGGACCTGTGGGTCCACGCTGCTCTGGGCAACTCCCAAGCCCTGTGTCTGGAAAGCTGCCCCTCGTCATGTTGTTGAGAAAAAGCGTGCCGTTACGCACACCCCGCATGCGGTCTTTGGAGGGATGCCGGTGCAGTGGCTGCCGCTGCAATTCTCTTGTCCAAAGCATTGGGCATCAAATTGTCGGATTGTCATGCTTTTGCTGCCACCGCCCGTCCGTCGGGCTCCCCAGACCCACCCACGCAGTCATGCAATGGCTGGCCCACCCACCCACTCACTGACCCACTGACTCAAGCGCCCCCCCTCCCTAATCCATGCCTTCCTCTGTATATGCCTGCCCCCCTGCATTCGCTGATGACCAGTATGACTAGGGCAGTCAGTGTTGCAGGCCTGAGGTGTCACCAGCTCTACCCCAGAAGTCAAGGTCCATGCCCACTCTATGCCCCATGTGCGGAAGGGACATCACAATCTGTTGCCTGACGGCCGCGACCCGAGGTATTTTGCTGCATTCTGGTGCGACCTGGGGATTAAGGTTGGGGGCTTAGTGAACGGAGGGAAGTTTTCTCCGAAAGAGTGTTATGTATGCGCCATTCAATCTAACCTGAGGTACTCCGCTGCATGGTATGTTCTAGGTATTCTGGGCGGGGGCTTAGTGAATTGATGAGGGCTGTGTGCATGTGCGTGTATACGCGCATACGTGTACACGTATACTCCGCGTATACGTCGCGTATATGTAATTGCGTATACGCATATACCCATGTACCTATACGCGGATACATGCCCTTGTGCATGGGTAAACGCCGTTAGCAGACCGTTTTACCCCCAAATATTGTCTGTTCGCGTCTGCAACATGCCGACAGTGTCCACAATTGGCAGGCCGCGTCTACTTGTGGTGCACAGTGTCTACAGACCATACCCAGGTAAACGTGTATGTGCACAGTGTCCACAAACTATGCACAGTGTCCACGGACTGTATGTATACGCGTATATGCGCGTATATGTACATATCTGGAGCGGATGGGAGTATTCCGAGGTTGAGTGGTATGTACGTGGCATTGAGACTGACCCGAACAAATCCAGTCCCATCTGTTTCCCACGCCCCTCGGCAGCTAAAGGCCACCAGCTCGCAGGCGCCAACCCAGTGCCTGCCGCACCCAGGCGCTCACGCAGTCCAAGACCAGCAGTCCGCAGGCGCGTATGCAATTGACCGACGGTGGGTCTAGCGCGCTCAAAGCACCGCACTCCGTTGACCATTTGAGGGTCAGTACTGCCTGAAGTAACCTGTAGGCCCACGCTGCTCTGGGCAATTTCCGGGCCTTGCGTCTGCAAAGCTGCCCCTCGGCATGTCGTTGAGAAGAATCGTGCCATTATGCACACGCCGTACTGTGGTCTTTGGAGGCATGCCAGTGCAGCTGTCCGCAAAGTCCGCAGTGTCCGCATGAGGGCAGTGCGTGCAGCGTGTCTTTGCCCCAGGCTGTGTCACTGTGGCACGTAGACACAATGCATCTGCCAGCGCCCGAGGGCTGTCTCGCCTTTGCCTAGCGCTGCAGCAACGTGCGCACCTGCCGAAAGCCCGCTTCCACCGTCCGTCGGTCAGGCTCTCCAGACCCGCCCACGCAATGGTGCATTCGCTGGTCCACACACCCACTCACT
Organism: Eutreptiella sp. 'Long Island Sound 2002'; assembly: GCA_964036045.1. NCBI lineage: Eukaryota > Euglenozoa > Euglenophyceae > Eutreptiales > Eutreptiaceae > Eutreptiella > Eutreptiella sp. 'Long Island Sound 2002'. The sequence goes on along the minus strand of OZ038383.1, from coordinate 1,332,401 downwards.
GACCCACTGGATGAATCACTCACTGACTGCCCCATGCCTTCCTCTGTATATACCTGCCCCCCTGCATTTGCTGATGGCCAGTATGACTAGTTCAGTCGGTGTTGCAGGCCTGAGGCGTCACCAGCTCTACCCCAGAAGTTAAGGTCTATGCCCACTCTATGCCCCATGTGCGGAACGAACATCACAATCTGTTGCCCCACGGCCTCGTGCTCTGCAGACAACACTGCTGCAGGTGGTCTCTCTCGTGCACTGTGCAGTCCTCATCGAGCAGCACAAGGCTCTGCTCCTTGGGCCGCCTTTTTTTTGTCCTCTCCTCCGGCACCCGCCCTACGTCACGCCTTGTGGCTTGCTTTGCGCCCACCCCCGAATGCCCACACCCCTTTCATTGCCCTTGTGCATACCTTCACCTTTCCCCAACGGCCCATTCTCCAAAGCCCCTCCTTGTTGCCGCCCAGCAAGGCCTGCATTCCCTGACCTCGTCTTGTTTGAGGGCGTGCCTCTGCGCAGGCCTCAGCTGTGACACACCGATTGCACTGCGTTGCACATCTGACCATCTATGCACTGAGGGTGGCTGAACGTGCACCGTACATCGGAGGGACATGGATTGCTCAGCCAGCGTCTCAATCGTAGACGATGGTTTTTATGGTGCTTTGTGTGGCAGTGCTGCGACTTCGGGATAATTGTAGTTGTGTTCACACACCCATTGCTCAACCGTCACAAGAGGAGCTCGGCTTCCAGCCCCATTCACAATAGCAGTCTGGTCGACTTGTTGTATTTTGCTTCGTGTTTCAGGACAGCTGCAACTTGCTTGCGGGTGGGGCATCCCATGTCAGATTGCTTATAGGGGAGGGGTGTCTTATACAAGGGGGGGAGGGGCAAATGCAGTGAAATCGGATGGGCAGACGAAAGAGGGTAGTTTAATCAAGCGCAGGTGCGGGCGCCATATGTCCCCCCCTTTTTGGTGGTATTCGCGTTTAATCCCTTGTAAAATCATCCTTTTGGGAAACAAAATTATCCCCACTGAAAATTTCAATTTTGACCCGTCCCATCCCAGATCCTAACAGGGGGGGGGGGTCAAATGCACTGAGGGGTAACGCCCCCCCCCCCCCCCCGCCATTAAGCAAGCCCTCACCAGAGCGTACAGTGCCAGGGTGATGAACAGTTGTGGACAGTGGTGGTCACCTGAATGGGCGCCAGTTGTGGTTTGTGTGTGTGAAGCGCACGCCAGTCATACAAGGTGTGAACAGCGCCTGTTGCAGCTACAGACCCTCCCAGGGTTTATCCCTCCTCTCCCTTGTGCAAGCACGGCCCTGTCGAAGCATGTGTGGGCACTGAATTGCTGTTTTTGGATGTTTTGGACCACAGTTTTTTTTTTCCGGTTCCAAATGTAAGATTCGGCGTTTGTGAGGCGGTTGTAGAGGGGAAGAGGGGCTCAGTCATGCCTGTAACTGTTCGTTCTGTTCATAACAACATTCTGCCACACATTGCAGCCCCATGTTGTTTGTCTTGATGTGATTGAATATTGTGGATGATAGGTTTGCGCCAAAGAATGGGAAGCCCAACCCCAAAACCTCAAGGCAAGCATGCTCCAATGCCAGCCTTAAAGGGCAAGCATGTGCAATTGTTTAAGCTGAGGAGCCAGGTTGGAAAGGGCTTCTATTCCACAGCACCTGATGCCCATGATGGCTAATAAGGACAGCCAGAATATGCAGAATGTTGCCTGCACATTGCATCGTGGTTTGGGTAAGATTTGGAGAGGTCTGTTCGGTGTGCGCACTCTTTGTGTTCCTGTGGGCGTTGAAGTGCTGTTTTTCCTGTTTTTCTGGGACCATGGCCATGCGTGCGCAAGTGGGGACGGGGAAGGTAGATGGAGCGGGTAGGCCAAAGAGCAATGTGCAATGTGCAAAGTGACAGGATGATGATGGCCACAACTGGCAAGGCTCGCCATGGTGCTTGCACTTTTGGCTTTCACCCTTCGTAGTGTGAAAGGCCAATCCTGGCTGTTATCTTCATAGAGGTCCCCAAAAAACTACATGAGTACAATAAGCGTCCCTCATTTTCTAAAGAGTGGTTTTGGCTTTGCCATTATGTAGCATGAAGAGATTCAAGACTTCACGCACGTATGTACCTGAATGGGAGTGTGTGCTACAGAATCTAGAAAAATTTTTCTCTAAAGTCTGCATTTTTTGTGGGGCTTCCACAGCAAGATAAGTATGCAACCTGTAAAACATGGTTCTTCAACTCTCCCACAACAAGAAAGGCCACGAGTGTACTCACTCTCACCGTGTTTGCTTCATTGGGGCGAAGGACCGTAAGAAACTATGGCTGCTCCCGTTTTGACCTTCATCCCAAGACCAGAACTCTGTTGACTGCTCTTTGGAATCGGAGGAGGAAGCCAGTGGGAGTGGTGTCAACCAGAAACTGACAAGCCAACATGCTGTGTCGAAGTACAGTGATTGTTACACAGAGTCAGGTGACGCAATCCTGGGTACATAAGGTTGTTCTCTAATTCAGTGAGAAAACTCTTGGAATCTGACTAACTGGAACCGCAGCCTCCAACAGAGTATCCCTGCTCATTGGATGGGTTGTAGGAGAGTTGAAACTCGATGGATATCTAGTGGCTATTATAGCTGTTGAGACATTGGCTACACTGTCTACTGGGGGGTTAGCATTGCCTATAAATGTACCATTTCCCCTGTTTGCCATCCCCCACCCCATGCTGACCCCCCAAGGGGATTGTTTGCAATGCAATATGCGGAAGGGATGATGTTGCATAGTAGAGCGGTAACCAAGCGGTTGCAAGACTAGGTAGTTCCTCCCTCCCCCCTCTCCCCATCTTATCCCATTTCTCCAGTCCCCCCCCCCCTCCGGACACTGACACTGATACTGACACAATGTGCCATCCCGGCTTCGAAATCCTGGTCCCTGCTCCAGCAAGTCAAGTCAATGTAGCGTCCAGTGTTTGTACTGTGGTATTGTTGCCTGTGATTTCTTCCTGTTGCTTCCAAATGCCCGCTGCCTGCTTCTCCATACGCGTAGGGCACCATGGCATGGCGTGGGTAGGTACCTTTGCAGCCTGTTGCCCACTCATCTATTGATATTGGTATGCTCAGCCACCAAGCGCCCTTGAGAAACAAAAGAATGGGATGCAGTTGATGGGCTGATCCAGTCGCGAGTAGTGCCCTGCACGAATCCAAAGTCGTCGAGCGAAGCGAGCTGAAGCAAGGGGTGGTTTGGTGGTGCAAAGACAAGGCGGTACATACACAAGGTGGTGTACACACAAGGCGGTGTACACACAAGGCGGTGCACACAAAAGGCGGTCTGTGGCCACCGCAGGAGTCTTGTTATTTAAGGGGGGTGTGGGGGCTGGCCCCTGTGTCGAGCGAAGCGAGCCGAAGCAAGGGGTGGTTTGGCGGGCCGGAGGGGGGGGGGGGGCAAACGCACGTTTGGGGTTGGGGGTGGGGGTTAAATCTGGGGTACAAATAAGGGGGGGTTACCGGAATAGACCGGACTTCCGGCGGCCAAAAGTCCCGCCCGACTTTTGGCTGGCCATATCGGCCAGCCGAACGTCCGGCGGTACTTTTTGGGCGCATTAAACATGACTTTCGGCAGGCCGAAAAACCGCCAAGCCAATAAGTCCGCCGAGCCGATAAGTCCGCCGAAACCTAGGTCCACTTTAATCCGGCGTGCTCCTGTCCTTTTTTCACTGTTCCATTTCATCTTTGTTTGGCGTTTCGCTCCAGCAGCTGTGCCCACCATCTGCACTTCTATTGGGCGTGTTGGAGGCGTGTCAAGTGCGTGCCGGTCAGGCGTGCAGAGGCTGTGTCCATGTTTTTTCAAAGGCCCATGTCTGGATTGAAGCCTGTTCTGCAGCGTTCCTGCTTGCGGTCATGCAGGACATTCACATCCGGTGTAGCTCATCAGCATCGGGCGAGGCATGTGCTCCGTGTGCAGGTGTGCCCTGCACCTCCCTCACGATACCGTCGCTGATGCGCTTTCACCATACTGCCTCTGCTGTCGGACCGTGTCAGCTGTTATAGTGGGAAAGTTGTCTGGAGTGCATGCCGCCCCGGACCCCTTGGCAAGGATGCATTAGAAGGGCTGACAACCATGGGAAGAGGTCCCCCCTCCCCCAAGCCCAAAGTGACGATAGTGGGAAAGAACGGAATTTACCGTGGAGAAAATCTAAAGTTATGCAAATAATTTTAGTTTTGCCTCAGAAGAGACGGACACGATCCACTCACACCATGCTGTGTGCCTGTCCTCAGTTGATTTTTTGTAGTGTGCTGCCAGTCAGTGTGCTACCATTGGCCCGCTTGCCGCCATTCACTATCTGGCGGTAACAAAATAGGCACCGATTGCCTAGGCACAGAGCCATGATCTTTGGCTCCATCATGCTCTTCTTGAGCCGGAACAAGTGGATTAAGTGTTGGAGTTTTCTGAGAGCAGTGCATGTTGGTGCATGGTTAGTGAAGGGGTGCTGTCAGTCCGGGGGTGCAGCAATTTTGTATGTGTCGTGTGCTGCCACAGATCGATAGGCAGCGGGGATGAACACAAGCAAAGCTTGTCGGGCCATTTCTGGTACACAAACTTTTGGGTCCCAGACTCCCTGCCCCCCTCTTCTAATACATCCTTGCCGATTGGCAACGCCCTGCCCCTCCAGGCATTTAGCTCAGGGGCGCTGAGGGGCATTGAGTAGTCCAGGATGTGGTATGAACACCCCCCAAATCCCTGGACCACCTGCTGACGGGTGAGATTTTGCCATGCAACCCACCGCTCCCCCCGTGATTGGCATGGTTGCCGTTGTTTGGGCAGGGGGCGGCGGTATGTGATCGTTGGAGCCACGCCGATTTGTGCCGAATCGTGTTGGCCATATTGTGAAGGGTCTCTGGCCCTTGTGCCTGCACCGGAGCCGGTGCGTAGCACCGAGGGAGCGACCATGGGGTACCGCTTGCCCCTGTGCGTTCTGTGCAGGCCTTTGCTCCGTCACGGAGCGCGCCGACGCTCTGCAGTACCCAACGAAGACACTACTCGAATGCGGATGCTGCTGCGCAGCACCTTGCCTTGGCCCATGACCACCTGGTGTGCCCCCCCCCAGAGCTATGGAGGGTGGTCCAGGGCAACCTGAAAATTGCTCTGCGGGGGGGGGGGGGGGGGGGTGACATGGACGCCCACCGAAGGAGGGGCGGGGGGGGGGGTTGGAGAAATGGGGTTCCGCGTCGGGCCCTTTGTTTTGTGTAAGAACGGATGCTGGCGCCGAAGGCGCAGGAACACAAATTTTGGCCCGAAAAAGTTTTTTCCACCAATAATCCCCCCCCCCCCCCCACATTTGAGTAGTCAAAATGATCAGCGCGACGTGGGTATCATTTTGAGCCATAGATGTTGGGTTGACCCCCCCCCCCCCCCCGGCACGGCAGGCTGGGCACCCCCGCCCTGAACCCCCCTCCCGTCACGGCGGCCAAGGAGGGGGGGCGGGGGGTTGGGAAAATGGGCCTCCGTGTCACCCCCCCCCCCCCCCCGCAGAGCAATGTTCTTCCCGCCCAGTGGCCACACAGGTCCCTATCTGTCGAAGACGGCCAAAATAGCCCGTCATACCCCAGCACAAGGCAATCGGGGGACACAGTGAGCGGTTTGCGGTCGGGGCAGAGGGGGTCATTGGTGGTGCCCTGTCGGGTGCCCACCTGGGCCGGTTTGTGACGGCGACACCCCCCACATCGCGCAGCCCTCCTTTTTGTCACGTATTTCCTCAGCGGTGTCCCGGAAAGCGCACACGCAAAAGAGTGCCAAACGCGCCGGAAACCTCCATCACCCCGCCACCCCCCCCAATATTTCGGCCCAGCATAAGCCCCAGTCGTTCTTACAATCATCAATGCGACGTGGTGATGTTATTGAAGTGCCAAGCCCCCCCCCCCCCTCCCACCTTCTGCCTCCCGCTTTCGACGGATAGTTCGTGGGTCGCTGCAGAACTGGCCCGGACTGGCCCCCTTCGTAGAGAAGTCGCATTGCTCAGCCGTCATGCAGCTGACGCTGGCATTGTAGCAACCCGATTCGAATCCCGAAAGTCGCAACGCACGGCTGTCCTGGGCGCTTGAATGGCAGTGCACGGAATGCCGACATCGGCGCCCCACCGCACGGTGCTCCGGTGCTTCGGTCAAGCCACGTATTCCCCGCCGTCCACCCTCCTCCCTAAGACCTTGTTGGCTGCCCGCCGTCCGCCGCGGTGCTGCGGGCTTACTGCACTCGCTCCGCCACTAGAGTGCCCCTTTGGGCCGGAAGTTGCGCGGCACGGGGACCAGGGGTTTGCTTGAGGGGGAGGGCGCTCTGGGGGCAAACTCAGAGCGGTTACAAAGCGGTTGGGGCGCGCTCTAAAATCGGTTGGGGGGCAGTCCCTGGCGGTTGGAAAAGCGGGGGGGGGTGGTATTGGGGTTGTGGGCGTGCCTTCCGGTAGAGATGAAGGAGAAGCGTGGGGGGGGGGGGGCACCCCCCCCCCCCCCTTCAAGCAAAGCCCTGCGGGGACCCTTCACGACACGCGAAGCCCCTCGGGCTGACTGACCCGCACGCTCCGCAGAGCGTGCGGGACCCGGGAGTGCAGGACAGCCCTCGCCACAACACGTTCCCTCAGGACCTCTGGAACCGCGGGCCGCGATCCGGAAGGCTGGAAGCCGCCTGACCCGCAACTCCCCTACCGGCCCCAGTGTAGGGGTCCCCCAGTCCCACCGCCAGGGCCCAAATCACCGGGGGGGACGCAAGACCCCATGGGCACACATGCGCACTGCCGCCCTTCCCTTCCCTTTGCTGCACAAGACTCGTCCGGTCAAGACCGCCATCCTGTAGCTCTCCCGGGGCACCGCAGTGGCAGAGTGTGTGCACTCCGCAGTGAAGACCATTGCCGTGTGGGTGCCCCATGTGAGGCGAAGCGGATGCAGCACATCGCCAAATCTGGGGCCGCTTCGCTTGCTCCTCGCGTTCGGGGGTCCCCAACGAGTGTGCGTGCAGGGCCCCCTCCTCTCCCTCCGGCACTGTCCACCGCTCTTGACCTGTGCCGGTGCCCTCTGAGCCCTCCACCAAGACGTCGTGCCACCCGCGTGATGCGCTGGTGTCGCTGGCGGGCGGCAACAGGGCACCACGGCCAGTTGTTGTCCTCCGTTCCAGGGCTGGCTTCTCTTCTCTGCTTCTCCTCCCTCTCTGCTCGTTCCGCTTGCCCTGCCGCAGCCGCACCCCTACACGTCCACAGAAGAACGGCCGCGCTGAGGAGGCAATGGACGCGTTCAGAGCAGTTCTCAAGGTCCACTGCCCCATGCTTCGTCCCCACAAAATGGGGTGCAGGGGGGCGGGATGACAGGAACGTAGATCGTGAGGGATGTGGGTGCTCATTGGGACAACGCAGCGTGGCAGAGGGCAAAGTCTCGGCGGGTCACTGTTGATGTGGCTGTCGGTAATACAGCGGTTGGCCCCTTCATTGGCATTGGACCTGTTCACAGGAGGTCCCGCAACCACCGCCTTTTTCATGTTTCTGGTCCTGCCATTTCTTTGCCCTTTCGCGAACAGAAAACGATGTGAAGGGTTGCATTGTCGAGGGAGGGGTTTGTGCTTGATCTTTCCCACTCAGTAAATCCGACTTCAATGGTTCTGCGCACTGCGGCGGCTCTTGGTAGTTTCGCCGTAGCCCGATGCATCCTGCCTCAAGCTGTCCACCACACGGCACACTGTTCCTGGACCGCAATCGGTTTCTTCGCTTTTGGTACGGGCGCAGGGGGTACAGTTGCACGACTGCATCGCCCCCGCTAAGAACACGGGAAGAATAGCACGGACGCATGCTCTGCTGAGCGGGGGCGCAATAGAATACGCAGCTCACCCGCATTTTTCTGTGGACACGAACAACATGGACTTTCGTGCTGCCGGCATGGCCAGTGTCCGGTTCGCAACAGACTCATTTCTGACAGCTCGTCGGGACGTCGGGACACCAACAGGACTGATCCTGGATTTTGGCGTGCCGTCTGTTCTGAGACATACAGGGCCTGGGTGCACTGTACTGGACAGCGCGCATGTCCTTTGTACGGGGCCTTGGTTGTGACGCCGTACGGCATCACGCTCTGTGTGCTCAGGAGGACCCTGCGCATCTGCAGTCTCTGGTGTCGTTGGCGTTGTTCCTGCAGCACAGTGAGCCGGAGGAGGCCGCTGTGCTGTTTGCTCGCGCTATCGATGGTGGTGCGGCTGAGGACCCCAATTTTGCAGGTGTGCCGTGGGGACGTCACCACAGCAGCATTCTGGGCAGGGGACACCCGTTTCAGCCGCACGCCGCTCATACCTCCGACCCAGGCATTCCACTCTCACCCACAGAACTGCGCATCCCCCACCCCCCACCCGCCGCACAAGTCCCCTGGCCGGATGCTTTCTGCGTATGGCCCCGGCTGCCAGAGCAGCGGTCGCCGCTGACACCACCCGTCTCCCGGCGGCCGCCGGAATCCCTGGACTTGGTCCTGATGGATGATGCAGGGGAGCCTACGAGAGCGATTTTCTCCATCTCAGCGTCGTCGAGCGACTCGGCGTCGACGACGCTTATGCGTAGCGTAGAAGGGTCGCGGTGTGTAACACCCTCAGCGGCAATGGAGAATCCAGCCGTTTTAACAAGAACCGGGGGGTACACCTGCGCGCCGCAGGCCAAGAATAATTCTCTTAAACCGCAGAAGCAGTGAAAGTCGCGACAAGAAGGAGAAACCACCATTCCATGAGCATTTGTGGCACTTGCCTGTGGAAATGGAGCCTGGGTGGGTGGGTGGGTGGGTGGGAAGAGTGCACATTGACAGGTTGACACCGCAGTGCTGTTAGGCCCGGTAGAAAAGATGGAGCACTGGTGAGGGCCGCCGCCACGTGCCTGACTTCAGACGGATCGTGGGCACGGCAGGGGACGCGGGGCGTGCAGGGGACCGTGGGGGCTGGCTGAACGGCGGCCCTGGGCCGCACGCACCCGTGCACCGGTCCGCTCACAGCTCACCTCATCCAAGAAAGGCATGGCCACACACAAGACGTGGGACCGAACACCGGTGGTACTCCGCGGTACCCCTCCGCATGGCACGCCCCCCCGAAGTCCCCGCAGCATTTTGGCCAAATACCAACGCGGTTTCCACGGTCACCAGCTCCTGCGCTCGAGCCCTTTCACTTTCTTCGCCGTCTCCCCTGCCCTTGCCCCCCCCTTCCCTCTCACTGTCAACCGGCCCCCGGGGCAGATAGCGGGTCCCGATAGCTCACACCAAAGGAGTGCCACTGCATACACCCCCCCACGCTGCGCCTTGCCCCGCGTTGTCGGCTTTTGAGTAGCGAAGGCAGCACCCCCATATTCGTCGCTGCCGCTGTCGCGATTGCTACCGTTGTGGCTGCTGCCGTGCTATGTTCGTGGCCGGCTTCCACTGTTGCTACCGTTGCTGCTGTTGCTGCTGTCGCCGCCGCTGCTTTTGTCGTGGGGTGGCCGGGGTGCTGCTGTGCCTGTGGGTCATGCAGACTGCCGTGGCCGTGGGACGTGGTGCGCCGTCCATGCAACCTGCCCGACATGGGGCACCATCTGCTGTTCTGCCCCCCCCCCCCCCCTTCTGTCTACGTGTGGTACGCCCTGCATCGCACTTCGTCCAATACTCTTGCGCCAGCCAAGTGCCCTCTGCCGCTCAGGTTGTTATGCCAATTTCCTGCACACGGTGCGGGAGGACCCGGCGAAGGCAGAGGAGTTCTACCAGACCGCCACCTCCAGTGCGACGTGTTCGGAGCCCATAGTCTTCGGATACGCCTCGCTGCTGGAGGAACTGGGGAAGTACGGTGAAGCCAGGGCCCAGTATGAAAAGGCGTTGCAGGTCCGCCTCGACTGTACCCCCAGGCCACGCCGCCTGTGGCTCTGCAGTGATGCGTGATGGGGGAACGATCTCATGCGTCGTGTGACCGACACACGTCAGTCTCCAGCGACCGCGCAATACCGACCAATGGGGCACTGGTTGACGGTCCGTCGGGTCCATTGAGGCGCGGTCAGGTCAATGGGTGCCCTCTCCCGGGGCCTGGCAGTCTGTGCCACTCAGCGCACCTGCAGGGGCTTCTGCAGTCAATCGGATGTACAGCGGATGTGGAGTGGCAGAGAGTGTGCCCCTTTGCTCCAACGCCGGCCTGGCAGCCGCGACGGAATCGCTGCCGTTGAAGTATCGTGCAACTGCCGCCAAGACTTCGGGCAGGGGGGGTGGGTCGGGCGGCCAGGATTAGTCAGGGCCCCAGACGACAGCCCCCCCCCCCCCCCCGCGCCCCAGCAGCCGTGGGAGCCACCACGTGTGACCCCTCGGGGGTCGGTCAAGCAGTGCCCTGGGCCAGCTCTCCCCTCCCGGAAGTCAGCCCGAGGCCCTTGGGGAGGCGGTAGCGTGGGGCAGCATGGCAACCGCTCAGTGACTGGAGCCCGTAGGCCCACCCGACCCATAGTGCCCCGGCGGTGTCGGCGTCGGCCTTCGCCGCCCCCTCGCTGCCGCTGGGGCCCCGGAGTGCCAGGCACACACACCGCCTCACCCACCACCCGCCATGGGGCGTGTGCAGGGGTGCCGACCGGCGCCCCCTGCCCCACCACGCGGCAGCCCTCACGCACAGGGGGAGAAGCAGGGGGCAGGGCCCGCCGGTGCCCTGCAAAAGGCTGCTTATCCCCTCCCCCATGCAGAGGCATCTCCCCTCACTCGCGCTGGGCCGGGGGACTGTGCGTCGTCTGGGCGGCCCGAAAATTGCTTTGCGGGGGGGGGGATGGCATGGGCGCCCGGCGAAGGAGGGGGGGGCGGGGGTTCCAGAAATGGGCTTCCGTGCCGGGCCCTTTGTTTTGTGTAAGGACGGTTGTTGCCACCAAAGGCGCCGGCACACAAATTTTGGCCCGGAAAAATTTTTTTCACTCAAAAATCTTCCCCCACATATGTGTGGTCAAAATGATCAGCGCGACGTGGGGATCATTTTGAGCCATGTATGTTGGGGTCGGACCCCCCCCCCCCCCGGCACGGCAGGAAGGGCAGCCCCAGCCCAAACCCCCCTCCCGGCACGGCGACCAAGGAGGGGGAGAGGGGTTGGAGAAATGGGCTTCCGTGCCATCCCCCCCCCCCCCCCCCGGAAAGCAATTTTCTTCCCGCCCTGGCAGCTGTTGAGACCGGGCATTCGGGTCAGTCCGGACCAGGGGCCTCCACGTCACTGCGCTGCCGAAAGAGGCCATGTCCCCCCCCCCCTCCCCCCTGTGCCCTGAAACCCCCCCACAGGCCCCCCGGCATGCGCGAAATACACACAGGCACGGCGGCATCTCCCCCCCACCATTGCCACGAGAGGGTGTAGGGACAGCAGTCTGGGCGGCTGTGAGACGTGCGACCAGACAACCGGAGGTCGGGACCCAGTCGTGCCGGAGAGTTAGGGACGCACAGGCCGTGGGACCCGCCTTCAGCGCGAGCTGAGACCCAACCCAAACCCAACGCCCGGTGCTGACCATCTCCCAACGATAATTTCAGGCCCTCGATGGCACAAAGGCCACGTCGAACAACAAAGGCACGGCCATTTCCGGCCGATTGACGCGGCAAACAGTCAATTGCCGTACCTCTGCTCAGACCGGGAAAGCACCTTTTTCGGCACGTCGCCCGAGGCTCAACGCTGCTGCTGGGCCCCCGGCATCGGTAAGGCCCGCGCAACGATACCACAACGGCGGCCGGACGGCACAGCGCCCCGAACCAGAGCGCTCCAAAGGGGCTTGTTGGGCCGGTCCCAGGCATACGGCCCGGGACTGCCCCGGACGGTCACCGGAACGTGACGGTGGATCTTTGGGATCGGCGTGAAACGGGGGTACACCGTCATCGTGTGCCCTGTCGTATTCCGTGGCGGCGGGCCTGTGCTTGGCAACCCCCGGGACGGGGGCGCGGACTTCCAAGAGCAGCAACGGCACCGCACCGACGACACCTACAACACCTCCGGCCCCCGAGCACCTACAACAGCCCCCCCCCCCCCCCTACAACAGTCAATCACACAGAGGGAGCGAACCACTTAAACGGCAGGAGTTGCGGGCTTTTCGACGCCCCCCCCCCCCCGGGGACCAGACAACCAGGGGGGGTACCCAGTCGAGCCGGTGAGGTACGGGCACACTGGCCGTGGGTCACCACCTTTGGCGCAAGCCGAGATCCAAACCAAACCAAAGCCCCCCCCCCCCCCGGTGGTGTGTGCAGGGGTGTCGCAGGACCGAGTCAACCAGTCGGGGGACACCCCACCCCATCGCGCCTCCTCAGATGGACCCTGATCAGGCGCGTACGCACTGCGCGTACGGCACTCTGCTGTACAAGCATTTCGGTGGGACGGTGGACGTGGCGGAGCGCTGCTTTCTGAAGGCGTTGGAACTGGAGGAGTTTGTATGTGTTGGTGCTCGCGGTTTTGCCTCCCCCCCCCCCCACCTTCTGCATCGGCGTGCGTGCCTCCCTCCAACGGTCGGTCAAGGGCTAGCGGCTGCCGCAGAAGAACGCGCGGCCGATGTCGTTGACCCGCCAATCAAGGCTACGCCTTGTCTTCGCGTGCACGCGGCCTTCCGCCGGTCGTCCAGACCCGGTTCAACTCAAGGGGCTGTCCTGCCCAGTGCCACTCTTTTACAAAATTTTCTACAAAATTTGTTACAAAAATTTTTGACCTTCTGCACTTGCCCTCGTGTTGGAATCTGCGAAGCACTACAGGCACCTCAAGCAGGATGAACACGGACCCTGTGGTTTTTGAAATCTGTTCTCAAATCATTGGTATGGTACCATGGTTTCGGCCTGAGTTCAAGCCCTCGTCAGCCTGCAAACTGTACAAATGAAGACAGAAAGTGACAGGTATTATACAAATCTCAGCGTGAAATTCAGCGTAAAAAATTTTGTAAAAAATTTTGTAAAAGTTTGCACCCGGAATCGACGGCACGTCCGCCTCGTCGGCCCTCCCCCGACGCATACCCCGCCCTCCAACGCCTGCCCTCAGAATGCGGTGTACATCGTCCACTTCAGGCCGTTGCGTGGAGGCTGCCCTCACCCAAGTGCACAGACTCCCGCGTGATGGGGGGGGGGGGCGGGGTGCGTGGGATGGATCTGAGGCCCGGCGCAAAGAGGCGATGACGCGGGCACGGACACGGGCCAGGGAGTTCCGCCGAGGGGGAAGGGCGCGACCAGCACAACGGCAACGGCACGGACCCCCCCTTATCACGCACGACAAGGCCCACCGAGCCATCGCAGGACCGGTACTACCTTGTGGCCCGTGGGACTGCCCAGGCAGTGGAGTCTGGGCAGGGGCCTAGACCATAGAGGGACGCGATTTCATGGGAGAGGCACATCCAGGCGACGAAAGATCCGCGCTGTTAGGACAGCAATACAGATGTTGGATGCCCAGGGCCCGTGTTGCGGTGTGCGAAGTGTGGGGGGTAGAGGCCGTGTTTTGGCCCATGACGGATATTGGTTGTTGTTTAGGTCATAAAAGTGGCTTTCAAACGGAAAAGACCTCCACCATAAACTCGCCACTAAGGCTGAGTAGTGCCTCTTGCGCATCATGGGTCCCTCCTCAATAGCATGTCGCAATGGTGCTCATTTGCTACAATGAGCCAACCCACGGATCATGTGTGGTCGTTCGGTGACTTTCCGAATCATCTTGCGGTGGGTCGCTGGATCTCAACGGGATTTGCTTGGCATCCGTTTCTGAATGCCACTGTCACTTTGCATGTCCTTCGCACATGCGTGTGTTGGAGCAAGGCCCTTCTCGATGCCGTTTCGGCCCTCACCACGCAACGAGGCATCGCCGTGCGGCCAGATGCCCCTCATGGCGCATGGCAGTGCGTATGCAGTGCGGTGGGCCCGCGCAGACCCGCATGCGCCGCCATCATCGGTTTCTCAGGACTACGACATCAATTTCCAGTACGGCAAGTTCTTGCAAGACGCCAAAAAGGTATACACCCGCCGCCTCCATCTCAGCCGCAGCGCCTTGACCCGTGGCAAGGAAGGGCCCCATAATATGTCTGTGCACCGTCCCCCTTGCACGCACCACCTGAGCGCCGCCAGTCCACCGCCCAGCCCCCGTTCGCTTCAAAATCGGTCTTCTCGGCCACTGACGGGCCCGTTTTCTTCCTGCGCCTTTTGTGCTGTCCGCCTGTTGTGCGCGCGTGCCATCGCCCGCGCTTCTCCCGGGGATGGCCGGGGGTTGGGAGTGGGCTGTCTGGCAGGCTTCAGCCACTCCCAAGACCGTGGAGTCCCCAGGGCGCTCTCCACCGCCGATGAGGCAGGGCCGGGGGTCCAGCATTGAGCATTGGTGATGCCCTGCAGTCTCAGGCATTGTGCCTGTGGTCCTGCTGGTGGAGTGCGCTGCCTGGGGTGGTCGCCGGCAATTCTGTACTGCGGCAGAGGGTCTGTGGAGCCTTTGGCCTGGGCGCATGGGCGGGCAACGGGTGTATGGGTGGTGGGTCAGGGGGGGGGGCTTTGCAAAGGTTTGTGAAAATTTGTGCTGCTTGCGGTGCTCCCTACAGTGAGTAGGTTTGACCTAACCCTACCCTGAGTGATGAGTGAAATTAGTGAAGAGGCAGATCAGGGGGGGCTTACGTGTCGGGCTGGATCCCCCCTCCCCCCCTAATTCAGAACCCCTTAACCCACACCAACAGTGAGCAATGAGGAGCTCCCGACTTGGGCGCCCGCAACAGTTTTTTGGCCCCTGTGGATCGGAGCGTAGAATTCCCCCCCCCCCCGGTCCCCCCCCCAATTTGATTTGTGGTGAATGGCCAAAGGGAATGTTGCCCCCCGGACTTGTGTACTTGTGTACTGCTCCGAATGAAACGGGGCATTCAACAACGCCCCCGAAGCCCGCAAAAACCATCCCCCCCCCCCGCCTCCTGCGGGACCCCTCCTGCCCACGCTGCGGGGGTTGGGTCCGGAACTGAACTGGTTCCCTCTCTCCTCCCCCGTGACGAAGCCCTCGATGAGGTTGTTGCTGCCCCTGGTCATGCCGCAACAAGCCCACGGTGGACTACGGAGCGAAGAGTACGTGTGAAGCCTGCGCTCGGCCCTTCCAACACGATTTGTTCGGCGGCGCACCATGTGCGACAGGCCTGCCCCGTTCACAGCTGTGCAACTTCTGTGGCAGCCTTGCCAATCCGCTCCGGCAAAGGTGGGGGGCACATCGGGGGATGTGCAAGTCCCCCCCCCCCCGCGTCCCTTACGCACGTCCCCAATCCCGTGCGCCCGTTTGTGTGGCCGTACAGGACATGGAAGGGGCTGAGGAGCATTACACGCGGTGCCTGGCGCTGGATGTCAACGAGGCCACCCCGATTCTTGCGGAGTTTTTGTTGGATTCGTTGGGCAGACACAAGGGACCGCAGCGATTTGAGGTATGCGTGATGCATCGGGGCCTTCCTTTGGCCTTCCATCGCGGGGTCCCCAGGGGGCAGGTCGCCCCAAATTGCCACCAAATGCCAGGGGACCGGCATGGCAGGGGCGGGAGCGCCAGAAAGCGGGGACACGGACGCGAATATAAAGGCCGTTTCAGGCTCCACATCAAACAACACAATCTCGTCAGCTGCACCGGGGAGATCGCCATCGTGTCCCATCGGCCGGTACAGTGTCGGGAAATGGAAGGAGCAGCATGCGATACCACACGTGGGAGGGCTGCGCATCCACAGGCCCACCATCCGCACCGTCCCTGCCTCCCCCGTGCGCGCCCTGGGGGCCCCATCTGGACTCGCTATCCGCCCTCCATTGGGTCCTGCATGCAGCCTGCCTCGGTGCACACTCTGCTCCGTCCACGCGTGCTCCTGGACATGGGTCTTGGCATGGGTTTGGGGCGTGTCACAGGAGCTGACCCTTGAAGCCACCGATTTCCCCATCATCGCCTTCTGCAATTTTGCGGACTGGGCGCTCGCGGAACGGAACGATCACAAGACGGCGGAGCAATTCTACAGGAAGTGTGTCAAGATCGACATCCACGAGAGCAATGTAGAGCCGGCCCTCTATGCCCAGGTCCTGTGGTGTGTGGGGAAGGTGGGAGGTCAGGTGGCCCAGCCGTCGTAGCACGTGACGCCTGGCCGCGAGGTGCCGAGATCGAGCCCCCGTTGGGGCCGGCGGGATAACGCTAAGCGGGTGTTGGTGTTGGGGTGTTCTCGGTGACCCGATTGCAAGGGCTAATTGCTGGTCCGCTGGTGTTCGGAGGCCGCCCGGGTGTTTGGCTCCACCTCCACTGAGACATGGCCGCTTTGGGGCGAGGAGGAGGAAAGGAGGCGCGGTGAGTGGGGGAGGATGGCTGGTGAATGAGAGGAAGGGGGGATGGAGGCGGGGGGGGGGCATGGGCATGCGTTGTCGCACGGGGCGCGGCTGTGGCCCCTGCGATCCACATCCCAATGACGCGCTGGGTTCCAAACCCTACCCTAACCCTAACTTTTCTCTCAATGGGAGGAGGACCAAAATCACTTGGAGAAAGTTGATTTTCAATGGGAGGGAGCCCCTAATCATTTAC
The DNA here is from genome assembly GCA_964036045.1 of Eutreptiella sp. 'Long Island Sound 2002'. Classification (NCBI taxonomy): domain Eukaryota; phylum Euglenozoa; class Euglenophyceae; order Eutreptiales; family Eutreptiaceae; genus Eutreptiella; species Eutreptiella sp. 'Long Island Sound 2002'. The sequence goes on along the minus strand of OZ038383.1, from coordinate 1,315,919 downwards.
AGGAAGTTGAGTTCCAATAGGAGGGAGACCCAAGTCAATTGGACTTCAGCTCGTTGGCTGACAGTGCTCTTATTATGCCCTGGTTTCCATGTGGCAATGGCTTTGGGTCGACTCTGACCGGGCCCCTGTGTCTCGGTTGCAGGTGGTTCTGAAGTACGCCTTCTTCTGTGTGCAAGAGATGCGGCAGATAGAGACCGCACGGCAGCTGGTGCAGTACGCCAAGGAAGTGGCCCCGGATCTCCCCGAAGACGTGCAGGAGCAGATCCAAGAGCTGTTGGAGTTGGGCTCAAAGGAGTCGATGTAGCGTTGACCGCCGTCCGGAGACCAGGCGGTGGTTTGCGGTCCACCCACGCCAGTTGAGGGCTGGTGCACTGCTGAGGTCAGGGAGGAAGGGAGGCCAGCGCTCTCTGGCACGATGGGCAGCCCTGGTGCCGGTGTCTGCGCCTGAGGACTCCGGCTTTTGAATCGTTGGGCCAGGGGTCCCCAAAGAGTGCGGGGGGGGGGGCTCAATGTGGGTGGGTGGTTGGTGGGGGTACGAGGGGGGGCGAACTAGGGATTTGTATGAAGGGGAGGGGGATTGTGGGGGCAATTCCGGAGCAGCTACAGAGCGGGTACAGGGGACTGTGACAGCGGTTAGGGTGCGGTTACTGGCGGTTGCAAATGCGGTTGAGGCTGGTGTTGGGGTGTGGGAATGCCTCTCGGGCATATTCAGGGCCAGAGTGTTGGGAGGGAGGGGGTAATCCCCCCCCCCTTCTTCAGGCGATTCCCTGGGGCAACACGCATCCTTCAATCCCTGCCCTTCTCGCAGCTGGGGCAAGGCGAGCGACCGGTCTCCCGGTATGGCAGCAACCCTACCCCTGCTGGGCCGTCCACCCTGACTGCCCGCACAGCTCCTGCGGGCGCTGGAGAGGGGGGCGGGGGGCAAAGCTTTGGTTTTGGGGAGGTGGGGGGAGGGGGAGGGGGCAACGCTGTTCCCTTCTGACGGCCACGTACGCAGGACACCAGGCTGTACCATAGCACAGGACTCCTGACCAGAAATGCCCACGCTGCACCCCCACCGGGGGGCGTAAGTGGTACCGTCGTCATGTACGTGACGCAGCGGGCAAGCAGCGCAGGCTGAATGGGCTGTTGTGCACCCAGAGCGCCATACCCTGCGCAGTTCGTGACAAGAGGTCACATGTAGACGTTCACCCCCGATGCGGTGCAATGTTGTGTGGACTGTCAAATGTATAGCCCTGGATGCCCACGCAGATGACCCACCTGAAGCCTCGGCAAGGGCCATACGCTCCTTGTACCATGACGGGTGCCGCTCCAGCGTGAGGGTCAGGGGTGGATATAATAGTGACGACATTACCAAGGTGGGGGTGGGGGGGAGGGGGGGCTGTTGAGGCAGGAGGCAGTGATGACGGAATGACGATTACGATTACAATTAGCTCAGGCAGTTCAGGCAAAGATGATTCGGGATTGCAAGCCATTTTGTAATTAATCGTAATCGTCATCGGGGGGGGGGGAGGGGGGGGGGGGGCACTATATCTACCCCTGGTGAGGGTTATGCAGCTGCACGACCCGTCACTCATTTGCGGGTGAGACGCGTGAGGGCCAGGCGTCGTCACGTGTTTTTCTTTTTGATGCTCCACTGCGTGTTTTGTTGTGGTGGTGGGTGATGATCCGGCCGGTCCCGGGATCATCACCCCCCAAAAGGCGCCTGCCCAGACGACACCGTGCTGACAGATCAAAGGCAGCACTGCGGTGGGGTACCTAAAGTTGGGCTACACAAGAGCGCAAGAGTGGACGGGGGGTACAACGAAGAAAGCGTTGGCCATTCGCGCACCATCGTCAGACAACCCTCGACATTGGTTGGTCCTTTGCCTCATGTCCCGCCACCACCTCTAATCCGTATCTCAGAGACCTCAAGGGCTGAAGGGGAAAGGGGGGCTTTGCAGACGTTCTGTCTCATTCCATCAAAAACAAGAGCGACGACCCCCCCCCCCCCTACCGCCACACATGTGTCCCACCACCGGTGCTCTGCAGCCGTTTAAGTCCTTGCCTCACATCCACTGCAGCACTCCCCCCCCCCCCCCCCGCCGCCTCTCAAGCTGCCCTGACCTCGGCCTAAGCCCCGCCTCAGGGGCATTCAAATCAGACTTTTTCTGCCACGGTCCCAGTTGATGTTTTTGTTTTATTAGGGGGGAGGCATGCTTCTTCTGTCCCTTTTTCATCTCTGTTTATCTCTTTCATCAACACAACGCCGTGGCGTTGGCGGGTCCCGCGTGCATATCTTGAATACAACAACACATGCAGTTGCAACACCAAAAAGTACCAAAGCACCGCGGCAAAGCAGGCAACATTTCACGCACTGCATGTGCACACCATCCAGAGTCCTCCAGTTGCTTGGCAAATTGGCAAACCCTCAAACCATATACCACCTCCGTTTTCCTGGTCGAATATAATTGTAACATCAGTCATAATGTGTACTCTGTCGTGGGATTCGACTCAGAGGGAACCCGATGTGAAATGGACATGGGGGCCGTTCATTCCGATTGTGCACCCTTGAGCAACGGGGGTTAGTGGCAGACCATATCCCCCTCTAAACTGGTCAGGACAAAACGGTAGAACGAAAGCAATCTCCAATGACAAAGTCCGAGCGGTCCTTAATGACAAAAGAAAACCACCGGAGTCCCGTACGCCTGCAGCTCAAGAGCAGTGCCGCCAGTCAAAGGCCGACCGGTGACGGTTGACCATCAGCAACCGTCGGTTGGCTACGACAATCTTGTGACCGCAGGGCGCACTGCCGGTGACGTGGGGCGCCCTAACATGTCCTCTCATGGGGTGGCTCAAGTGGCTGCGCTGCTCTGCTCTCAAGGGCCACCAGAGCGGGTTTGCATTTGTGAAGGACAGCCCTTTATTGAGGCTGCATGGTGGGCGGATAGTCTGCTCAAAACGCGACCATCGAGGGCTGTGGTGTGGGCATTTAGTGAGCACATCATCGGTGAGGGCGCATGGACGGGAATAGGGGTCGCGTAGTGGTGACATACTGAGTGAGAAGGGGCGCACGGGTAGCGTAGGGTGGTTTGAAACCACTGGCCCTCCAATCTTTCCGTTTCCCTTCCCCCGTTGGCCATGCTCAGTAGGGCGAAATCACGGATGCACCACAGCGTGTTGTGGCGCCTCTGGACCTGGTGCAGTGATCTGGCAGCATCTTTTCTTGTGTTGGACATTTCCGACGTACATGAGTCGGCGCACAGCCTCCTGAGCGAGGCTTGCGAAGTGTTGGGGGATGCCACTGAACAGGCCAAACAACGCTACCCCAGCCGGTGTGACCCAGGAGATGAGCCAGGCCGTTTCTCGGCCCCGCCAGCATCGACAGTGCTCGCCCACAGACGTGATGTGGCGTCTTCAGTGCACTTATAGTGAGAGCGAGCACGGCTTGTACCAATTCCCAGACAATGCCCTCGAAAATATTGTGTACTTTCTTTTACACACAGACATGTACACCCAGGCAGTGTGAGCCCCCTAGTGCTGAACGGCCGCTATACCCATGGGCAGCCCTTGTCGCGCCCATGGCCTAGAGCTCCACTTAGTATGGTGCATAACGAAATGCATAGACATCCTGTGCCGACTCAGACCTCTCCGATTTCCAAAACGCAATATTCCCGTGTGGGAGACCCACTGTGGCAACACCCTTTCATTTGCGCAACTGATGATGTGTTGCTGGACCAGACAATTAATGGCCTGGTACATGATCAGACATGAGGGTGATTTGCAGCCAAGCGCCCAGGCTCACTAGAACTCCCGGCCGGGAAGGAGGAAATGGTGAACATTTAACAATGCACTGGTTACACCATTTTGATGTGTTGGTAGTCTTATGATTTCCAACTACGGTGTGAAATTTCGGCCATTTTTGAGGTGACGTTTGGACCTGTCTGGAAGGCATGTTTCACGGGAGGTATTGCAGAAACTTGTTGCCACTCGCTCTGTACATCCCAATATGCCGTCGCAAAAGAACACCTCCACACAAACAAGGACCGAGTGTCCCAAGCACTGCCAATGGGCCAACGTGTGTAGGGACACTAAGAGTAATGCGGTACAATGCACACTCGATGGGAGACATTCTCAGTATTTTCTGCACAATCATGTTCCACACAAGCGCCATTGTTGTGAGGCTGACAGTGCACTCCCATTGTTAGGAACCTGAGTGTTTCCCCTCGTTGTCAGGATCATCATGAGGATTGTGCTTACAGGCACGCAAGTGCGGAGCAAGATGTGACATGTTAGCGGCCGATGGATCCTGGATAGGGGTAAGAGATGCCATCAAAGGTTGAGTGTAATTTTCTTTCGATTGTATTGCGATTCGCCTTGACAAACGAACGTAGTGCATCCCAATCATCAGGTGCAACGTTGTCCTAGCCAGCATGGAAGGGACCACACCGCTTCATTGCTTCATACCACCGAGGAAGCACAATTTTTGTTGCGACTGGGCTCCTCCCAGCACTGCAACAGACGTAGGAAGGGTGCCCGTTGCAGTATTTTTTGGGCCTCCAGCATGGGTGGGTCCGTAAGTGTCGCAGCCACCAAATACTACCAGAACGAAACTGTTTCACAGGTTGAAGATCTGGGGACACCAAGAGAGAGAGGGGGGGGGCTCGCGCTCAGAAACTTGGAGATCATGCATGTGCTACACGTCTCCTTGCTGCTTTCAAGTTTACTGATGGCAATGGACTTCGGATTGGCTACATAGCCCCTGCCGACTGGGGTCCCCAACGCTTCAGAGCGGAGAAAAATCAGAAGTGGCCCACAATTAGGCCTGGTGGCTACATAACCCCTGCCATCTAGGGGGTCCCCAACACTTCAGAGAGGGGGACAAAATCAACAGTGGCCCACAAGTGGGCGGATTGGCTACGGAACCCCTGCCGTTTGGGGGGTCCGCAATGCTTCATGGTAGCGAAGCTTGACTGCCGAGTGCAAGCCCTATTTGGACACGATAGTAAGGAATATGGTTGGATTGTCCCTCATCTCTCATCTCATTCATTGATGACCATGATGACTGCCAACTGTGGCGTTTGAGAGTGTTGTTGGGCCTGAAGATTTAGGATTGCAATTCAACAGCATTTTAATGTAGTCCACTTCAGTTTTATTGTATGTGCTGTATGTCCTTTTTTTTTTTTACTACCGTACATGTTCCTGAGGTGTGAGGCAGGAAATGGAACACGTCGTGCAATGGAAGCCCAAGAACAGCGAACCACCAATTTTCCAAATGTCATGTCTCGGTCATTTTCAGGGTAAAAACAAGCGCCAAACCTTTTGAAGATCAGCCACATGCAGTTTGTGCGAAAGTCCATGAGAGTTTCCCACCTCTTGGAATCACAACATCAAGTTGGTGGTGGTGGTTGTTTACCATAGTGTTGTTTTCGTGCAGCAGTGTGACGTTTCTATCGCAATGGTTCCTTGCATGACCCACCCAGCATGAAAGCAAGTGGCAAGGACAAACTGGATCTCTGAGCCAGTGCCTCACAATTGAAGTGTTGAATTTTAATGAACCGCATGGCATAGGGCATAAATGAAGGGAACCCTGGCTTTGGTCCAACCATCTAATGAGGTTGAAAGCTAGTAATGGGGATAGATAGACACAAAGGCATGATGCACGCACTGCACACACAATTTGCAGGGTTTCGGACCGAAACCGGGCCCAACGATCTCCCCCCCACAAGCCCTCAACATGATGTCCCTTGGGGGCACCTTCCGGTGGCCCGCTAGATTCTGTGGAGGTATCTAGACCAGAGGCGATGTTGGTGCACCCAATTCATGGGGTCGACGCTCAAGTGCGGGGGTATGTGGGTGGACTGCAGCCAAAAATAGGGGGGAGGGTACACAATTGGTTGGGTGAGGACCCCCGGCCCAGGGGGCACCAAGGGCCCTGGGAGTGCATCCATATGGCATGGACGGCGGATGTGCCTAGTCATCAGGGGCACCATCGTGCTCCCTCCAGCCTGTGAGCCCAAAGATCACCCACCAAATCCGAGTCCAAATCTGCTCACACAGGGTGCATGGTGGGGTGTGTGTGTTCCTCAGGGGGCAGGAGGCCAAAGGCAGGTTTCAACAGTGGTACTAGAGGTCCGGTGGTTGCAAAACAGTGGGCCATTGGGACGTCATAAGGGGCAGAATGGCTGGACTTTTGCGCACAAACTAGGGTTGAATTTGGGTAGAGGGTTGGGAGTAGAGCACACACCAATGGTAGAATGTGGTGACATGGGGCTCTTTGTAGTTGTTGTAAGGCACTAGGCATACCGACGAGGTGTGATTGGGCCCCCATTAGCAATTTGGATTGTGGACAATCCCAAGAAAACAACACTGCACAAGGATGTACTATGTGTCAAACCAAGTGCCGCCTTAAACAACACGCCATATCAGGAACCCTAGTGTGCAGATAGCCAAGAGAATTACGAAGTACCTATGGTATCCCTTGATAAGGTACCTATGGTACTGCTGGAGAGTGTGCCCCGTGCATCTCCTACCACCAATATGGCAAGACTTACTATTGACCCGCTATCACACCCCTCTTTTGGTTTTTTTCCTAACCTAGCCGAGCCCTACGATGTGAACTCTACACCTAAGGGACAATTTGTGATGTGGAAGGTTGGCGATCATCCAATTATGGCTCAATGTTGCCTCACCTCCACTACTCTATGCAAGGTGACCCAAACACATAAAAAGACCTTTGAATGGTTGCCTGCTATGCCGAATGGCCTTCGCAAAGTCGATCCCGCGCCTCCTGTGGACGCCCTTCCCGTGTATGATGGCGAGCGTCCTAAAAAAAGAGGCGTTTCAATCGTATAGTTGGTTGTGGTTTGCATCCAACAGACACCGTTTAAGTTGCGGTGAAACGCCAATATCATTTTCATGGATTTTGGGGGCAACGTTTTGAATGGTTTGGAGTTGCGTGTGATAGTTGGTCGAGTGACCAAACATCACAAGGTTAAAAATATTCTCGCGGATGTCAATGTTTCTTTTCTACCAGCCAAGTTTGAGAAAGTTTTGTGGGACCATAAAAATCTGTGTCGCCTGCCTTTTTTTCCAAGGTGTTAATGTGGGTCGGGAGGACATTTACCTTTTGTGTCGGTAAGTGGGTGATTGTCCCCTATTTCATAGGGCCGTTCGATAATGGTCATGGTTCTTTTATTTGGTGTATGTCCGTGTGCTAAAACTGTGCTATGCTAATGCACAAGTCATTCTATATTCCATTGAGCCCTGTGAAGCAGAGGTGCTCTTTGACACAGAGGTGCCCAGTGTCCAAAGCTCGAGCGCCAAGGTAGAAGGCGTTGATACATGCCCGGGCTGTGGTGTGTGGTATATTGGTGTACTAGGCCGCCACTACGCATCCCTCCTGCCACACCCCTCTTGCGTTGTGAGTGTCGATTTTGTTTCCATGCTATTATCCTATTCCATTGCTATTGTTGCCTCCATGGTAAGCCCCACTGTGGGGTGATGATGATTGCCACCAATAGCACCGAACTAGACAACACTATCCCTACTCGCGCAACACTTGTGCGCGATATGTACCCTGAATTCCCACATTGCGCGTATTCGGCCACACCTTCCAGCAGCTCGTCTCTGAGCTTGGGGGCTGCTTCCCTGAGGAAATGATTTTGACCGCAGCCGAAATTGTTACAAGATACCAAGGCAACAAGCTCGGAATGTGTGAGGTCAGCTAACTCACGTCCGACCAGTTTTGTGTATCATTGAGGTCTTGCTGACCCCTGAAGCAAGCTCAGAATATTTATCGCAATTTTTTTGTCTGCTTGAGGACTCACAATTCAAGTGGCCTGATGTCACGCCGCTGACTTGGCGATTGGGACTGAAACGTCCTGCCAGCTATGAAACCCGGCTTTGCATGGGTTTCGCCGGTCATTCCTGTTCCATTTTCGTCTGCGTTTACACATCTTGTTGAGTGTTGCTGAGTAAATACGGCAACCACACCCAATGCTGATATATATCCCCTAGCTCCCCAACCAGAAACTTCACAAAATGTCTTCTACACATTGTTTGTTGAGGGACTGATTGCTACCAACGCTTCAAGAAACTCTATGTGTCACAAGTATGCCAAAACACACGAAGAGCTGTCTTCAGTTGATTTCACAAAAATCAGAGCTGTCTTCAGTTAATTTCACAAAATCGTCAGATGCTGAGAAGATGCGCACAGATTGTCCAGAGTGAGCCCAGGCCAGTCTGGCCACACCATTGGCAGTTTGTTTTGTGGGTTGATACGGGAGCGCTGCCACAGGATTTGTTGCACATCAACGACTCACCAGAGACCTTTGTCCAGCTTTGCACAGTGTGTGTTGGGGCGTTTCTGATCATTGCTTGCTTGATCCAACGCCTACTGCGAGGGCTGTTACCAGGCTAAAGGCTGCCGTGGGCTCGCATCGCGTCTCTTGATTTGAGCGTCAGGACCTGGGCCTTGTGGTGGGGCTTGCAATATGTACAGATCGCATCTGGCTGACCCTCCGCTGCCTTTTCTCTGCCGCATTCGCCGCTCTTTACTGCTTCGTTGAGTGTGGAAATCGGACTGTTTGGGCAGGAAGCGGGAGAGATGACGACCGATGGCCCATTCTGATTGGACTCGAGCGGTTAATCCACGCGCCCAGCACTCCCCCGCTCTTGAAGTGCAGCTCGTCCGATACACTGCCTTTTTCCGCAGCGACCCACTGTTTGCTGCCAGCCGCTCTCGGTGGTGGATGTTCTCCTTTTGCAGACCGGCCCCGGACCTCAAATGTCGCAGTGAGGGCCTCATTGTGCTCGTCAATGGGGTCGGGGGCTGTGGCAAGTCGTCGTTCTGCTACCACACGCGGGTCCAGTACCCGATCGTCATGACCCTGTCGCACGACGATCATCAGCTGCCGAACGGCGAAAAGTTGGACGGCCTCAGCACTGCGGAGCTGCACTCCAAACTGTGGTCGAAGGCCCGGTGTGTTCCTCCGCACGCGTGCAGTGGCGTGGGCTTTGGACCAGGAGCATGCTGTACCGGCGGGTGGTGGTTGACATTTTATGTGCACCTCAATTGGCATCTTCCACCTCACTGCACTCGAGCTGCAGCCAAGTTTTGACCCGGTAGAAGCCACAAAGTCTGCAGTGCAGGGGGTCGGAGGTTCGGGCCCGGCTGGTGCCAGCGGTAGGCGGCCGCGGTAGGGCTGACCTGTCGAATGCTGAGCGAGGAGCTCTCTCCAAGGGAAGCAGGTGCTGGGCCCGAAGCTCCGGAGGCAAGCACCATGTTCGCCCTGAGGGAACGCAGGCGAAGGCCCTGCGGTGTACATCCCCCAAGCTTTGAAATAAACTTTGTGCAACGACTGCCCGCTGGTCAGACAACCCTTTTCTCCCCCTGAATCGCTGCCCGACGACCACCCGGAGGTCAACCAGCAGCAAGTCTTGACTGCCCTTGGGTGGGTGGGTGGGGGTGCTCTCCTTTGGACCAAGCGATCCTCCAGAGCACACTCGACAGCCCTGTGGCCCCTCCCCCTTCGAGAGGGGGTCCCGTACACGGTGCACACACGGTGCGTTTCTCGGGTTTATTCCGCAGACCCCCCTCCCTATCCCCCACTCCCCCCCCATAGAGGGTGCCGCCCGCGCGGTGCGCGCGTTTCACATGGTGCACCAGGGCACGTGCGTTTGGCCCCATCCATGAACCCTGACGCGCATGTGCGCTGCACGTCAACAGCAGTTCCAATATAACCCAAAGAAAATTGTTCTTCGGCGCCTTGTATTTCCTATGCCTTTTTGTCAACGTGGCGGTCCCCCCTATGAGGGTGCCGCCCGTGCACCGCACGCGCTGCGTCATTCAAGTATCCCAGGTTTTATGCCACGCTGCGCAACACCCCCCATGGGGGGGTGCCGTCACTTCATGACCCCCCCCCCCCCTTTGGGGTGGGACCGGCCTGACATTTGTGGGGGGGGATTATAAGGGGGAGGGGGGTAAGGTGCACACCCAGTTTGCATGGCAGTGCACGTGTTTCAGGGCTCTGCAAGGTGTGACCACTGCACATACCGCACTGTGTCCCCTACAGCCCTAGTGTCACGTATCACGTGGTAGGATGCCGGCCACCGCTCTCTCCCCTTTCCGCGTGTAGCCAGTACGCGGGTATTGAGTATGGTGCTGAAGCGCAGCGCCTGTCCTTGTCGAATGGAAGTTCTCGTATGCCGTCCATCCCCCCCGCCCCCCCGAACCGGACACAGAGAGGTGTGGGCTTTGCGCGCACGAGGTGCACAAGGGGGGGGAAGGGCTTGGCGCGTGCAATGCTCCTAATCGGGAAGGAGTATTCGCCCATCGATGACTGGGGTGACACTCCACTGAAAACCACTGAGGGACCAATGAAAATCCCTGAGGGACCAATGAAAACCACTGAGGGTCCAATGAAAACCACTGAGGGTCCAATGAAAACCACTGAGGGTCCAATGAAAACCACTGAGGGACCAATGAAAACCACTGAGGGTCCAATGAAAACCACTGAGGGTCCAATGAAAACCACTGAGGGTCCAATGAAAACCACTGAGGGTCCAATGAAAACCACTGAGGGTCCAATGAAAACCACTGAGGGTCCAATGAAAACCACTGAGGGTCCAATGAAAACCCCTGAGGGTCCAATGAAAACCACTGAGGGTCCAATGAAAACCACTGAGGGTCCAATGAAAACCACTGAGGGTCCAATGAAAACCACTGAGGGTCCAATGAAAACCACTGAGGGTCCAATGAAAACCACTGAGGGTCCAATGAAAACCACTGAGGGTCCAATGAAAACCACTGAGGGTCCAATGAAAACCACTGAGGGTCCAATGAAAACCACTGAGGGTCCAATGAAAACCACTGAGGGTCCAATGAAAACCACTGAGGGTCCAATGAAAACCACTGAGGGTCCAATGAAAACCACTGAGGGTCCAATGAAAACCACTGAGGGTCCAATGAAAACCACTGAGGGTCCAATGAAAACCACTGAGGGTCCAATGAAAACCACTGAGGGTCCAATGAAAACCCCTGAGGGTCCAATGAAAACCACTGAGGGTCCAATGAAAACCACTGAGGGTCCAATGAAAACCACTGAGGGTCCAATGAAAACCACTGAGGGTCCAATGAAAACCACTGAGGGTCCAATGAAAACCACTGAGGGTCCAATGAAAACCACTGAGGGTCCAATGAAAACCACTGAGGGTCCAATGAAAACCACTGAGGGTCCAATGAAAACCACTGAGGGTCCAATGAAAACCACTGAGGGTCCAATGAAAACCACTGAGGGTCCAATGAAAACCACTGAGGGTCCAATGAAAACCCCTGAGGGTCCAATGAAAACCACTGAGGGTCCAATGAAAACCACTGAGGGTCCAATGAAAACCACTGAGGGTCCAATGAAAACCACTGAGGGTCCAATGAAAACCACTGAGGGTCCAATGAAAACCACTGAGGGTCCAATGAAAACCCCTGAGGGACCAATGAAAACCCTTGGCAATCTCTCACGGATCGCCAGGAGGTGCATCTTTGGGCCCCGGGGTGCCGCTCCGGCCCCTGTGTTCTGCAGGGAATACGGTCAGTATGGCCGCATGGTCCTGGTGGAGTTCAACGAGCCCCACTTGCAGCGCGTCAGCTCCGCTCTGAGGGACAGCAGCTCCCCGTACTGCGTCGTGCTTGTGTACTGCAAATTGCAGGTGCCTGCCTGTGACCGGGAGCGTTGGGCGGAGCATTGTGGCATCGACGTTTGTGGTTCACTGTGGTCGCGGCTCTGACGAAAGCCGAACATCCGTGAACTGTGCCGTGCCCCATCGGAATCATGTGCTGGTACCGACATTCGGTGCTTTCGGAACAGGGGGCGGTGGGGGCGCTATCTGGTGACTGAGGCATGATGGATGCAAGAGACAGAGTGCGCCGGCAATCAGGCAAACGTTTGAACACCGCCGGAGTGACTTCAGGGGCCTGAGTGTCAGTGTTGCAGAATGGCTGTGGGCGTGGCTGTGGGACGGGAGGCACCAAGCCCTTGCCTCCCTCGCAGGACCTTCCGAAACGGCTACAGGATAGCAGCACCAGCCACCAGGATTTGTGCCGCAATATCTTCAAAGCGCTCCAGGACTTCGGTGTTTACTTCACGGGGGATCCGCAGAAATATCCGGTTTGTTCGGGGTTGGTGCGCGTTGAGGCGTCACGTGGGTGTATACATGTCTCTCTGGGACATCCGGTAGGTGCCAACATGGAGCAAATTGGCACTTTTTCAGGGTTTTCTCAATTTTTCGTCCAATGCACCAAAATTTCGTTCCGTAGGGGGGGTATGTGTACACTTTTTGAAATCTGTGAGAAAAGGCCGTTTCAAAAATGTATGGGTAAAGGGGGCATAGGTGACCATATTTTTGAGTACCGAGGCCGAATTTTCGGCGTTTCAGGGTTTTCTGGCCTCAGGCTGCTCCGCACACGCGTGCGGGACACCAACTCATAGGTGTTCCCGTGGGTGCTCCGACATATTGTGGAATTGGAAGAAAGTGAAAGGAGATAAGTAGATGCGTTTTGATGTGCTGAATCCAAATATTGTGGTCTCATGTCCTGTTTGAGAAATTCTGCCATCTTTGATTTCTTGCACTCTGGTGAGCTTGATGCTGCAAGTTGCACCAGGCATCACCCGGGTGTCCAAGGTAATTATTGGTCAAAGTCTTCAACATATTGGGGTCTTGAGGGGACCCATGTTGCACATGTCTTCTACACATCAAATGCAACAAATCCACCCGAATGACGTGACCCTCATATGCTCATATGTTGGAGTAATGGGGGTAGGAGTGCGGTGCAGTCTGTCTGAAACCGGATCAGAAGAGGCAAAAAAAACCCAACCTGTCAACGGTAATGGCCAATTTTCGAAAAAAATGTGGTTCCGGACCCCCCCCTAACCCTCTCCGAAAAGCCCTCTTCAAGGGCTTTCCGAATATACCCCACATACCCCTACCTACGGGACACTCAGTGAGCACAAATCAGGCAACAATGGCACCGACCCCTGAAAACGCTCCGTGTTGGCACCTTCCCCACCGTCCCAGAGAGATGTAGAATCACCCACAAGTACACATAGCCCCCCCGCCCAGGGAGAAGAACGCCCTTGTGAGAACAACAGTGGGCGTTGTTTCTGCAACTTATAGAACCATGTCTTATTTTTCCTGTTATTGAAATTCCCCCCGGTCAGAACAACACTAGGGGTTGTGTCCGTCAAAGTGTTGTTTGCGCCACGTTGTGTGTATGTATGTGTGCATGTCATACGATCACACGATTTGACCTCACAGAGAATGCCCACGTTTCGGCAGCTGGGCAACTATGGCACAGACTCCAGTGCATCCAAAGGGGGGGTTCGTTTTCCGCACAAAGCACTGACCTGCATATGCGTGGGGGGTTGACAAGAAAAGGCACCTCTTCCGTCAACTGGGCCAGCTGGAAAAATCTCCGACGAAGGCTTTGTGTCCTGGGTGAATGACCACGGTGTCGTGAGCCTCTGCCAATTTCGAGATTATATTGTATTAGCGTCCACATACCCCCCAGAGGTACAGTTGGTCCGCACGGTCTGTCACATCCTAGAAGAGTGCTGGGGACTGAGAGTGGTGTGTCATTGCGACAGCACATGTACTACCCAATGCCTGAAACCCACTGTCCAAGCCATGGGATATGGATTGCAACGGGCTAGGGACGGCAGGGGCACAGCGCACCTACAGTCATCTCTGACGGACACATGCAACCGGAAGCTCGGTCCTCCCCTTTGCACCGCAGGAACACAACCCAAACGGTGCCTCACTTCCATTTTCAGTAGTGTCTTGGCGAGCAGTGTGCCATGGTGTGAGACGTGGGCGGGGCAGCTCCTGTCCACTATGTCATGGTGTCAGGTGGCCGTCTTGTCCGGGTACGACCGTAAACATGAGGCGAGAAGCATGCACAGTACAATCCAGAGGGTGTATGGGGACACAGTCCATAGCAGTGACCTCACTGCCACGTCCGTGCACCACACAGTCCCCCTCCTCCCCCTGCCACGTGTGCTGCCACGTGTTGAGGGTCCCGCAACACCGGTCATGCCCATGGGAAAGGCGAGGCATACTCCACATGGACCACCCCGTAAAAGGCGTCCCCAAACGGTATCATAGGGGCTGGTGCCACGATTTTCAGACCCTCAGGGATATGCACCAGTCCGCTGTTGGCCCTAAACAGGACGCGTGTGTGTGACAGGACGGTTACGTCCTGATTCCATGTTGTATGTTCTGAGAGAATGAAATGAAATATTCGTCTAGTGTCATGGGAATACCAAGGACTCCTCCCTATCCTGTATGTGCTGGGCGTATGTCAGGGGGCCATGATCTCATGTCTTTGTCCTCAGGGGTGGACAGATGCCGCTGCGCTCTGGACCACCCCACCGACTGTGCCTGTGATCACTGCTCCATGCCTGTGCCCTGCTGAAACGTGCCTAGCCACATGACACTGTTCTTCATGACATTGTTTCTAGCCTGACGAGGAGTCATCACGTCCACGCCCAGTGCCTCGTCGTGCCATCCGCAGGGTGGTTGTTGGGTGTTGGCATGTCCGCATCGTGCGTGTTTGTGTGTGTGTTTGTAAGGCATCCAGTTGATCATGCACACCAGACACATGGAGCCTTGCGGGCTACTGACGTGTAGGTGTGCTCAACCGTGTGCGGGTTTGAGCAGCGCGCATTTGCATTCGTGTGTCAATGACGTGCGCAACTCTCGCAACCTTTGCGCCACCTTGATTAAGCCCCCCCTCCCCTAAAGCCACTGAAGTGCCGGCCGCGATGAGGGTATTGGCAGGCGTAACACCGGAGGGTGGGTGTGTTTGGTGTGTTCTTCTTCTTGGTCAACCAAGGCGTCACAAGTTCTACACTCCTGGCAATAGATCACTTGCTGACTTGCAGGTGGCGACATGCCTCAGCCGAAGGTCCGAGTGTCTACCCCAGTTGGCACACATACCACACTACCCTGTGGCCCAAGCAGTGTTTGACTTCTGCACCCATGGTAGGGTACTGGTGCGCGCACGCCTACGCCTATGATACGGATACGGATGCATAGTGCACCCTACGTATGTCCCGTTCATCCTGCATGCATCGCAAACGCACAGGCCGGCCCACCAGGCCCCCCAGCCCTCGCAACCTGCGCCATGCAACAGTCACGGCGGAGGATGGCTGGCGGGTATGTGAAAGGGTTGCACTGGCTGCAAACGGCCGCGGTGGCAGAGCGGAGGCTGATCTTGCGTCCTTTTTGGGCCATTCCAATCCAATGTTCCAGTGTCCAGGGCCCGCGTAGTGCAGTGGTTGCCCCGTTTGAATAATCCGAATCCGTCTGCACTGTCCATCGAACACGTGCTGGTTGTGCGCAGACGGCCCTGCAGTACATCAAGCGATCCCATGTCGAGAGTACCATTGACCATTGCTTCAAGTTGATGCGGACAAACACCGTCCGCGATATGGATATGAAGGTGTGAGTCTGCCACCGCCCGGAGGGCGCTCTACGACGGAGCCTGGAGGCACAGAGAGGCTGTGCAAGCCCGTTGCAGTCCCCTCTCCTGCCCTAACACACATGCGCGCGCGCGAGCAATACTCTCAAAGGACTGCCCCAGGCGAGTACTGATTGCGTGAAAAAACACCACCGGTCGGAGCAATTGGCAAAATGGGTGCACACACTTACACACACACACACACACACACACACACTTGCTGTCGTGCGGGTGGTTCTGAGGGCAGGAGCCGTGGTGCGTTGGCGGCATATGTACTTATGGTGCTTCATGCCTGCTGGGCAGCACCGCCTGCAGGGCAGAACCGTCGAACCCATGGTTTGCAGCAGTGATAGGACCTTAGGATTGTTGAACCTCGCAGTTTGAGCAGATTCAAATGGATTCCTTGGCACACACACACACACACACACACACACACACACACACACACACACACACACACACACACACACACACACACACACCAGGGCGCCTGCAGGGCCTTGGAACAATGAACTAATGGTTTGCAGAGACAGTAGGGAATGTAGGAATACTGAACCTCTCAGTGTGGGCATGATTCGGAATAGCGGCGTTGGCACACACCAGGGCCTCCCTCGGAGCCCCCCCCCCCCCCCATCAGCGGACTCAGCCGTCGCCTGGTCGTCCCCACCACCTTTCTGCTGGTGAGGTTGGTTCTCAATGCGTAGTGATGGCGCATAAGGTCGGGGGTTGCACTTCGCATGACACGGATACCACGCATGGAGCCGTCCAAAGGGTTTCCTGATGCGCTGTTGTGTGCCGGGTGGGCATACACTGACTACACTGACCCCTGATGGCCCCGCTTTGAGGGTGCAACGGGTGCAGCGTGCCATTCAGTGTTGATGGTATGCCCCAACTTGAACATGGCGTCGTTGCTGGGCGGTTCCAAGGTAAGCGGGGTAGAGGTCGAGCGCTACTCACCTCCGTAGTACATATGTGATGATTCACGGTGGAGTGCACAAGTGGGAGGAGCCCACGTTTGCACTGTGTTTGCACACAGTTTTCCTCCTTATTCGCTGCGCACACAACACCAGATAATGGGTTGGACTCCAGACAATTCTTCTTGTCAGGTGTTCTGATCACATGTGAATGGCCAGTCTGGTTTGATGCTGCTGAGATACCGCCGTATACGGCAACAACTCAAAGGAAATGAGTCACTCAGGCAATTACTGCTCCAACAGCCTAACGGCCAAGAGACAAGGGAAAACTGCACCACACTTGAGTGGATTCCAAAAAGACCGTCAGCGCCTGATGGATGGCTCTGCCATTGAGCCATGGCACATGGGGCTGTTGGCACAACGCTCGGTCCCGTTCTAACTGGTGCCAAAAAACGGGAGGACCTCTTCTTCACCCAGATAAGCCTCCTTTTTATGAATTCGGGTCCAGCCCTTGCCCTAGTGTGAGGCAACGGGAAGTGCCTGCACACAAGCGGAGGGGGCATGTGCACACTGTAGTCGGCAGGTCCAAGAAGACAGCAGGGCTGCAGGGGGTTAGGTGCGGGGGGGGGGGTCGGATCGCTTTTTTCGTATGTTGCACACAGACCTTGAAAATCTCGTCTACTTTTCACTGATGACAGACTCCTTCACACAGGCATCAGGGAGGGTGTGGGACAGACAGGGCACCATTCCGATGGATGGCCCATTCAGCACCCAGAGCGCCGACCTGCGGTCTGTCTGGGCACTGAAACACCGAGTTGATTTACTGCGTCACTTAGGCACAATGCAATTCTTGGGACGGGGCCATCCCATTTGGACCACGCCGTGTGGCGGCCAGGTATCCCCTCACAATTTCGGGACAACATCATGGTGGCGCGTGCGGGGCCGTGCACGCCGGAGTGTGCCGACTGGTCTTGCGATTTTCCTATATTATCGACGCACTCGCCCCGCAGAGACCAATCCCAACCCGTTGGCTGGGGGCCTTTGGCCTGGGGGGAGGGGGTCTCAGCATTTCGGTTGATTTCTCTACACACATGAACTCTGTGGTGCTGTATGGCAGATCCAGGAGTCCCTGCCTGGCGAGGGCTGACGGTTGCGTACCGCTGCAGGGCTGCTGCACACTTGTTGGTGTCCAACACACAGGTTGTCTTCCTGTTGCATTCTTTGTGACGGATTGGCACCTACGGTCTTCTAGGCCACTGACAAGCCATTTCTTCCTGTGCTTTTGTGCTGATCGCCTCTTGTGCTCGCTTGCACTAGCTCAGGCTTCCTCCGGGGGCTGGGGGCAGCCTCACGTCCTGTCAACCACAAGGTCTGCACCGCCGATGCTTTTTTGCGCTTGGGCCGTCCAACTGACCCGTTGGTTGATCGTACACTCACACACAAACGTATGGGCAGTGCTACTTACATGCAGCGATACGGGTGTGGCTGATTGTACATGCATACACCTACGGACAGTGGCTTCTACATACGCGTATAGCTGATCCTACATACATGTATGAAAGTCTAGTTCATTGCGTACGGATGCCCCCGTGTGTCTTGGGAACGGCTTGTCCAACGAACACTTGGTGTTCGGACCGTATTAATTTGGTACCCAAATTACTTGGGTACCGAGTTTCAGAATACATGATTTAGGCTAGACGATTGGGGAAATGAAGGGCTGTTGTGGTGTGTCGTGCAATGATGCCTATGAAAATTGTACAACAGGATGCAAGCTACTGGTAACCCTCAACTTTAGGACCTCTATTGCCCACCATGACTGATTCTCTACTTGCACCTGGCCGCGCGCACCGAATCGCTTGTCCAACGAACACTTGGTGTTTAGACCGTGTTATTTTTGGGGACTGTGTTGTTCGCTGGACACTGGGGGTACCAGTGTCTACTGCACCCCCGTACGACTTGTTGATCCGACGTGCATAACAAACGCCCACTTTTGCTGTCCTGCAGACGGCGCTGGACATTGTCAAGGAGTTCGTACTCAAGGCACTGCACCTCGGGGCGGAGGATGGGCAGTCCGCCGTGTACGTGTACGCGCGCCAGCCGTACGATGTGGTGCTGAACTCCTCCGCGAACTCCACGGATGGCCTCGTCAAGAAGCTCGTCCCGGCGATCACGCCCGTGCGCGCCAAGGGGTTTCTGAGCACGCTCCGAATGCTGCCTTCCGGAGAGGAGAAGGAGGTGTGTGCCTGGGTCCCGGTCACGGTGTCCCGTACGGCTCGCTGCGTGCACCCACTGCGCTTGCAATGAACAGCACCCGATTGTTGATCGTGACGGATGGGTCTGTTCGTTCAGCAATTTTCGTTTGATGGATTTATCGTCGTGGAAAGTCCGCGCTCGCGGCCGAACCCGTAGGACGCATACTCTTTTCGCACTGAAGTCATTCCAGTTTTGGTGTCACCATCAGCGGCCACTTTTTTCGTGCGTCTTTCCCATTTGGCTGCACTGTTAGTGTCAGTTCATTTCAGTTTCCATGTATTTCCAAGCCAATGCTCACAGCCACTGCTGTATTCCAGAATGGCCCAATTTTGCCTTTCCGCGTGCGAATGAACTGGGCCACCGAGTCCGCACACCGGTGAAGCCTCATGCCCAACAGGTCAAGGTACACACTGGACCCTGGGTAAGCGTGCACACTGGTGCCGCCTTGATGGTGCGGCCGAACAAGATGTCCTTGCGGAGGTCAGCTTTGGTGTTGTATGCAAGTGTGCTCCTGTCTCAATAAGATTTGCCCCTTGTCCTAGACCCTCAGTAACCACCCCTCTCCTCACTGCGCTCGTCCAAGCTACACCGCCCGTAGGACGCGTATCATTCTCGCACCGAAGTCATTCCGGCAGCGATGTGGTTGTCACCATCAGCGGCCACAGTATCCGTGCATCCTTCCCGGTTTCAGTCCCTGTTAGCCGATGCTATTGTCATGCGACGTGACCCGCAAAGATGTCCCACTCCAGGAAAACTGATGCTTCCGCGGGTTGTAAGTTCACCTACACCCACCTTTTGGACCGTTTTATTTTGGGACCTGGGCACAGCCTGGACAAACGGGGCGGGGCACCCGAGAACAGTGGGTACGAGGGGCAGGCGCATCGCAAACATGAACGGAAGCCCGTGGCATTAATGTGGACGGTGCAGATGTGAACACACCCGGTGTTGCCCCGGCCCGCGCCTTTGGGCCGCCAACGTGATTTTTGGTTTTGGACAGTCTTGGTGGTCATGGTGGACACGGGTGGCAGCCCTCAGCACACTCCTTGCACCCCCTGTCACAAACGGGCTCCCGCCTGCGCCCCCATGAGCACACATCCCAGAGTGACACCGCGATGCGGCAGGGACCGTCAGCTCGGCCTTCCTTATTGGACCTTCAATGTGCCACAGGCCGCAACCGCTGTGGGTTGCCCACTGCCCATGCCATGTGGGATTGCCAACAGAAACATGGGATCCCTGCCCCCCCCCCCCCCAGCCCGGCCCTCTGGGCCCAAGATAGTGCCACTTGGCCGAGGCCTTGAGCCCACCTCCTCCCCAACGTGGGGACTCGGAGAAGGCAGGGGTTACGGACGCACGGCTCATGCGAACTCTGCCCCCCCATCCAAGCCACCCCCCCAGAACCCACATCGGTGCCCGTGGCGCCTCACCCGGCGGTGCTTTGCGCCTTGCAAGTGTTGATTTGTGCACGGGCAAACGCCGTTAGCGGCCCGTTTTTTGGGGAAGGGGGCCCCAATAATGGCACTTCGCGTCTACAACATGCCGACAGTGTTTATTTGGGGCAGACTGTGTCTACAGACCACAGACCTTAAGTCCTATGGTCGACGAGTAAAAGGGAGGGTGCACGGGGCAATGAAGTGGCATCGCATCTGTTGGCGCCGTACCTGCGCCTCGCCTGTGCAGAACCACCTGCCGCCACATATGGGCATTGCCTGCGCCCCGCCGGGCTGCAGCAGCTGTGTTTCACTGGTCTGCAGAAGTTGCCTAGCAAGCTAGGGCTATGCCTGAAAGCGGCGGGTATCTTGGTGGATGAGGGGCCTGTGTTTCACAAGTACCGCCGAGACGCCGGCACGCCCCTCGGCTGTCTCCAGCCTTCGGGGTCATACCTCGGGACCAAACCCACGACCTCTGGGTCCAGTGTATGTTGTAATTCGTGTGTTTTTTTTTTGCGGTAAATGCGTGTAACAAAAAAATCGTCTAGCCGTGTCATTTTTTTTTTTGCGGTAAGTTGTGTAAGCCGCAAGCATCAGATCTGTATCAGACATATCACACATCTTGTTGTATACACTGCAAAAACAACATGCCACATCAAGCATCAGACTTTATACACAATCCTGCCATGGCCCTGTCAGGACTCTTTTCTTGGGCCTGATTTTGTGTCTAGTGCCAATGACTCCATGTGAAACTATGTTATATTGGCCGAGTCCCAACTAATTGGTGGCCACGCAGAGTACTATGTGCTTTGTGGACCCGGCGTCCCATCGTTAAGGTTGCTATGGGGTGCCATACGGAACCGGCAGCTGTACATATTGTGCATGTATTGCAAAGGTTGCATTTCTTTCAATTTTTCAATTTTTTTTATAATTTACACGACTTACCGCAAAAAACAAATTACACGCATTTACCGCAAAAAAAATTTACACGGCTAGACGATTTTTTTGTTACACGACTTACATTTTTCACCTGGGTCCATAAGGTCACGTCATGTTGTCTGACCGATCCCGGGCACTAGCGTAATGTGACGCCCATGCAGCGGAGCTTGCCATGCGGCCTGCAAGGTTGTGAACACTCTAGCGCCCAACACGGTGCTTCCTTCTTGTGCCCCGCCTGGGGCTCGAACCCGGGGCCTCCGATGCAGGCGTCAAAGGTGATGACAGCCAGGCCTGTCGACTCTGGACCGTTTTCCGGGCCGCATCCGCCCCAACTGCGTCCATCCGTGTTCCGCTGGTGTCCAACCATTCTGCAACCCCCCGAAAGCGTCCCGGACCGCGTTTTCGATCGCCAGTAACCGCTGTTTGCCACCACACCTCAGATCCTGCTTAGCCACCCCCACCCCCCTCGGTCAAAGGTACGGTGACACCGCCTGCGGACTCCACGGCTTGTGCCCTGGTATCTTCTCAGGTCCCTTATGTGTGCGAGCAGTGCGGCGGCACGGACTTCCAGGTCCGCAGGCTCCCGTGCAGCGCATGCTTCGGAGAGCTGGCGTCGCGGCTGTTGCAGTACGACTCCCAGCACTCGCCGAAGCAGCATCGCCCGCACATGTACCACGAGTGACCGTGCGATGTGTGGGACGGTGCTCCTGTGGATTGTCATTGGGAGGCCGGCCGCTGGGGGAGGGCCGCTTTGAGCGGGTCCAAGTGATGGGTAGAGTCATGGAGGCCATCGGCGGTGGTCGGGTGTGGTCATCGATGGTGTAGTGGCTGAGCAGGGGTGGTCATGGGTGATGGTGCGTATTCGTAGGCGCTGACGGACCGCAGTGATGGATGGAGTTGGGGGGCCGTCATGAGTCGTCATGTGTATTCACGGGAAATCATTGGTCGTCACCGGAGTCATGGATCGTTTTTGGTCGGGTTGGGTAGTCAGGGGGTCATTTTGGGGGAGGGGCTGCTACCGAGGACTCGGGCTGTCCGCACGCATCGAGTCCGTTCCTTGGGTAGAATCATGTGCACCTTTGGGGAAACCGCAAGAGGTCACTCCACTGCAGAGCCGCAGGCCACGCAAGGCGTGTGTGATATGGCGGTTGTGCCTGCATCCCTTCAGTTGAGCCTGACTATTGCCGCATACGTTCCATGCAGCCCCCGTTGATCAGGACGTGCCTCTGGCGTGTGCGCGGCAGGGGGGTCTGTGGGGCTCCCACGACAGAAGGCTGCGCATTCAAACTGATTGTTTCTGTGGCCGAAGCCTTGTTTGTGGGGTATGGATGGTGGAGGTTGAGCTGGTGTATGCATCGCACCTGTGCCCCACCCCCCGACCACCCACCCTTGCCTCCACCCACACTGCCAATCGGGAAGGATGAGACAAGGGCAGATGTTCTGCCCTGGGGCAGGGGGAGAGTTGGTTGAGTGATGAAGGGGGGTGGGTGGGTTCGGGGGGGGGGCTGGTTGAGGAGCTGACCCGGCGTCTTTCGATACCATTGGCAAAGCGCACTGAGCGCATCTCATGTCTCGAAAGGTCCCCGTTATGTGCCCCGGCCACCAAACCTCCACGTGACCCCGCAGTATTTCCTGTCGAAAGCGCAGCATCAAATGATGGGGAGTGCGGCGTAGCCCACTCCTTTAGCGAGCTGCAGCCTCGGTCTGACTCCTGTGGGACTTTGGCGCCACACCAGCGCCGCGTCCTGCTGTGGTTCATGCAAGGGGCTGACGGTCCCTGGCTTCCCAGCTTTTGGTTCCCCTCTCTGGGGCTGTGCCCAAGGTCGAGGAGAGCCAAATGTATACCCCTTCCACTCGGTGCCCTCGGAAGGAACTGTCTGCCCCCCGCGTGGGCGACACGCTCGATGATAGCACGTGCAAAATGAGAGGGCCAATGGGCCCGAAAGGCGCATTTCCCGCCCCAAACTCGCGACTCTGAGGGGTCCACATCGCAACGCCAGACACCTACCCATCACACCGAAGTCCGCTGCGGATCACGACTGCAATTACCTGCGCCCTCCAGGACCTTCTGGATGCCCCAGATCAGACATTTGGTCAATGGTCAGCCTCAGTTCCCGCCCCACCATCCTGTGCGTTTGTGGGTGTCCGGGTTGGGGCTTGAGGGGGTGGAGGTAAATTCGGAGTGAATCCAAACATGACCACAGAATGAATGAATCTAGAGATGCACACAGTTAGCTGCAGGACCACACAGACCGTTCACCACAAGTCCAGCAAAAGTCCAATACAAGTCCGAAATCAGTCCATCAATCATCACGACAGGGCAATCTCAATCAAAGGTGGGGTGGGGTGGGTCTGGGGGTGGGGGTGGGGGCAGGTGTAGTGAGGAAGGCCAACTGCAGGCGGTTGGTAAGGAAGCCAAGATAAGGCCGTCCTTTTGCTAACCCTACTCACCCGAACAGCGTGTGCTGGTCTCCCGGCCTACAATGACTCTAACCCCCCAACTCCCTTCCCCTTTGTCTCTAACCCACTTACCCCCCTCCTTTGCATTACCGTCCAAGACCTTTACAGGCACCTGCACATGTCGCAAATGAGCATTGCACAGAATGTTTTTGTGCTTCCCTCATCTGCCCCCCATTTGCAAATTTTCCGACACTTCATGGCACCCATTGGTCGAAATGCTTGTTGGTGCGGCCCCAAATTTTGCATGAGATGATTCCTACGGACTTTCAATTTTTTTCTTGGTATATTTGCAAATCGCCTCATCTGCCCCCCATTTGCAAATTTTCCGACACTTCATGGCACCCATTGGTCGAAATGCTTGTTGGTGCGGCCCCAAATTTTGCATGAGATGATTCCTACGGACTTTCAATTTTTTTCTTGGTATATTTGCAAATTGCCTGGAAGTTTTGAACCTAGCGGAGCTCCCAAGACACAAGAGTTTTTGTTCACGATCTTGGGTGTTGCCTGGCAGGCACGCACCTAGAAATTTGGAGCCCGCTTGACGGTCTGAGAGGCGCAACCAATATCGGTGGCAATATTAGGGGGATTCGCTCAGCATTGCCGAAGCTAAACGCCTGGAAATTTGGAGCCCGCTTGACGGTCCGAGAGGCGCAACCAATATCGGTGGCGATATTTAGGGGGATTCGCTCCGCATTGCCGAAGCTAAACGCCTGGAATTTTGGAGCCCGCTTGACGGTCTGAGAGGCGCAACCAACATCGGTGGCGATATTTAGGGGGATTCAATGGGCAATGCTGAAGCTAAAAGCCTGGAAATTTTGACATTGTTTGCTGGTCCCAAAGTGGTGTCCATTTTTGCCAATCATATTGCATGCTACCTTGCAAAGTATATGAGTACACAAGTTGCTTGGTACAAAGGTATATGTGTATGAATGTATGTATGTATGCATGCATGCATGTATGTAGGTGTGTATGTATGTGTGTATGTATGTATGCATGGTTCTATGTGTGTATGCATGCATGGTTGTACGGTTGCATGCTGTGACTTCTCGTTCCGTCTTTGTACGTATGTGTGTATGCATGGTTCTATGTGTGTATGCATGCATGGTTGTATGGTTGTATGCCCTCATGTTTCGTTCTATGGTTGTATGTATGTATGTATGTATGTATGCATGTATGTATGTATGTATGTATGTATGTATGTATGTATGTATGTATGTATGTATGTATGTATGTATGTATGTATGTATGTATGTATGTATGTATGTATGTATGTATGTATGTATGTATGTATGTATGTATGTATGTATGTATGTATGTATGTATGTATGTATGTATGCATGCATGCATGCATGTGTGCATGTGTGTATGTATCTATGTATGTATCCATGTATTGTTGTTGTTGTTGTGTTGTTGTGAAGGCACCCAGCACGTGCCGGCGGCAGAAATTGCCAGACACGCTCTCCCTGGGCAGGGCGCAAGGGAGCAGTCGGCCGGCGTCACGCTGGCCGGGCGTGTGCCGACAACGACCGAGGGGGGGGGGGGTTCCGCCTTCTGTCCGGGGGGGAAGGGGGGCGCGCATCGCTGAGGGAGGGACTACCTGTATGTGTGACCCATGTTCCCTCCCCCGCTACGGGGGGAGGGCTCGTGCACCTGTGAGAGACGGTGGCGGGATGGGGGGCGGGCGGGAGGGACCACCTGTCCGGGGACCTGCGGGGCCCCGGCTCCCCTTGCTTCTGGCCTCCTCTCCCCCGCGACAGGGGAGGGGGCTACTTCCTGTGCGAAAAGCGGCGTAGGGGGGTGGTGGGGGAAGGGAATATGTATGGTCTATTCCCCTGCGTCCCGGTTCCCCTGTGTTCGGTCGGCGCGGGCCGCGCTGCGGACCCCTGTAGCGGGGAGTGGGGACCTGGTGGCACGGGGGAGTGCTCGTGGGCCTGCGGGGGTCGCGTCGTCCGCGAGGGTGGCGTGCCCCACAGGGCGGGGTCGGAGCACGGCTTCGCGACCCGCTGCTGGAGTAGCGGCCATTGGGTCGGGGCCTCGCGGGGGCGGGGGCGGGGGGCGCGTTCTGCCCGTGTGCCCCGGAGCCAGGCGGGCGCGGGCGCGGAGGGCGAACCCCAATGGGCCTGCGCAGGCCATGCGACGTGGTTGGTGGGGCGCTGGCTTGCAGGGCCGGGGAGGCGGCGTCGGGCTGGGGTGGGCCAGGGGGCTGCGCTGAGAAGGCCACGGGCCTTAAGCGCATGTCAACCGCGCGATTGGCGGGGAATGCGCAGGGGCGCAGTCTGGGGTGGGGGCAGACGCGGAGGGCGGGCTGGGCAGGGCCACTGCACATGACCGTGCAGGGGTACAGCGCTGGGATGTGCAGGGGCACAGCGCAGGGTTGTGTCAGGGCATAGGGGCACAGCATAGGGCTGTGTCAGGGCACAGCATGTGGCCGCACAGCGGGGGGCGGCGCCGGGGGGAGCACGGGACCGCTCTAAAGCGCTGTGCCGTAGTGCGCTGGAGCGTTGGGGGGGCGCCAGAGCACCAGAGAGCTTGGGGGGCGCCAGAGCGCATTTGCACATAGCGTTGGGGCAGTGCGGCGCCCATCCGCTCTCCTAGCGGACCGTACTGCCTGTATACAGCGTCAGAGGGCGGTGCGGGCCCGAACCGCACGTGCCGGCCGCGCCGCCTATGCCTAGGGGGGGTCGGGGTCCGGTGGGAGGTCTGGGGGGTCTGCGGGGTGTCGGGAGAGGGGGTTCGTGTCCTGTGAACAAGGCTGGGGCTTGGGCAGGGGCAGGGAGGGGGGGGAGGCAAAGGCCTCTCACGGCCATGACGCATGGTGCATGCACACGAGGAAGGAGGGGCAAGGCCTGGACCCCCGCCGCGTATGGGGGGTCCCTCTGTCAGCCACGCGTCTTCCCGTCGGTGGCTACGGCAGCACACCTCGGTGGCGTTGGCTACCTGTGAAAGGAGGTGGGGGGCGTGGAGGGGCGGCGGGCGCGAGTGTGGCTGCGGGGGCATGGCGAGCGCGTGGGGGGGGGAGGGGGGCTGTGAGCGTGAGGGTGGGCGTGCGCGCGAGGGGGTGGGGGTGCAGTGAGCTCAGCCGCGAGCGCCACCGTGCGGCTGACCGGGGCAGAGGAGCGGCTGGGGCTGGCTAAAGTTGGCCGGGGAGCCCGGGGCGCTCGTGGTGCTGGGGGCCGCGGTCAGCGATGGGGCCCGCACCCTGCTCGGCGGGGACGAATCCCGCCGAGCATCATCCACGGGGGGGAATCCTGGTGGAGGCGGGGGGAGTGCCGCACCGTCCCCTCGCGGCCGAACCGGACCGGGACGGGCCCCGCCGGATAGATACCGGGGGGGCGGGCGGGGCTGGGCACCGGGGCTCCGAGGCCCGGGTCCCGGTAGTGCGTGGGCCGGCGCGGGGGAGACCGGGCGGGCCCTGGGGCTGCGGCTGGGGGGGGGAGGGGCGGGAGGGCTGTGCTGGCTCGGGGCCGAATCCCGAATGGCCTCCGGGGGCTGGGCGAGGGCCCCCGAGGGCGGCCGCTCCATGGGGGGGGGGGGTGCTCCCTGCCCGGGGGACGACGGGGGCCTCTCTTGAGCGAGGGGGGGGGGCGGGCGTGTATTGCCCGGTGTAGGGCCATGTCGATTCATGGCCGCGCGGCATGGGACTATATCCCCAACCCTCCGCGCCGGAGTCCCTTTTTTGGGGGGGCTGAGGGGGGGGGGGGGGGGGGGGGGCTGGCGGTTGTTGTGTGCACCCACCCATGCGGGGGGGGGTCGCCGGTGGGACCTCTGTCCGGCTTGGCCGAAAAAACCCGGTGGCGTCCCCTGGGCTCGTGGGCTTCTTCGAGGAAGAACCTCGTATTCGCCGGGGGGGACTCTGCTATATGTATCCATGTATGTATGTATGGATGGATGGATTGATGTATGCATACACGTATGTATGTATGTGTGCATGTGCTGCATTTTTAAGGCTGTTATAGTCCCCAAACAGTGGTGCAGTGCCGCAGTGTCGGGATGCTGCAAAGACATTGCCACCGCTGTTGGAAGGCGGTGCTGCCACACTGCGAAGGCACTGCATTTTGAAGGCGGTGCTGCTAGTATCAGGATGTAGCCCGCACAGGTATTGCCACCACCCGCTACAGGCAGTGCCGTGATATCGAGGGGTGGCCTGTTCAAATTTCAGACCCCCCCCCGTTCCAGCCCCCCCAAAGTTGTCGAACCCGTCTTTCTCCAAGTTGAGATTTTTGGGGAAAGTGTTGGCACCAAAGGCGTGAAATTTTTTTTTAACTCGTGAGGGGGTATTTTTTTTTGCCCTCTGTGTCGACACTCAAAATACTCAGACTTTTGTGGAGAATTAAAAAATGGGTGAAAAATATCAAACATAATTTACCCCCAACCTGACCTCAGGGTCAGACGTTGGCTGATGGGAGCCTGAGCTAATGGGCAAATTTTTTCTGAAAATTTTTTTACCCTAGTTGTTGCTGCAGTCTAGGGGGGGGGGGGGATAGGCAGCCGGCCCTGGTCCTTGTATGTGACCCCCCCCCCCCCCGGTTTAGAGAGATAGTGGTGTTGGGGCCATGGCGCCAACGGCGCCGAAGTTTTTTTGTGCATGCTTCCTTTTCATCAACCCATCCATGTTTTGAGCGCCAAATTAGCAAGATGAGGTGCTATACAAATGTCGTTTGTTGCGAAGTGAAGATCCTGCATTCAAAGCTCTTTCCTGGCTCCGGTGCAGTCCCGAAACTTTAAGGGGTGAATGCCGGTGGTTACATAGTGTGTTCTTTCATTACTATCACTATCACTATTATCACATACATACCTTTGTACCCCCCGACCCCTAGACACACATCCCCCTTGGAGGTATGCATGTGATAGTAGTGGGTCGCATGGAGGCCCCTGCACCTTGGGAAGCCCCCCCGAAGCCGACCCCACCCCCCCCTCCACACCCTCTAGCTGACCATCAACTCAGTTCGATCCCCAGAGAGGTAAAATGGAAAACGGAAGCGGGTGGTTGGGTAAACGGTGATATAGGTGACGGCCAAGCAGCAAACCGGAAATGCACTACGCACACACGCCACAGAACAGTCCGAACCCAGGTCCTGGTTTGCCTGCTGTGGAGCCGTTGCTTTTAATTTTCTGGGATGTACACCTAACCGGTCCAATGGGGGGTGTAGGGTTTTACCCAAACGGGCCAAGAAACATTCAATAGCCGCTGACTACGGTGAGTTCAAGGCAGCATTAGGCTCTCGTTTGAGGTGTGCTGAAGAGCAGCATGTCAAACAATGAACTGAGGTTTGTGCCGATGACCATATGCCTGTGACACGGGGGTATATGTGAGCTCTGTATCCGTTGCTTTATGGCCACACCCTCTAGCCGAACCCCCCCCCCCCCCAAACTGCCCTCCCCTCCAAGTTTTGACAGATAGCTGGTGGGGTGTCGCATGAGGGCCGGTTGTAGTCGCCCCCCCCCGTTCCCTGCGGAACAGCGCCGCTGTTCGTCTGCATCCAGGGGACCGAGCACCAAGTGGGCCACCGTCGGCCCCTGAGGCGCCCTGTGGAAAGGAATGGTGGGTAAGGCAACGGATGGAACCTCCGACAAAACTCGGGATGGCAGAACCAAGGACAACGGTGCGGTCACCGTGCAGTGTAAAGCACCCAAGGCACCACGCAGGCGCGCACACCACCCGCGTCAGCCATGAAGTGGCATCGCCTTAAAGTAGGTTCAGCACACACAGCCTCCCAAGGTCACCCCCCCCCCCCTCAATCAACAGCTCTCTCCCTTCCATCGTTTCTTCATTAAAGTGTTGAGGCACTGTGCGGCATGGCATCCATGGAGGCATTCGATGGAGAAGGAGCTTGCGCTTGGGAAACGCTCTCGGCCCATGGCGAGTCCGTGATGGATGCTGCGTGCTGTGACCTGCTCCAGCAGTATAGGCGCACTGGAGGTGCCACTAGAGAGCAGGACCATAGTGTTGGAGGCCAGGATACGGCACTAGGTGTGTACGAGCAGGCTCAACAACTCCAGGCTCGCGGTGGTATTCAACAGGGCCTTGAACGTGTGCCTAGGGCCCTGAACGTGTGCTTGGTATGAAACAGCTTGATGGCATAGCGGCACAAATTCTAATACGGGTCTAGACCTAAGCATATCGTGACTAAACAAGCTGCAAACCTTGCCAACTCCCTCCACAAGAATGAGGTGGAGGGGCGGGAGCCCTTTTTTGTACCGTTGGATGTCGCAAAAGCATTCCCGTCTACAATCCATGAGGTCATCTTCTCCATCCTGACTCCCGCCGATTTCCCACTCAACTTTGCCGCGGCCTTCAGCAAGGTCTATGCACATGCCGCCACACTTACCGACATACAACGGGAGCGGATATATTTCAAGCCCACATCCGGTGCCATTCTTGCACTACCTGTATCAATCTTTCCTCCCCGTCAAGGCACATTCGAGGCCGGTGGTCGCCAGGTGGCACTTCCAAGTGTTCTAGCGGTTGCACGCATGGGCCTTCAACAAAATGCAACATGCCCCATCCTTCGTCAGCAACAAGAGGCCCACAAACATCGTCCCACATGCCACAGGCGGCCAAAACTACGGCTCGCAACACAGGGGATCACACTGAGAGGGGTTCGAAGATACCGCGCCCACGACGGAGGACCTGAGATGGCAATTGATGCAAGCAGCCACCGCCGCAGAGAGCGCATGGGTCTTGGATGCCATGGCCTGGCATCGACACGTAGCACCGTGCACGCGGCCAAGAGAGCCATGGCCGCTACGAGCACTGCCGCCTGTCTTGTTGCCGCGCGAGGTGCGTGAAATCGTTGCCGTCCCCGTCTTGGCGCGTGCCCAACAAGCCATGCTACAAACATACTATCTGCATCTCCACCAATGGCGTATGGCTGGATGCCTTGATGCGCGGTCCACGGCAACAAGAAAACTCGCTGTGGCGTCCTTGTGTTGGCAACATATCCATTCGTTGCGGTCCTTTGACATCCAAGCAAAGGAGGTGTGCGGGCGGCAGCACTTGTCCCAAGTGCACGCGGTTACGAGCATGGCCGTGCAACAGAAAAAGAAGGTCCCTACCAGGACCGGCCCCTGCTGTACCCCTTCCACCATTTCCTGTCACTCCGATGGTCTTGCTTCTCACCAGGTTCTGCATGATCCTGCCCTATCCTGCACAATTTCCCACAAAAAATAGTAAAATATGGCTCCTTCACACAAATCCTGATCCCTTGCAATAACCAACTCCCAAGTACAATAGCTCCAATCCAAATAATCCACACTGAGGGCTTCCAAGGGTGTTTGAGGTCCCGCGTTGACACTCAACAACTCCTTTCAACACGCCGGTTGTCTCACGGTGCACACGGAGACACGGGCGTTGGGCATGTACATAGAATTGCACCAATAGAATAATGGAAAAAGCCCTGAAATTGGCATATGAACACAAATCAAGCAAAATTGGGGAAAGATGGAAACACACACAATCACAGCCATAGACCCCTCATTCCCTGGACTCAGGACCTTCCCTTGACTCACCAACATGATGCCCTGAACCAAGTCAAATAAGATGGCTAATTGCCATGTGTCAAAAGTCACTACACAAACCCCAAAATGTGTTCCCTCCCAAGCCTCTAAATCCGAGCCCAATAGGGGAGGTGGCGTGTCATGGCCTAGAGTGGCACTTAGGACCATGCCCTACCCTGACATAACCTTGGTTGGACTTGGAGTCGATTGGGCTTGGAGAATTGCCCCATGAAGATGACCTCACAACATAGCAAAATTAGGCAAATCACACCATGGTGCCCAAAATTCAATTATATACTCAAAAATGCATACAGCAAATGTTCAAATGCTCCATGCATGTGTCAAACCGGAAAGTAATATACAAGGGTGATATAGACCAAAGGTCCATGCCCAAGAATATCTCAACATTGGCTCCCAAACCCCTCCGGATATATACATGCCATGCTTCACAAGTCAACCCACGAATTTGAGACCTCATTTTGTGAGGCCTTGTGTGCCACACCAAAGTGACCACGTGATCCGGCATATGGTGAGGTGCAACACCGAAGCATATGCCAACATAGAAGAAAAATACAATAGTTCACGGATCTCTAGGCACTTTACTGTTAGCCGACCAGTTGAGCACATAAAATACAAAAATGAGCATAAAATGAGGTCAAAAACATGCAAATAATGCCAAATTCAAGATAATCACAATAGTATATATCTTCGCTCAGCCATGGTATCAACATATGGTTCAACACACTATTGCTTGGAACCATTTGCGAACAATCCCCCCACTTGGATCCCCAAATGGACGCATGAAGACACCTTCGAACCTCCTCTCGACATGCACCATGAAAATGGGAAAATTGATAGTGGCGCTTGTGGGTCGCTCCGTAAGCCTTCCCACATGCACTATATGTGCGGTAGACTTAGTCTAGCGCTATGGAGCGCACCATTGGGACATGGGCGAAGCCCTTGCCACGTATGACTCCACATATCTTCCTACAAACGGAGATATATAACATGGGCGTGAGCATAGCGAAGCACATACCATGCATATAACACATACCCTCAAAAAGTGGCTCCCACCATGGTATGCCATGCCCCTCCATGGACATAACTTCACGTTAAAAATACGTAGGAACCCAAGGAAAGTTTCTATGCAACACCAACACTCATGCGGTACACTCGAAACCCATATTAAAATATTCGGTATCATGGTCCAAGAGTTGTAAAGCACTTTCTACCCTCTTGACCATGATCTTTTAATACCACAGGCAGGTGTGCATACCAAGGGCGTTTGACGCTTCCTAAATTAAGTTGAGACCAAGGCGGTTCCAACCCTATTCTCAAAATTGGTATTCCTCGCCGTGAGCCGGAGATATGACCTTTCAAAGTGGCCTCACGAATCAATTTTGTTTCGCCTATATCTCCAAGAAAAATGAAGGAGGCAACAAAAGGAAGGTTGATTCGTGATCGGGGAAAAATGTAGGACCACTCGAAATTCATCATATCCAGTACGGCTACGTCGAAGTCGAAAATCCGATTCTGAATGTCTGAGAAAATTGGATTAATTTTGCGAGTGTATAACATGAAAATTGCGGAAGCAACAAACCCTTTCTGATGAAATTTAACCCTTCATCGGGGTTTCCGCTAAAATATCTGGAAATAACAGTTAACCAATCGGTTACCGCAAAATCGCGAGCCAACTGACAGTCGCCGATACATTGACAATCAGAACGGATAGCTGAAAAATTACGGAAACATTATGATAAAAAAAACCCTGTTGATTCCTGATATTCTGATACATAAATCTCAGCGGGCGGCGCCTCGGTTGTGAATGTGGCCGCTCATAGCTGGAATGGCCAAGCCTATCACACTATCACATCAGGTTAGATCAGGTCGATGCAAGAGTACGATATCAGCCAATGGCGGCTTGCCGGCACATAGATACACACCCCAAGTGACCCCAAGATGGCCACGGGGGTCCGAACCGGCTTCACCCCCCTTATCAGAGCGTTGTATCTGCTCGGAAGTCATTGAAGAGAGGACGGGAGGACCCCAATGGGCTCCAACCCCCCCCCCCCATGTCCCAAGGACACATGGAGGCCCCACATACGGCGTAGGCGTCCCCCATGCCCCAAGGGAGGGGTGAGGACACTCATAATCGGTGCCCTCCGCCATATCCGGTCTCCTCTTGATCTACAAGATGGACCAAGGGGATCAAAGATAGAGAAACGTCGCGATCGATCTAAATACGTATACCACAATGAAATATATATGTGGAGACCGAGTGAAGGGGGTATATGGCCAATCAAGGCCCAAAATCCCCGGATGAACGCCCTCACCCGTCTCCCAAGCACAAAAACAAACAAAAATACCAAGGGGGATCCATTACGGTGCTGCTGCAGCCACCAAATGGACCAACACGTGCTTGTCATCCAAGGAGAAAATTCTTTTTCCTTAGATACTCCATCCAGACCGTGGTATACCTCCGCACGAAACTGCTCGGAGGCTCCCACGAATCTCTGGATGCGGCAAATCCCTTCCAATGGACCTTATATAGCCTCTTCCCGGGCGTCCCCGGGTCTGGCTTGTCCGTCAGGATCCTCTCGGCGGTGAAGTCGTCGTCCTCACCCTCGTCATCCGAGTCCACATTGCCGGCTGTGAACTCGAAGGTGACGGGACGTCCGCTGGGGTCTGGTGCTCGGGGACGAAGCTGGGTATGGTCGCGGTCCAGGATCTTGTTATCCCCCACACGAACCGCGTACACATCCTGCCCGACCTTCCGAACAATTACCCCCGGCACATACCAAGACGCCTGCCGATGCCTGGACAGGACATCCTTGTGGTGCCGCTCCACCCATACGGTGTCTCTGAGAGCATATTTCTGGACTTTTCCCTGCTTGAAGTAATTGGTCCTCTTCTCATGCTCGTCCTGAAGTGCTTTGCACACCTTGGCTGCCGTGCCGTCTGCCTCAGCCATCATAGCACTCGCATCCCGGGCCACTTTGCCATGGTTCAACCACGGGTGAGTGCGTGACACTCGATCCCGTAGGAACAGGATGTGACAGTCCAGTGGGCCCCGGAAGGTCGTGGTACGCCTGGAGTACTCTCTACAGCGAATTGTACCAATTCCGGCCCGGTTCGTCAATGTGCAGCTGGCGGAACTGTTCGAACATCTGCCGCCCGGCCACCTCAGCTCGGCCATTCGACCGGCTGTGGTACGCCACGGTCTTGGCGTGCCGAATCCCCATGTGCTTGCACATCGTCTTGAACCACGTCCCCACAAATTGACTGCCCCGATCGCTGCAGATGACAGCTGGGACATCAAAAATTGTCAGCCAATGCCTGATCATGGCATTAGCGACGGTCTTGGCCTGCAGACCCACTCCATGCTTGTCCTTCTTGTCCTTCTTCTTGGACTTCTTGCCAGGGACCGCCACGATATACCCGCTGTGCCTATCCGGCGCCAGGATGACACAGTCGTAGGTCTCTCCTTCCACGGTGACCTCAGGCATGGCGAATACATCCATTGCCACGGACCGCATAGGGGCCTTCGGTATAGCCGTATACACCGGGTTGCCCGCTGTGGAATGGTTGGGGCTTTTCGTGGCCCGACACACGGCGCAGTCGCTGCAGTACTTGTCCAGGATGGCGTAGTACCCCGGTGGGAACTTGAAGCGCCACTCCAGGTCCTGCTGCATCTTGTCCCGACCAGGATGCATGAGCTGGGCGTTATGCCAGTGGTCAATGAGCTCCTCCATTGGGTTCTCAGGGACCAATAGCTTGTCCTTGAGGAAACATTTATCCCCATCCTCCGTCAAGCCCTCAGGCCATTTGTCGTCCGACGGGGTGCTCACGGCATTCCAGTACCTGCTCCAGTATTCGGATGCTGCACAGTCATCCGACCAGTCTTCTGTAAGCACCGACCTGACTAGCTCTACAGGGGCCACCATCCATTGCTCGAGGGTTTCTCTCGAATAGCTTGGACTCGGGCGCCCCGGAGCTTGGCCAGGTCTGTACGGTTTGCCATCACCACAAAGCACTTGACCCCCTCTTGCTCCATGGCCTTCTCCATCTCGATGATGCGCTTGGCCTCCTCGGTCTCCTCGGCGTCCCCGTGGCTGGATATGTCCATCCATGCCTTGCCCGCGGGATAGGCCCATCGACTGAGGCAATCTGCCACAGTGTTGTCCTTCCCCGGGACATATACGACGCTGAGGTCGAACTTGGCGAATGTCTCGTGCCACCGGGCCCTCCTTGCCGCCGGTCCCGAGGGGGTGTCGACGTGCTCCTTGTGCCAGCTCTGTAAGGACTGTTGGTCCGTGCAAACCACCACCGGTTGTAATCCGATGTGGCCCGACCACTTCCTGAGCGCACAAACAATGGCGTACGTCTCCTTCTCCCAACCAAAGAGTCGACGTCGCGCGATCGCAGCAGAAGAAAAAAAAAATACTACGAAAATGACGCACCGCCAGAGGAAATAAAGCGAAAAATCGTCTTTTCCGACCTCACAAACCCCCCCAACAATTTTACGCCGCTGTTTGGCGAGGTCGCAAAATTTAGGATACTCACCAACAAGGACGAACAATAGAGTCGCGACGGCGAAGGAGCTGAGCGTTGCTTGCCCCAAACCACCTAGCAAAGTGCGTGCCCTAGGCGCTAGGGACTTGTGCGCGCCCCAAAACAAACCACACATAGACAACAACAACGCCACCGGCCGCCGACAAGCAAGTATGTTATATGCCGCGCAACGCTAGAAACCAACGAAACAGGCACAACGCGGTAAGAGGTAGACAAGGAGAGAACAAGTATGTAACGAACCGCACCACGGTGGAGATATACCACAAGTACACGACCAAGCAATGCAAGCCCGCTCACGTAGGGAATACGACGACGCCGTAACACGCGAAGGGGATCACAACAAAAGAAAAAAGAAGCCGCACAAGTAAACAAGTATGTTGCATGTCATGCATGAATAATACACACAAGCAACAACAACGCCACCGGCCGCCGAAAAGCAAGTATGTTATATGCCATATATTGTATGCATAACGCCGTAACAAACGCAATACAAGGAAGTTACGTGTCAAGCAACGCCAAAGTGCGCCGCAACGAAAAGCGCAACGAAAACCGCACCGGCAAGGAAAACCAACAAGAGGTGGCACCGAATGAATGCCTATGCTCACCCCCGCTCACATAGGGAAAGAAAGGTATGCCCGTACGTGCGTGCCCGGAACGCCGCAAGGTCATCACCGCCACGGACGAGCAAAATGGTATGAAGGGACAAACAAGGGGGAACAAAAAACCGACAAAGGAGAGAAGAACGCGCGAAGGAGGCCACGCGCCACCGAGGTGAAGCACAACACAAAAAAAAAAACACACAAACAAAAACTAAACATACACACGTGGCTAGTCGGGTCCAAGTATGTTGCATGCCACGCTACGCTACGCAACGAACACGAGACGAGAACGGCAACCACGCCAACAAAAGTAAAAGGTGACCACGAGGCGTAACCGAGACGTGCCCACCGCCCACCCGCGCGCCCGCTTATGTAGGAGGCGAAAGGGAGCGAAAGGGGACAAAAGGTATGCCGCCGCATGCAAACAAATAGTAGGCAAGCCACACACCGCCACCAAGAACGCAAGTATGTTACCATGTCGTGCCACGTCGCCAACCACCCGGCCCGCGCCACCAACCGAGACGGGGAAAAAAGAAATGGCCTTCGGCCAGGGAGTGGTTGTCACGGGGGGCTAACGGTCCTGCCCTGCGGTGCAATGCGGGGCAACCGTGACAACTGCTCTTACAGCACAACCACCCTTTTTTGTTGCGCTGAATAGAAGACACAAATAGCCAGGGAGGGAGACACGGGGCGCATACACACAAATAGCATAGCGCCGTCGTGTGCCGGGTCCCGACAAACACACGTGCATGCACCCACGTTCTCTTTGCCTCACAGGTCCCAAGGAGAAGCGTATGCTCGTGTTTGCGTCGTCCGGGCGTTAAAGTACGGTTGTCTTAGACGCTTAGGCAAGTATTGCGTCGTGCCGTCGTCTCACATTAGCGAACGCCCGGCAAGGCGGGAGGACTAGGACACGTTAAGGTAGTGGGGAAAGAAACAGGTACGTTGCATGTCACGCCGCGCGCGCGGAACGGGCAAGGAGCAAAGGTAGCTGCCAAAGGGGTGTGGAGTCAAGACTGGAGCAACGGGACGATAAACCTACGCACACGCCGGTCGCACACGCATGTCGCATGACGTACAAGCCAGCTCGAGGTGCCGTGTCGCGACAAAACCGCCGCCGCCGCACGCCCGTTTACGCCCTCTCCTCTCTCTACGCAGGTTCCAAGGAGGAAGCCCGGGCCGACAAGGAAAAAAACAGAGACACACAACAAAGCGGAGGCAGGGAAAAAGTGCATGTCAGGGAGAAGGGTAGAGGAAAGGGTAAAGAGCAACGAAGCCGCGAAAGGAACAAGGGGTAGCCAGCAGACGAGCAAGGGGCGCGCACAGGGGAGGGGACACGGCGGGCGCACGGCGAGCACAACACCGCACCGAGACACCGGAGAGGGGAGCACCGGAGGACCAAGGGAAGAGCGGCACCACACACCACGACATGCACGGCACGGACACCACACACACCGCACACACCCAACGAACCCCGGCAACCCGCCCAGCAGTGGGCGGGCAGTCGGGAGAGGGACAGCGCCTGACCCCAGGCGCCCCTCACAATGGTGGAAGGCACCCCCCCCGGGGACGCCCTTCCGCCACCCCCACAGCGAGCAACGCCGGCCCGCAAGGGCGCACGCTGTGGGGCCGGTGCTGGGTCCCCACGCCCGCACCGACCGCGCCCGGGACACGCGGGTCGCGGAACCCGGGCTGCCCGCTCCAGAGGACGGGCGGCCGGGGGAGGGACAGCGCCTGACACCAGGCGCCCCTCACAATGGTGGAAGGCACCCCCCCCCGGGGACGCCCTTCCGCCACCCCCACAGCGAGCAACGCCGGCCCGCAAGGGCGCACGCTGTGGGGCCGGTGCTGGGTCCACACGCCCGCATCGACCGCACCCGGGACACACGGGTCGCGGAACCCTGGCTGCCCGCTCCAGAGGACGGGCGGCCAGGGGAGGGACAGCGCCTGACACCATGCGCCCCTCACAACGGTGGAAGGCACCCCCCCGGGGACGCCCTTCCGCCACCCCCACAGCGAGCAACGCCGGCCCGCAAGGGCGCACGCTGTGGGGCCGGTGCTGGGTCCACACGCCCGCATCGACCGCACCCGGGACACACGGGTCGCGGAACCCTGGCTGCCCGCTCCAGAGGAAGGGCGGTCGGGGGAGGGACAGCGCCTGACGCCAGGCGCCCCTCACAACGGTGGAAGGCACCCCCCCCGGGGACGCCCTTCCGCCACCCCCACAGCGAGCAACGCCGGCCCGCAAGGGCGCACGCCGTGGGGCCGGTGCTGGGTCCCCACGCCTGCATCGACCGCACCCGGGACACACGGGTCGCGGAACACTGGCTGCCCGCTCCAGAGGACGGGCGGCCGGGGGAGGGACAGCGCCTGACACCAGGCGCCCCTCACAACGGTGGAAGGCACCCCCCCCGGGGACGCCCTTCCGCCACCCCCACAGCGAGCAACGCCGGCCCGCAAGGGCGCACGCTGTGGGGCCGGTGCTGGGTCCCCACGCCCGCATCGACCGCACCCGGGACACACGGGTCGCGGAACCCCGGCTGCCCGCTCCAGAGGACGGGCGGCCGGGGGAGGGACAGCGCCTGACACCAGGCGCCCCTCACAACGGTGGAAGGCACCCCCCCGGGGACGCCCTTCCGCCACCCCCACAGCGAGCAACGCCGGCCCGCAAGGGCGCACGCTGTGGGGCCGGTGCTGGGTCCACACGCCCGCACTGACCGCACCCGGGACACGCGGGACGCGGAACCCTGGCTGCCCGCTCCAGAGGACGGGCGGCCAGGGGAGGGACAGCGCCTGACACCATGCGCCCCTCACAACGGTGGAAAGCACCCCCCCCCCGGGGACGCCCCTCCGCCACCCCCGCAGCGAGCAACGCTGGCCCGCAAGGGCGCACGCTGCGGGGCCGGTGCTGGATCCCCACACCCGCACCCGACCGCACCCGGGACACACGGGACGCGGAACCCTGGCTGCCCGCTCCAGAGGACGGGCGGCCGGGGGAGGGACAGCGCCTGACACCAGGCGCCCCTCGCAACGGTGGAAAGCACCCCCCCCGGGGACGCCCTTCCGCCACCCCCACAACGAGCAACGCCAGCACGCAAGGGCGCACGTTGTGGGGCCGGTGCTGGGTCCCCACGCCCGCACCAACCGCACCCGGGACACGAGGGACGCGGAACCCTGGCTGCCCGCTCCAGAGGACGGGCGGCCAGGGGAGGGACAGCGCCTGACACCGGGCGCCCCTCACAACGGTGGAAAGCACCCCCCCCGGGGAAGCCCTTCCGCCACCCCCACGGCGAGCAATGCCGGCCCGCAAGGGCCCACGCTGTGGGGCCGGTGCCGAGTCCCCACGCCCGCACCGACCGCACCCGGGACACACGGGACGCGGAACCCTGGCTGCCCGCTCCAGAGGACGGGCGGCCAGGGGGGGGATAGCGCCTGACACCGGGCGCCCCTCACAACGGTGGAAAGCACCCCCCCCGGGGACGCCCTTCTGCCACTCCCACAGCGAGCAACGCCGGCCCACAAGGGCGCACGCTGTGAGACCGGTGCTGGGTCCCCACGCCTGCACCGACCGCACCCGGGACACACGGGACGCGGAACCCTGGCTGCCCGCTCCAGAGGACGGGCGGCCAGGGGAGGGACAGCGCCTGACACCATGCGCCCCTCACAACGGTGGAAAGCACCCCCCCCCCGGGGACGCCCCTCCGCCACCCCCGCAGCGAGCAACGCTGGCCCGCAAGGGCGCACGCTGCGGGGCCGGTGCTGGATCCCCACACCCGCACCCGACCGCACCCGGGACACACGGGACGCGGAACCCTGGCTGCCCGCTCCAGAGGACGGGCGGCCGGGGGAGGGACAGCGCCTGACACCAGGCGCCCCTCGCAACGGTGGAAAGCACCCCCCCCGGGGACGCCCTTCCGCCACCCCCACAACGAGCAACGCCGGCACGCAAGGGCGCACGCGCTGTGGGACCGGTGCTGAGTCCCCACGCCCGCACCGACCACACCCGGGACACCCTGGACGCGGAACCCTGGCTGCCCGCTCCAGAGGACGGATGGCCGGGGGAGGGACAGCGCCTAACACCAGATGCCCCTCACAATGGTGGAAGGCGACCCCCCCGGGGACGTTCTTCCGCCACCCCCACAGCGGGCAACGCCGGCCCGCAAGGGCCCACGCTGTGGGGCCGGTGCCGAGTCCCCACGCCCGCACCGACCGCACCCGGGACACACGGGACGCGGAACCCTGGCTGCCCGCTCCAGAGGACGGGCGGCCAGGGGGGGGATAGCGCCTGACACCGGGCGCCCCTCACAACGGTGGAAAGCAAGCCCCCCCGGGGACGCCCTTCTGCCACTCCCACAGCGAGCAACGCCGGCCCACAAGGGCGCACGCTGTGAGACCGGTGCTGGGTCCCCACGCCTGCACCGACCGCACCCGGGACACACGGGACGCGGAACCCTGGCTGCCCGCTCCAGAGGACGGGCGGCCAGGGGAGGGACAGCGCCTGACACCGGGCGCCCCTCACAACGGTGGAAAGCACCCCCCCCGGGGACGCCCTTCCGCCACCCCCACGGCGAGCAACGCCGGCCCGCAAGGGCGCACGCTGTGGGACCGGTGCTGGGTCCCCACGCCCGCACCGACCGCACCCGGGACACACGGGACGCGGAACCCTGGCTGCCCGCTCCAGAGGATGGATGGCCGGGGGAGGGACAACGCCTGACACCGGGCGCCCCTCACAATGGTGGAAGGCGACCCCCCCTGGGACGTTCTTCCGCCACCCCCACAGCGGGCAACGCCGGCCCGCAAGGGCGCAGGCTGTGGGGCCGGTGCTGGGTCCCCACGCCCGCATCGACCGCACCCGGGACACACGGGACGCGGAACCCCGGCTGCCCGCTCCTGAGGACGGGCGGCCGGGGGAGGGACAGCGCCTGACACCAGGCGCCCCTCACAACGGTGGAAGGCACCCCCCGGGGACGCCCTTCCGCCACCCCCACGGCGAGCGGCGCCAGCCCGCAAGGGCGCACGCCGTGGGGCCGGTGCTGGGTCCCCACGCCCGCACCGACAGCACCCGGGACACACGGGTCGCGGAACCCTGGCTGCCCGCTCCAGAGGACGGGCGGCTGGGGGAGGGACAGCGCCTGAAACCAGGCGCCCCTCACAATGATGGAAGGCACCCCCCCCCCGGGGACGGCCTTCCGCCACCCCCACAGCGAGCAACGCCGGCCCGCAAGGGCGCGCGCTGCGGGGCCAGTGCTGGGTCCCCACGCCCGCACCGACCGCACCCGGGACACACGGGACGCGGAACCCTGACTGCCCGCTCCAGAGGACGGACGGCCGGGAGAGGGACAGCGCCTGACGCCGGGCGCCCCTCACAACGGTAGAAGACACCCCCCCCGGGGACGCCCTTCCGCCACCCCCACAGCGAGCAACGCCGGCCCGCAAGGGCGCACGCTGTGGGGCCAGTGCTGGGTCCACACGCCCGCATCGACCGCACCCGGGACACACGGGTCGCGGAACCCTGGCTGTCCGCTCCAGAGGACGGGCGGCCGGGGGAGGGACAGCGCCTGACACCAGGCGCCCCTCACAACGATGGAAGGCACCCCCCCGGGGACGCCCTTCCGCCACCCCCACAGCGAGCAACGCCGGCCCGCAAGGGCGCACGCTGTGGGGCCGGTGCTGGATCCACACGCCCGCATCGACCGCCCCCGGGACACACGGGTCGCGGAACCCTGGCTGCCCGCTCCAGAGGACGGGCGGTCGGGGGAGGGACAGCGCCTGACACCAGGCGCCCCTCACAACGGTGGAAGGCACCCCCCCCGGGGACGCCCTTCCGCCACCCCCACAGCGAGCAACACCGGCCCGCAAGGGCGCACGCTGTGGGGCCGGTGCTGGGCCCACACGCCCGCATCGACCGCACCCGGGACACACGGGTCAAGGAACCCTGGCTGCCCGCTCCGGAGGACGGGCGACCGGGAGAGGAACAGCGCCTAACACCAGACGCCCCTCGCAACGCCGGAAAGCCCCCCCCGGGGATGCCCATCCACCACCCCCACACCGAGCAACGCACCAGCGCACCAACGCAACAGCCACGGGACATCCGCACCCCACCCCCTGCTGTTAGACAGAGCGACACAGCAATGGCGGAACCCGCGGCACCACGCAAGACACGCCCCCGATCTCCGACGCTGGACGAAGCACACGAGGTCATCAGGGCGCTGGGACTCAGAGACGGCGAAGGAGACCCCCCACAAGGGGACGCGGGCACGGACTCCGACCTGGAGGCATTGCCGGAGCCCCCCACGGGAGGCGCGCCCGCGGAACCTGCGCCGCCGGCGGGCAGCGTACCCGCGATCTGCCCCGCGTGGAAACCGGGCCACTGCACCGGCGAAGGCTGGTGCCCCAAACAGCACCCCCAGCCCGGCCCCGATGACGGAGCGTTGCCCGAGGTGAAACCCGCGGCCGCACGCGCCGCCCTACGCTACGGGGTGGCGCAGGGCTGGATCCTGGATGAGACCGCGCGCGGCAGCGTGAACATCCAGGAGGCCGTCGACCGAGTCAC
This sequence comes from Eutreptiella sp. 'Long Island Sound 2002', assembly GCA_964036045.1. NCBI lineage: Eukaryota > Euglenozoa > Euglenophyceae > Eutreptiales > Eutreptiaceae > Eutreptiella > Eutreptiella sp. 'Long Island Sound 2002'. Next base: position 1,273,212 of record OZ038383.1, on the reverse strand, counting down.
CCACGCGGGACAGGCGGCAGTGGCCTTGCACACCCGGGGCCGCCACGGCGGACCCGCAGAGGGGATCATTGTGGAACCCTCGGGAATGGTGCTGGTCCTGGCGGCGGACATGGTCCGAGGGGTGCTCCACGCGTCCCGCGTGCGGCGGGCGTGCCCACAGTGGACCATCCAGGTGTACACCCCCCCGCGGGCGTGGCCCTTTTCCACGTGGGCGGTGCTCGCCGTCATGTGGCACCTCTCACCAGAGGACGCCCCCACAGGGACCGCGGAGGACATCGCCCGGGACCTCCACACCTGGCCGGCCGATCAGGATTACCCCTGGCGCAGGCCCCGGGGCGGCCTCCCGGTGGCACCAGCGGCAGAGGGGCTCAGCCTCGCGGCAACCCTCCAACGGCACCCAGACAAGCAGGCACGCCACTTCCTGCAGACGGGCACGGTCCCGGCCAACCCGCCAGACTCCGAGTGGCGATGGGACGCAGGGGTGGCGCAACCGCTGCCGGGCCCCTGGACCCTCCCGTTGTGGTACTTGCCCATGGGCACCTTGGCCCACGCAACCCAGGCCGTCAAGGGGGCTTTCCCGCAGCCGCTCCTCCCCGGCGTGGCCCTGCTCCGCAGCCTGCAGGCGGGGGCCGCCTGGGTACGGTGGAAGGAAGGAAAGGGGCGCTCGAGCCCCTATTTCCCCATGGTCCAGGGCCAGGCGCTGATCCACGCCGAGGGCATGGGGACCGTGGAATGGGGGGTGATCGTGCCCGGCACGGCATGCAGGTGGATCACGGCGCCCGCCCCACAGCCCATGCGATCGCCGCCGGCGTGCCACCGCCTCCTACGGATGGTCCCCTCTCTGGCCCCCCAGCACGCCTTTACAAGGGACGTGTGGAAGGCCGTACTGAGCCACACCAGGGAGTGGCTAACGAATCCGGGTGCGCGGTACCCGCCGGGACCGGTGCTCGAACAGCTCACGGCCCCCACACCCGGGGTCCTCCACGCCCTACACAGGGCGTCGGCCCTCACGAAGCAGCTCAACGACGAAGTGCTGGACCTGGCGCTGGAGCCGCTGCGGGTGCTCTACCCGCAAGCCCACATCCCACCCGCGGGCACGTCCAACCGCCTAGGCCGCCTGGGGTTGCAGCGCCGCGTCGACGCCGCGCACCCAGGAGGCGTGGTGGAACAGTGGCTAACGCTCCGCAACCCGTCCACCGCGGAGGGCCACCGGTACCTGCACCAACTCCTCTTCCAACCATGGGCAGCCCCGGAACACCGCCGGCAAAACCCGTACCACACGCACCCGGAGCGCCGAGGCGCGCAAAACTACCCGCAGCCAGTCCCGCCCGCCCTCCCGCCGGGGCAGGACCCGGAGGCGCTACAGCGGGGCCCCCAGCTCGACACCGCCACCACGGTACAGCAAAGGGGAAGGGACGGCGCGACTGGTGCCGAACCGGACTGCACGAACTGCGGAGCGGTGGCCTGGATGGCAGCCTGCAGGCACCTCGCCCGAGATACCACGGGGCTGCGGCAGTACAGACCCACGGACCGCACGGCGCTGGCGTCCGCGGTCGCGGCCGTCACCATGGGTCCCGTGGCGGCGTGGCCGGCGCAACTGCTGCCCCACGTCCCCTGCCGCGACACGCGGCCCCGACGGCCGGCCGCGACGCACGCGCCGACGGCACCCCTCACGGCGGAGCAACTATACGTCGTCGCGGCGGCGTTGCTAGCAGACGGCGGGGAGAGCTTCGTCCACCACCACGGCCCGGCGCAGATTGCGGGATGCATACAAGGGCCTCAGCGCGATGCACCAGACCTGTGGCATGCCACACTCCGCGGGCGCACCCGCGTCTGGGGTGCGGGCGATGGCACATCCCCGCCCGGGCCTAAGCAGGGGGAGGCACTGGTACTGCAGACGGCAGGCTACCAGGCCATCATACACGGCCACGCCGGAGGGTACTGATCGCACGTCCTGGCCGGAGGCCGATGGACGGTCTGGCACAGCACCGCCAGGCAAGGGGCTTTCCCGCCCCTGCCCCACATCGACTGGCGACAGGGGCCCACCCAGGCCTACTATATGTCGGCGGACCCCTGGCCGCTGGCGGTCCTGCTACACACTGTCAGCGCCCCCAACAAGAGGCACGAACCGGGGTGGGTCAACCCCCCCACACTGGTGTGGAGCCCCGACCAGGAGGAGCATCTACGGGCCGCGTGGCAGGGAGACGCCATCAGGGCCACGAACGTCCCGGACCTCCACGCGGGGCTAATCACGCACGCCCGCCCAGCGGCTACCCTGGCGGTGGCCCAACGGGGACAGCAGAACCCGCAGTGGGTGGTCTGCATGTTCAGCCCGGCGGACGCGCACATCGTCGTCTGCGACCCCGAACGCCTGCCGGGGCCCGAAGCCGTGATCCGCGTGGCAGACTGCACCCGCATGATCATCAAGGCGCTGCGGGAGGGCGAACACCACGCCCTCCTGCTCCAGGTCAGGCTGAAGGACAACGCCCGGGCGGCGAGGCCGGGAGTGTGGCCGGCAGCGGGGTACCCCGCCGACCTGGAGCTCCAGCTGGCGGTCCCGACCGCGGTGTACCACTGGCTACAGGCCTTCCACGACCTGCGATGGAGGGGCAAGCCCGACCGCCAAATCGGCTCCACGCACTGGCAAACGTGGCTGCAAGCAGACGCGCAGCGCGATGCCATCCGAGGTCTCGGGCCCGCGCCCGCGACGCGAGCCCTCAATGCGGCGGCCCCGGGCCGCACGCTGGCACCACACACGGTGCCGCTGGCCAACCTGGCCTTCGAACCAGCGGCAGAGGGCGCCATTCGGAAGTCGGTGCCGCTCCCCCCGGCGCGAGCCGACGAAATGCCCCCTGTGTGCGGACAATTACTACACCAGCGGGGCAATGCTGGAACACCTGGCGTGGCACGCGGTGCACGCTGCGGCCCCGGCGGACGACAAGGAGGCGGCCACCAACATCCTGCAGGGGAGAGCACGGAGGTCCCCATGGCACGCCCCGTACACCCGGCGCCCCCCGCCCCAGGCGGCCGTCCACGCAGATGGAGATGAGGAGGCACCCGGAGCGGCCCCGGGGGCCGGCGGTGCGGCCCCACCAGGGTCCATGTCCATCCCCGCGGGGCTGGCCCCCCTGGCCCCCCTGGCTCCCCCGGTCCCCCGGGCCCCCCTGTGGGCCCCGCTGGGAACGGGCTCAGCGGATGCGGCGCACCCAGATGCCCTGGCTGCGCCGGCGAACCCGGCGGCGATGCCGATGCGGGATAGCTGACTCCAGGAGGACATGACGGGCGACGCCCTGTGGCTCCTCTCGTGGAACCTGCGAAACGGCCTCGTGCCGCCAGACCGGTCCCTCCGGGACACACTCCGGCGGCGCCGGGGGCCGGCGGCCTGCACCGACAAGGAGCACCTCATCACCGGCATGCTGCCCGAGGAGGGGGGCTTTGCCATCATGCTCCAGGAAACGGGGATCGCCACCAGGGCGCAGGAGATGCACGTGGCCGCGGCGCTCCGGGACAAGGGGTACACCGCCTTCTTCAGCAGCCGGCTGGCGGAGACGGGAGCCACCTCCACCTCGAGAGGGGGGGGCCTCCTCACCGCGGTCAGCAGCAAGTACGTGGCGGAGCACGAGGTGCTCAGCTTCACGGAAATTGTCCCCGGGAAGGCCGCGGCCCTGGAGATCCGCACGGACGGGGGAGGCCTCACCCTCATCAACGTCCACGGGCCGCAAGCAGGCTGCTCCCCGTGGGCGGGACGGGCGGCGTTCTGGGCCGACATACAAATGTATGCCACGGCACGCAGCCTCGGCGGGAGGCACCCGGTGGTCATCGCCGGCGACACCAACATCTACATGGATGTCCCCGCCAACCCGGCCACGGAGCATTTCCGAGCGGGCTGGGAGGCCTGCGCTTTCCGAAGGGCCGCGGCAGGCGGCGAGGAGGACATGACCCCCACGCTCCACCCGTCCCGGCACAGGGTGGACACCTTCCTGGTCAACGAGCCCCTCCTGCCGTGGTCCCTGCGGGAAAGCGTCTGGGCTCGCGGCATGGCACACCCCCAGGTGGTCGGCTCGGACCACCTCCCGGTCCGCCTGGCCCTGCCGGGTCTCCTCAGCGCAGCGGGGCGCGCGGCGATGCCCACCCCCTACAGCCACACGGAGGGCCGCCTCCTCCCGTACGACGCCGAGGCCGCGCCCGTCCAACACTGCCTGTGGGCGGCGGTCACCGCCGCGCAGGATGAACCCTCCCTGGCGCCCTGGCTGGGTCCCGCAGAGCAGCACGACTACGGGTCCATGCCCGCGGCCGCGGTGGACAAGGTGTTGGAACACCTCCACGCGACGCATGACGCCCTGGCGCGCGTGGTGGGACGCCGGCAGCCGTCCCCGGCGGGGACGGACCCGGCGGAGGGGGACCTCCCGGAGAGCGGAAAGCAGCTCCAGGCAGCGGTCCTCCGCTATGACACCCTGGCAGCGCGCGCGCCGGCAGCGTACCAGGTGGACGCGGCCAGGCATGGCATCCGGTCCGAGGCGGCGCTCCGGCTCACGGAGGAGCTGCAGGGTGTGTCGCCCGGGTTCCGCCCGACCACGCAGGGCCATCTACAGGAGGAGCTGGAGAGGCAAGCAGCCGCCCTCGAGGAGGACATTCGCCAGCTCCGCGCCCTCCTGGCGGCAGACCGCAAGCGCGCCATCAAGGACTTCTGGCGCCGCCACGCCCCCGACATTGCCCAGCGATGGAAAGCCGTGCGGGGAGCCATAGAGGTAGAGGCCCCAGGCCAGTCAGGCCTCTGGAACGTGCGGGTTCCCAACACCCAAACGCTCCTCACGGAGGCCCACGACGTGATGTTCGCAGTTCGCGCCTTCTGGCGAGAACTGTATGACAAACGCCCGGTGGACCTCCCGGGCTTCCAGGCAGTCCTCGACCGCCACGTCCCCCGGGTCCCTGAGGGGGCCTGGACACAGGTCCAGCAGTACTCCATGCAGGACCTGAAATCCGCCCTGGACAAGGCCGATGGCAAGGCCCCAGGTCCCAACCACGTGGAGGCCCGTTTCATCAAGGCCCTCCCAGCACCCGTACAGTGGCTCCTGGTCCATTCCTACCGGGCCATCCTCCGCGGCGTCCCGCCGCCGATGCACTGGAGGGACGCGCACATCTGTCTCAGCCCCAAGGTACCGGGCTCTGCCAGACTGGACGACTACAGGCCCATAGCCCTGGGCCAGCTGGACATGAAGCTGCTCACGGGCCCCCTCACGGAGCGCATCACGGAAGTGCTCACACACCACGGAGTGGTCAGCGACTGGCAGCAGGGGGCCCTCCCTGGCTCCAACACAGGCCCCCCGCTGTTCATGGCGCAGCGGCAGCTCCAGCGGGGAAGGCCCAACTACGTCTTCTCCTTTGACGCCCGCAAGGCCTTCGACACCGCCCCACACGGCGCCCTCCACCTCATCCTGCGCCACCTCTCCGTGCCGCCGGACGTCATCGACCTCCTGCTCTTCCTCCACACGTGCGCCAGGCTGCGCATCGTCACAGCACACGGGCTAACGCAGCCCGTCTACATGCTACGCGGCGTCCGGCAGGGCAACCCCGACAGCCCCCTGCTGTACGCGCTCCTCCTGGAGCCCCTGCTCAGGGCACAGGGGCACCGCCTGCGCCCGCCGGGAGGGGCCGAGCACGGCCTCATCCAGGCCTATATCGACGACCTGCTGGTGGTGGCCCACACGCTGCAGCACTTCGTCGAGGGCGTGGAGGCGGTGGCCGCGCACCTGGGGATGATGGGCATGGAGCTCAACCCCCGCAAGTGCGCCATGGCCACCACGGAGGGGGTCCCGGGCCTGCAGCTGCGCCTCTGCCCCCTCCTGGAAAACCCGTGGCACTGGGTACCAGCGGCGGACTCCGTCCCGTACCTGGGACTCCAGCTGCAGCCGGACGGGGAGTACTCCCTGCAGCGCAAGCACCGGCTACGCCTGGCGGCGGTGCACCACTGGTGCCTTAACACCATCGCGCCACCGAAAGTGGTGCAGGACGTCATCCTGGCGATCCTCGGGGGGGTGACGCAGTACGTCGCCCCTTTCATCGCCGACGACTCCGACAGCGCACGCCACCTGGACCACATCACGGTCAAGGTCGCGAAGGACAGGGCGCGGTACGCCTTGGACGCCTCGCGGGACAGCCTGCAGGATGACCGGACCCTGGGGCTCACGCGGGTGCCCACGCGGTGCCAGCAGGCAGCGGTGGCCCTCGTGGGTACACTCGTCCACCAGCGCGCAACCTCCGTGCGCGCCGAGGTCACCAAGATGTTCTGGGAGATAGCCGGCGCGCACGGAATATGTCCCGAGGTGCACTACCCCGTCCCGGAGTTCGCAACTCTGGCGGGAGGCGACTGGGTCCACCGCATACCCCGGGCCCTGGCCGCCCTGGGAGTGGGGATGTACAACCCCATCGCGTGCCCCAGGGCGGCCCATGTCCAGCTACAGTCCCCGCCGGGCAACATCGTCACGCTGCGCACCGCCAAGCTGCGACACCGCGACGCGTGCCGCCTGACGGTGCCACACACAACGCCGTGGCATGGGCCCCACGGGCCACGCCACCCCTTCCCCGACAACGACGATCCGTGGCCGACGGCGGTGCGGGAGTGCCTCAACCAATGCGCCGATGAACACCTCCACTATTGCCGCCGTGAGCAGGAGCCCACCAACCACCCCGGGTGGCGCGACGCCCTGGCCCATCTCTTCCACACCACCGGCACACGGGACCCCCGCCTGAGACTCGTCCACCCCACGAGGGCTAAGCAGGACGCCCACACCGGCCAACGGGTGACCCCGGACGGCCTGCACCTCCACGTCGGGGGCTACCGCCGCCGGGATGGCCTATCCCCCCCCACGCGGGGGGCGGCGTACCACCCGCCAGCAGCCCTCATGTACATCCTCTGCGACGTACTCGCGGAAAGCGAACACCAAGAGCCTAACGCGGACGTGGCGTGGCCAGAGCCCTTGCGCCCCCGGCCCCACGCGCCGACGCCGTTGTGGTTGGTGACCACGGACGACCAATGCACCCAAGCGACGGGGCAAGCGCAGCTCCGGGCCGAGTGGGTAATAGTGCAAGTGGGGGCAGGCCAGCCCGAACCCCGTGGGCTCCCCCGTGGCACCGCCCTACTGGTGGCTACGGGGGTGCCGCACGACCCACACATGGGGGTACACGCGCTGGAGGACCAGCCGGAGGACACGGGACACCTGGTGGTGCACCAGCGCGGGGGCCCGGCGTGGCTCAAGGAACATGTGACGGCGCTACGGTCCTGGGCAAGCACGGTCGCCGGAGCGGAGATCCGGCTGCACGACCACCCGGCGATCAGCCCAGGCGACACCAGGGCGCTGAGCGTGGACCAACTGACCCCCAGCCACCCCGACGTCCGGTGGCACTCCGCCGACCTCAACGCGGGGTGGCTCAGCCCCACCGGATACTACTGGATCCCGGAGGCCTGGGGACACACTTCCTCTGACGCGTCCGGGGGCGGACCCTGCAAACGCGCCACCAGCGTCGCTCTCGCCGCCGACCTCACCCGCACGTGGGCGGTGGCCATCTCGGGCACGGTGCCCGACAGGGAGGGGGTGGCCGCCTCCCTCCCCCTACAATACGGTGCCCACAGACCATGGGTCCACACGGTGGACGCCGAAGTCATCCTCCACCTCCTGCGGCACGCAGATCGCGAACGAACCACGGGGGTCCCCGCCGGCGCAGCGAAGGTGGTCAACCAGATGCCCCTGAGGTGGCTCCGGGACGGCCTGTGCGCGCGAGGGCAACACGCCGGGCACCCGTTCTGGTATGTCCGAGCCACCTCGCACCACAGTGACGCCCTACTGCACAAGGCGGACTGGGCGGCGTCCCAGGACACCGTCCTGCAAAACACCCCCCCAGACTCTGGCCACGCCCAACTCATTGTCGCCAGCCGTGACGGCCATCTCGATCTACGGCCCCCCACGATGCGGGTGCTCGGCGAGATCGCGCAACGGGCGCAGACGGACCACGCGCTGACGCACCAGGGACACACACCTTTGGGCGCGGCCCACGCCACGGCCTACGTCCACGCCCGGGACCTCACCGCGGCGGCCACCAACCGCCGGGCGCTGCGGGCCCGAGACGGCCACACGCCGGTGCAGCGCAGGCTCCGCGTCCGGAAGGAGCGGCTCTCCGGCGTCGCCATCGTCCCACAACCGTGCCTTTTCTGCGGCGGCCCGGAGGAGACCCCGGTGCACATGCACGTGGGATGCGCCCACTCACGGCTCCTCTGGCCCCACTACCGCCAGGCGGTACACGAGGCGGCCCGCCACCTCCCACCTGGGGACAAAGCCCTGTGGGTGGCCTCGTGGCGCTCCGCAGGCGCCACGTGGACGGAGGTGTTCTGTTCCGGACTGGTGCCCGAGGACGCGGAGGCGCAGCTCCGCGCCATAACCCGATACGACCCGCCGGGAGGGACCTCGGTTGACGATTTCCTCCACCACATGCCCCGGCTGGGGGACTTCGCGTGGGAACTTCGCAACCACCGGCTGGAGCAACTCCTCCGCGAGCCCCAGAGCGCGGCGGCCCGGGCGCACCGGTGGCTCACCGCGGCGGAGGGCGGCCACCCTCCCCCTCCCCCGCGCCCTGACAAGAACTTCGTAGCCTCCCTCCGTGTTGTGAATGGCACTCTGGAGTGCCCGCCCCAAGAGAGCCCCCACCCGTACCAGGACCTGCCGGGGGGGTTCTCGAGGCACCTACAAGACGCCCTCTTCCCACCGTGGATCATCGGGCGCGGCTCCATGACCGCATGGGAGGCGCGCATCGTGGGGGAGGAGTGGGCGCGTGAGTGGAGCCGGTGGTGCGCCGCCACGCGCGCCCCGGAGACCCCTGCGCAACGATACGCCGCCATCCCGCTCCAGTGGTGGGGGCCGGGCACCCGGCCGAGACCCACCATGATCCGCGGGGCGGGGCCTGACCACCCGTGGGACGCGGCGACGGGGGAATGGCTGCAGGCGGCCCCGGGGCCGCAAACGGGATGGACTGGGGACGTGTCCTCACTCGTCAGGACACCCGTCCCGCCCCGCATCGTCCTTCACGCCGCCAACGTGCTCCGGGCTACGGGGATACGCACGTGGGGACACGCTGCGGCCACCGTCCGGTGGCACCCCCCAGAGGACGGGGCCACCCAACTCACCGTGGCGCACTTCAAAGCTGGGGGGCCGGTATACGACGACGCCCTGTCCCGGCTGGGCGACACCCAGGGGCCCTTGCTCCTCAGGCTCCCCACCGGCATCGCAGCCGCGCTGCGCCAGGAGCTAGACGGCTGCGAAGGGCTGCGAGTGGGGTGGGAGGCAGCCGCAGACGGCACCCTGCTGGCCCTCCTCCACAGAGACACCGCGAACGGGTGCCAATGGGATGCGCTGACGCCCCACCTCACCGGGCGCCACGTGTACATGGCGAGCCCCCCCCAGGGGCACCCCCGCCCGGCGTGGAACGACCTCATCGCCGCCTTCCACGACCACGGGATCCTCCCCGACGACACGTGGCAGGAGGTCCAGCGGAAGACGCTTGGCAAGGACTACCGGCGCCGCGTCCGCGCCCGCCTGCTGGAGATCCGGGACCCCCTCCGACAGAGGTGGGACGACCTCTGGCTCCGCCATCTTGACCCTTGGTTGCCGCCCTCCCACCTCCCACACACCTGCCGACTCTGCGGAGAATGTGACACGGTGTCCTCCGCAGCGTCGACAGGCGCCAACAGGTGCGCGCGGTGCGCCCAGGTAGCCGCGTGCCCCTGGCCCGAACCTGTCGCAGACCCGCGCAGGCGCACAGAGGAGGAGGCCTTGCGCCGGCGCATCGAGGGGGCACACACCCCCTCGCACGAACAAGCGGGCCCCGCGGGCGCTGCCCTTCTGTGGATCCACGTGCACCTGCGGGACCCCACATCCGTTGCGCACCTGTCGCACGTGTTCGCCCCCTAACCCCCACCCGCCGCCGCCCTTTGCAGAGCCCGCAGCACCATGCCACGCCGACGGGGGGATGGGCCGGGGCACACCAGGGCCCGCCGCAGAGCGCAGGAGGCGGCCGTCCGGAGCCTGGTGGCGGACGCGGTGGCGGAGGCACACGAAGCGCACGCTGCCGCACGGTGTGACCTGGAGGGCAGTGCGAGGGCTTTCCTCAACGAGATCGCCCTCCCGGCCGTCCGCGCCCTGAACGGAGCGGGGGCCCCTACGCTGCTCCCGGCAATGCACCGGATCGTGAACGCCGTCCGGCCGGGGCTCATCAGCCCGGAGGCGGCCATCTACGGGCACTGGATGGAAGGCGCGAGTCCAATCGGTCGGGCCGGCCCCTGTCCATGGGGGACACCCTGCGGCTGACGGGAGCAGGGTCTGCCATGTCCCTCCGCAGTAGCGCCCCAGCCCTGCTGCACGCCCTCAGGACGCGCTACCCCGGGGACGCGGCCCCGTACCTGAACCAGGCGCGGGCCGCGTACCCGGGAGGAGTGTCCGAGCTGGATGCGGCGCTCCACCTTCTACACCCGCCAGACGAGGACCTGGAGGTGGGCGAGGTCACGGTGTTCGTGGAAGGCGCGGACGAGGCGTCCGCCCGCCCCTGGCCGACCAACCCGGTGTACGACGGCACCAGGCCTACCCCCCCGTACGCCGTCGTCTACGAGGCGTTCCCCAGGGAGCCCACTTGGTGCCCCGCCCTCCCGCCGGCGACGCACGCGCCCCGCGGCTGGGCTAACCCAGACCTGTCCCCCCCCCTCTCCAGAACCAGGGGTGCCCACCACAGGGGGCGGGTCCTCTGGCAGGAGTGCCCTGGCACCCCCCTGCTCCTCCTGGTCGTCGCGACCCGCGGGGACCCGGGGCGGATCCTGGGGATCACCCCCACCCACCTCTATGGGGCAACACCCGTACCCCGCCCCCCCCTCCCGGCGCCCGCGGCGCGGGACGGAGTACACACCTTCCTGCGAACACAGGAGGTCACCGCCGTTACGGGGGTCCACCTGGTGCGGCTGCCCCCGACACCGCTCGACGACCCCCGGGGGCCCAGGGCCCTGGGCCCCGCCCCAGACTGGGAGCTGTGGCGCGACGCGGCGGCCGCGTGGCTCCCCCGCCTCCCCTCCCAATGCCGGTGGATGGCCGCGGGCCCCCGGCCGTGCGGGGCTGACGCCACAGCCGGCCCCCCACCCCCTCCCCCCCTCCCCCCCGCAGAGCACCACACGGCACTGCCCACGGCACGGCACTGATGCACCGGGAGGTAGTGGGAAGGGCGCGCCTGCCACCACGCATGCCTACCAGGGTAACAGTGATGGCAGACTCCGATGGGTCCCCCCAGCGGGACGACCGCCACCACCGCCGGTCCCGCTCCCGCTCCCCCGTCTCCTCCCCGGAGTGGACGAGGGAGACCCTCGCGGAGCGCGAGGAGCGGAGGCTGGCGGAGGCGGCGGTGCTGGTCGGGCCGCCGCCGCCGGCCCGGGAGCCTGGGCCAACCGAGATGGCCGCCCCCGCCGCCCAAGCAGCCAGCCCCGCCGCCCCAGCGAGCCACGCCGCGGCCCCGACCGCGGCCCCCGGCACGCCGCCGACACGGGGGGCAGCCCCGGCGCAGGAACCGGGCGCATCGCCGAGGGCTGCCGCAGCCGCAGAGGAGAGCAAGAAGGGCCCCGCACGGGCCACGGGCGCCTCGTCGCCGGCCGCCACGGCAGCGAAGGAGAGCGGGGAGGGCGCGCGAGGGGCTGCGGCCGCGACCTCCAGCACGCCGCGAACGCGGGGGACGGACCCCGCACGGGCCACGGGCGCCTCGCTGGCGGCCGCCGCGGCAGCAGAGGAGAACGAGGAGGGCGCGCGAGGGGTTGCGACCGCGGCCCCGGCGGGCCCCGCACGAGCCACGGGCGCCTCGTCGGCGGCCGCCACAGCAGCGAAGGAGAGCGAGGAGGGCGCGCGAGGGGCTGCGGCCGCGACCCCCAGTACGCCGCGCAAGCGGGGGAAGAACCCCGCACGGGCCGCGGACGCCTCGCCGGCGGCCGCCGCAGCAGCAGCAGTGGGCAGGGAGAGCGCGAAGTACCGCGCCCACGCCAACCCCACCCACACCCACACCAGCCCCCCCAAGCCGTTCCCCCCCAAGCCCTTCCCCCCGGGGCGGGAGCGGCACGTCCGCCCCCCGACGCGCGAGCGCTCGCCGCCGGGCGTCACGCTGCCGCAGCTGCAAAGGCAGCGGGACGCCCGGCGAGTGGTCCAGGAAGGGCGCAGCAGCGGGGGGGAGCAGAGCGCAGGCAGCGGACGGCGCGACTCGGGGCAGGGGGCCGGGAAGGGGTCGGGGCACGGGAAGGGCGCGCAGGGGCGCGGGCAGGGAGCCCAGGTGCAGGGGGCAGGGCGAGGGGAGGTGGGAGAGCGAGCGGGCCAGGGCGTGAGGGACGGGAGGCGGGACCCGCGACACGGGCAGGGGGCTGGAAAGGGGCCCAAGGGCAAGGGCAAGGGCGCCGCGGGCCCCAAGGGACAGGCGGGACGGGGCATGGGAGCCCAGGGGGGAGGACGGGACGAAGGGAGGGGGGCAGAGGGCGGGGCGCCCCCGCAGCCGGACGTGCAGCCAGTGCGGTGCATCCCCCCCGGCATCCAACAGATGCCGGCACACCACACCCACCACCACCACCACCACCACCACCACCGGGACCACCTCTACAACATGGACCCTGACGCCGGCGAGCTCGTCCCCCCCGAACCCCCACGACACCAGCACCAACAAGCCCCCCCCGCGCCGAGGGCGGAGCCGGCGCGGATGGCCTCGGCGGAGGGGGGACGGGGCGCGGCATCGGCGCCGCAGGCGCCGGGGCAGCGAGGGGGGCCGGCACGGGGGGCGGAGGAGGGCCGGCCATGGGACCGGGACTGGGGCGCGGTCCCGGACCCTCTGGGGGAGGAGACCCTCCCCCTGGTCGGGGAGGTGTACGGGTGGTTGTGCTGGGCCAACCAGGGGACCTCCAGGAGGTCGAGGAACCGGCCGTTCGATGCCGTGCTCCTCCGGAGGGACGGAGGAAACCGAGAGGTACCCCCGGGGGGGTGGGCAGCCCCAGAGGACCATGAGAGGGTCCTCAGGTCAGTGATCCGGGCGGCGTGGCCCGACAGGGAGCCGACGTGGCTGGCCTTCCTGGAAGGGGGGGCGGTGCTCCGCATCACGGATGCGGACGCCAACAACTGGCTCCCCCGGGCTTTGCGCAGCGCCCTCGCCCACTGGCGCTACCGCCGGCACAACCCGCCGCCGCCGCAGCCCCAGCCCCCACACAAGCGGCGGCGCAGGTGAAGGCCCAGACGGCGGGTACCGGAGAGTTGGGGGGGGGGGCTGGGCCCCCCGACCCACGCCCCCCCCACGGTACGGCACGACGCAAGAGGGCGTGCCACCTCCCGCGGGAGGGAGTGCGGAGACAACGAGCGCGGGGGGGAACCTGCTGCCCCGCAGCCCGCTAACCACTGACGGCTAACCCCCACGGCCACCCCCGGCCAGCCAGCGCCGCGCGACAACGGCCGGGGGATGAGGGGCCCCAGCGAGGGCCTGCGCGAGAATCCGGCTCTCGGTAGAGGGGGGCGGGGGAAGGGCGCGACCCCCCAGCTGATGGCTGGCCCCCAGGGCCAGGACTGCCATGCCGCCCCCCCCCCCCCCGGCCGACAGGAGGCACCGCCAGGGGACCAAAGGGCCCCCCCCACTCCCCCCCCCCTCCCACACAGGCCCGAGAGCGGGCGGGGGGGCGGCCCCCCCACCCCCCCCCCCACACCCACCTCAGCTGGGGAGCCACAGGCGCGGCCCTCCGCCCCCCCAGGGCCGGGGGGGTGCCCCCCCCCCCCAGGAGGGACGGCGACGCGGTAAGGGCAACGGCGGCTGGACCTGCTCCCGCGAACCCACACCGGCGTGCCGGAGCAACGCGCACAACGGAACAGGAAGGAGGCCGCGCCCCACATGACCCTCCCGTAGCCAAAGCCCACTCCGAGGTGACAGAGGGGGGGTTCAGGTCAGCTGGGGCCCCCGGGGGAGTGGTCCACGGGCCTCCCCTCACCCCCCCCGGCCCCGGGGCGGCACTTCAGCCCCGACCGCACGCGCGCGCCGGAAGGGAGCGCGCCGGCGACACGGAGAGGGCCAAGAAGGGGTACCGCAGGCCGCCGCCCGGAACGAGAGCTGGGAGGCCACGGCGCAACACCCCCCCCCCCGCCCCCCCACCAGCCCGCCAGCCGCGGGGGCCCCGGCCCCCACCCCCTCAGGCAGGGGGGATGGTCCCCCCCCGCCCGAGAGGGGAGCCGGAGTGTGACCCGCCCCCCCGCCCCAGCCGCCGGCTCACATGGGGGCCGCGAAGAACAAGCGGGCCCACGTCTGCGCACCGGGACGCCGCACAAATCGGACCCAGAGAAGCCGGGTGAGCACGAACCGGAGTGGTATGGGGGGCCACGCCCCCGATGGACAGCACAACGCCAATGACGCCCGCTTTGTTGCCTGCCCAGGGAAGGCAGAGGGACGGAAAGAGGCAGAGCGACCCCCCGCCCTACAGGCCCCGCCCCGGCCGCACAGCCGGAGGAAACGGCGCACGCCCCCCCCCCCCCCTGCCCGCCCCCCAGCATACGAACGCCATGGACCCGCCCCGCGGCGCGCAGCCCCCACAGGGACAGAGCAGGGCCCCCACACCCGCACGCCCGCGCCCACAACGCGGACCCCGACAGCCCACCCAGTGGGCGGGCAGTCGGGGGAGGAGGAGCGCGAGACCCCAGACGCCCCACGCAACGGTCGAAGGCACCCCCCCGGGGACGCCCTGCCGCCGCCCCCACAAGCCCAAGCCAAGTAGGGGGGAACCGGGACCGGACCGCCCCCCCCCAAGCACGCCAGACGGAGCAAGGGACCGGGGCAGGACACGCGGAGGGGCACGGACCACGTGGAACGGCCCTACCAGCGCCCAGTGCCGGGACCACGCGAGATGCGCGCGCCACACCACCCAGCGGGGGGGGGGAGCGGACACCGCGAGAGCGCGAGCGCACACACACGAAAGGGACACGCGGGGACTACCGGAAGGGCAACCGGACCGAGCGCGCGGAACGCACAGACCGCGTGGAATGGCGTACCAGCGAGCGAGGGTAAGGGACACCCGGACGGGACGGCCCGCCACACGCAGCGCGGAACACGCGGGGCGGGCAGGGGGAAACGAAAGAGACACAACGCCCGGTACCGGCCCGAACCCCCCCGAACCGGCCGCGAGCGCCGCGCACACACAGACGGGGCACTGCGCCCGCCAAGGCAGTAGTGGCGCACAGCGCCACGCCCCAACCCCTAGGCTAGGCAGCCTCCGCGCCAGCCCAAGGGGGTCCCACTGGCAACAAGCCAGTAGCACGGGCCCGGCGGCGCCGGCGCCCCGGGCGACCACGCATTAGGGGGGCGACGCAGTGGGTAAGCGCCCGCAGCCACGGCTGCGAATTGATGCACTGACCGGGGAGTGGCGAAACGGGGACGCCGGGGAAGGACGGGGCTCCGAGCTCTGTGAACCCGGGGGACTCCGCCACCAGGCAGGAGGTGCGTCTTGGAGGGCCCCCCACTAGGACCCGGTGGGGAGGATATCACCTGGCCCGACCAGGTGGCCCCCCGGGGCCGAAAGGCGTCTAGTACCCGCAAAATCAAACCTCAAACCTCAAACCTCGCGGTCCAGGTTCGACATTGGCCCTCGGCCAGGAACCGGCTCCGAAACGCCACGGGTACCTGCGACCTGTCGTCCCGGACCTGCTCGAGGACTGCCCCTACAGCATAGTCCGAGGCGTCCGTCGGTAGCACGAATCCCTTGTCCGGGTCCACCAGGAATAGCCCCAGCTGCCCCAGCAGTCGCTCCTTCAGGCGGCTGAACGCATCTTCGGCCTCAGGGGTCCGGGCAAGCTTCTTCTTGCTCCCCTTCCGGCCATGGAACTTGCCCACCTGCAGCATCTTGTGCAGCGGCCCTGATAGTTCTGCATACATCCGGACATAGCCCGAATAACAATTGCAGAACCCCATGAAGGATCGGAGTTCGCTGATGGTCTGGGGCTTCTCCCAGTGGTGCAGGGACGCCAGCTTCCCAGGCATGGGACGGCGTTGCCCGTGACCAACCACGTGACCCGCAAACTGCACTTCCTTCACGAAGAGCGAGGCTTTTGTGGGCTTGCACACCATGTTGTGCTTGTCCAGCTCGCTGAGCACTCGGCGCAGATCCTTCTCATGCGCTTCGATGAGCTTGTCCTCAGTCATGTCCTCCGTGCCGGACCTGATGATGATGTCATCCACAAAGGGGTCAGCACAGTCCCGGACAGGACTGAGTAGGTCCTCCATCATGCGCTGGAAAGCGGCGTTGCCATCCTTGGCGCCCATAGGCACCACTTTCCACTGCATGGGCCCCTGCGGTGTCAACATTGCTGTGCAGGGCCTGGAGTCCGGATGTAGCGGCATCTGGTGATAGCCGTGTTTCAGGTCCAACACCGTGAAAATCCGCTTTTTTTGTTGTTTTTGGAGGATGGTGTCGATCAGAGGAAGCGAGTACGAGTTGTGCTCGGTTTGCTCGTTCAAACCTCTGTAATCAACCACCAACCTCCACTCGCCCTTCTCCTTCTTGGGCACGATAAAGGCTGGGCTGGCCCACTCACTGTCGGAGGGTTCGATCCAGCCCCGCTCAATAAACTCGGCCAACAACTTCTTCATGGCCTCGGCCCGATCGCCCTGAAGTTGGTACTCCCGATGACGATAGATTTTGGGGTTCGGCTTCAGCTTGATCCTCGCTGTGCCAAACCTCCCACGATCTGGAGGGTTCTTGTTGGCGACGCCACTGAATAGCCGCGGATAGGCATTTATCAGCCTCTCCTTCAGCTCGGCAACCTTCGGGTTCTCCTGGGCCTCTTCAGCCGCTTGCTTCGGTATCGATACAACCGACCGCACTGCGGTATAGGCCTCTTCCGGGTCCGAGTCCGACTTCTCCTCGTCCGATATGCCGTCTTCATCGTCGTGGGGTGCACTTCCCACCGATAATCTTCGGAAATTTGCGGCATCAGCCGAGTTCTGGTCGCTACCGGCCCCCATTCTTGGAAAATCCCACGTCGGCGGGTCCGACCCAACCGGACCATCATATTGGTCCGTGATGTGATCCATGACCCTCGCCACGAACTCATCCTTCTCGTACTTGCCGGTGACCAACACCTTGTCATCCCACCAATGCGGACATGTGACCATGGCCCGCCTCTTCTTGGCTGCCACACGGTCGTGCATTCCCATCTGCATGTAGTTGACGACGTGGTCGATCTCGGCGTGGGACAGGACGTCAATGCCATCCATTGGCTGATCCGTCCCCTCCTTCGGCTCAAACATGACCCGCATGGGCACTGCCTCAACCCTACGGATGAATGCTTCATCACCCGTGGGCTGGGCTTGCGCCCCATCCACCAGGAAAGCCTTGGTACCCCACGCTTGACCTGGGGAGGGCATTGATAAACCCTTGGCGTCGATGAACAACTCCTCCTCTGGCCCCAATGACATCTCGTTCAGGGTGATGGAATCCTGCGTCGACTTGAGACCTTCCAGCGGACATGGGGTGGATCCTATGCCGGTTATGACCAGGATCCCCTTCGCCCTATCCGCGACGATCTTCTCCACCGTACGTCTGGTATTGTCCAGGGAGCCATGCCAATACATTGGCCCCCACTCCTTCAAACCCCAATGCCTGTGCCAGGCTGAGTCTCCTCGATGCCAATGCCTCCTACACTTCCTCAAAAGTGGGGCATCCCGGGAAGCGAGGACGTCCGTCTCGGGCGCTTCGGCTCACAGCGTCTGAATCATCCTGGCATACACCTGCGGCGCCATTCCATACTCCGTGAGCTGAACTCCGCGGTCCCCTCTGGACTTGGCACCCACAGCTTGCACCGCTTGGACGATCCGATCCTCTTCCTCAGCATTCCATTGGGATGATCCGCATGCATAGTCCGTGGACAGCCATGTAAGGCATTCATTATCCTCCCGGACCAGCGTTGCACGATGGGGAAGGGCTCCAATGGCGTTTTCCACCATGAAGTCATACCCCATGATCATATCCCAATCTGTGATGTCGGCCACATAGAAGTTCCCGGATAGAGTGCTTCTCTTCGCCAAATCAGGGCGGTTCAAGCGCTCATGCTCCCAGAAATCCATACTGATAGTGGCCTCATGGGTGCCACCACCCATAATCTCTCCATTGGCCACCTTCAGGCGTACCGGCCTACGGCTGGGCTGCAGGGATTCCTCCTTGAACAACCCTCTCCGGACCAGGCTCACCTGGGCACACATATCCACCAAAACATCCACCACCAACTCCTCTTGTCCGCACCGTACACGCACCTTCAAGTGCAACTGCCCCTCGTCACCATGCGGTGTATCGACGACTCTCACGGCATGCAACTCTAGCACATCCGGGTGCATCAGGACTTCGAGGGTATGGTCACGGATGGTGTAGATCCCGGGCTGGTCCTGCCCGTCCACGGGGCTCTCTGTGGTCACTCCTTCTTTCTTGCCACCTCCCTTGCCCACATACACCTTCCTTGGCAGGGCGCTCCAGGGGTTGGGAGTGGCGAAACTCAGTGGTCTTGGCTCTTCTGGAGCCTTCTTTGGCACCCGATGTGCCTTCGCTTTCTCTAGGATTCCACTGATTTTCGGAGGAGAGACCTCCGGGTTCCCACTCCCGTGGGGGCTCCTCTAGACGTGGCCTGCCGCAGCTCCCTCCTGCTGCGATCCGCTCAGACTTTGTCCACCACGTTGCTGGGCTTTGAGTTCCTCCAACGTCCTCAACATGTCCTCAGCAACCTCATCGATCAACCTCACGCGTTGGTCTGGGCCGGGTCCTACACCATAGCCTTTTCCTCCGCCTTTCCCTTGGCCCTTTCCTTGGCCTTTTCCACCGTCTCCGCCCTTTGCCTTCCAATCGGCAATTCGTTGCTCCTTGGGCTTCTTGTCGGGATGGGCGGCGAAGTAGGTCTTCTTGTCTTCCTCATATACCTTGCAATGCCGGTGGTCATGTGCATGGTTGTTCCCCTTGCCGTAGCAGACCCAGCAACCGGTGTGCTGTGATCTGTACTCGCGGAAAGAGAGCGGCGGGTTCCCGATCCTCCGCGGTTACTTGCCGTTCTTGGTCCTTGGGTCGTGGCGGTTCCACCTGGACCTGTCCTGCCCATGCTCCCTCATATTGTGCGCTACGAACGCGAAGAAGTGGGCTTCTTCATGATCCTCTCGGGTGGTCGCGGTCCAGGGATCTTGGCCGCTTCCACTCCCTTCCTCCGCGGTGCCGACCGTGTCCCCCTTGACCTCTCGGTGTTGGCGATCTTCCCAATGACCTCGATGTCCTTGGCCCTGTGGATTCTGCACGTGGGCCTCGTTCTTGGCGTTGAGCTTCAGCTCCACCGTGATGTACTTCACAATCTCGTCCAGGCTCTTGCGGGCGAAGATGACCTGCATCCTCAGCGGCTCTCCGCGCCTCCACTCTGCGATGTTGAGGCGCATCAGCCTTTGCCCCATGGTGTCGCCGAATACCTCCACATAGACGGCGTTCTTCAACCCCAACATTCGGCTGGGCTCGCCGAGGTTTCGCCGGAAAAACTCCATTATTCCGGCGTGGGTGTCCTCCGATGCCATGATCCGTACGGCCACGCGCTTCTTTGCTCTCTTCTTCTCCTCCTCCTCCACCCTTCCCTTCCAGTGGCCGGGGAGGACGTCCTTCAGCAGGTGTCGGATCTCGCTGGCCTCATTCCAGTCCTCCACCATCTTGAGGCTTCTTGGGTACTTGCGGATGTACCGATTCCATTCCCGGACCCTCAATTCCCCGCGCTCCAGCGGCAGCGGAATGGACCACAAATCCTCCAACTTCTGGTTGGGGGCGTCCACTTGCTCCTCGTCCTCCAGCCACTGGAGGCAGGCCTGCTCCATCTGGATCAATCCCTCGCGGATCTGATCCCTGAGCTCCTCCTTCAGGTCCTGCGCCAGCCTGTGTGGGAATGTCCGGCATACCCACTTGTCCCTTGGCGCTCCCTTCATCTTGCCGACGACCTCCTCGGCGAAGTCCTCCCAATCCATGATGAAGTCATCCAGGTTGGAGAGGTTGCCATCGTAATAGGGGATTTTGATTCCCCTGAGGTCGTCAATCCTGATGGCGTCTCCGACATCCGCAGCCACCACTCCACCGAGACGGATACCACCTGTGGCCGGGGGGTGTGAGTACACTCCCCGTACATCCCTCTCTTCCATGGAGTGCGGTCCAGTTGGGCCTGAACCCATGGGGTTTGGGGTGCGGGAAGGACGTGCTCCACCGGCTGTCCATATCCCCGTAGTGGGGTCCTTCACCCACAGGTTTCTGCCTGGATGGCTCCGACCATGTCCGTCGGCCCTTCCCATGGTTTGCCCCTGCATGGTATGGATCTCCTCTTCCGCTTAAACTGCATGGGCAGTCGTAGTGGTCGGTGGATCCTGGGCGGCATGGGACATCTGTACCGTCAGGCTCCTCAGGTCCGTAGTTGCGTGCCCTTCCCGCATGGACCCAGCCGGTGCCGTATGCTCCCTGAGCATTATGGATTCGCTGAACATGGGAACAAACGGCAGCGCACCCGGGTCAACATGCGGAGGCGCGTATGGTGCCTCTGCAGGGCCGCCCATGGGTTTCTCCATGGTGCTCCTGAGGGTCTTAACCCGCTCCACCAGCTCTGCCGTTGCCGGCCTTGCCGGGAGCTCCGGACCCGAGGCGAGGGGTTGTAAATCCTCTAGCCTTTTAAGGCGTCCCGACATGTCCTCCACCAGGTGGAGGAGGCTGTCAACCACTGGCTGCTGCTTCTGCAGGGCCATCTCCAGCTTCTCCCGGTACCGGTCCTGCTCCGCTCGCAGCTCCGCCATGTCTCTCTCCGCTTCCGACTGGTCATCCAGGATCCCCGCGATGTCCTGCTCTAGGCCGTCCTTCTGGTTGTCCAGGCGGTCGAGGTGCTGCACGATGGCGTCCATCCCCATCTTTGGGTACTTGCCGATGAGGAAGGATACGTGCTCGCAGTGGCACTCAACGTGCTTTCCACCCGATCCGGCGCATCCCACGGTTCCCGGCGCCTCGGACTCCTCCGCCATGGGTGTGTCGCCCATGTCATCCCGCTTTGGCTCCGTGTGCCGGGCCACAGGCGCCGTTCTGGCTGTGGCAGGCCTCTCCAACGCCTCGGCGTCATGCTTCAGGCTGGGTTCGGGGGCCGTGTGCGCCCTTGTGGGCGGTCTGGCCATCTCCTCCGACTCCGAAGGGAAAGCGGTCCGATAGCCATCGGAATGCCCCTCGGAATCTGCAGCTGACCACAGCCTGACCGGGCTGGGATCCGTCTCCATCGCTCTGGCTTCCCCCGCAGCTTTTGGGGACCCGCGCTTCCGGTAACGCCGGGCCCTGCCGTTGCTGCCAGTCTCCTCCAACTCCTCCGCAGCGGAGCGGAGATTGCAAGCCTTGCGGCATTGCCTTTCACACATGGAGGCCAGGTCCTCCATGTCTAGCCCATGTGCTGCAAGGGCTCTCCGTTCTGAGCATCTTCGCTCTTCTCGGGCTTGCAAGTCCGGCGTCGACTCCACGGACTCCACGATCTGCACGCGGGGCGTCCTTGGGCAGGGCTCATGAGGGCCCAAGTCCCCGGTGCGGCGGTAGTGGGCAGGTACTCCTCTGCTACCATAAAGAAGGTCCCTACCAGGACCGGCCCCTGCTGTACCCCTTCCACCATTTCCTGTCACTCCTATGGCCTTGCTTCTCACCAGGTTCTGCATGATCTTGCCCTATCCTGCACAATTTCCCACAAAAAATAGTAAAATATGGCTCCTTCACACAAATCCTGATCCCTTGCAATAACCAACTCCCAAGTACAATAGCTCCAATCCAAATAATCCACACTGAGGGCTTCCAAGGGTGTTTGAGGTCCGGCGTTGACACTCAACAAATCCTTTCAACGCGCCGGTCGTCTCACGGTGCACACGGAGACACGGGCGTTGGGCATGTACATAGAATTGCACCAATAGAATAATGGGAAAAGCCCTGAAATTGGCATATGAACACAAATCAAGCAAAATTGGGGAAAGATGGAAACACACACAATCGCAGCCATAGACCCATCATTCCCTGGACTCCAGACCTTCCCTTGACTCACCAACATGATGCCCTGAACCAAGTCAAATAAGATGGCTAAATGCCATGTGTCAAAAGTCACTACACAAACCCCAAAAATGTGTTCCCTCCCAAGCCTCTAAATCCGAGCCCAATAGGGGAGGTGGCGTGTCATGGCCTAGAGTGGCACTCAGGACCATGCCCTACCCTGACATAACCTTGGTTGGACTTGGAGTCGATTGGGCTTGGAGAATTGCCCCATGAAGATGACCTCACAACATAGCAAAATTAGGCAAATCACACCATAGTGCCCAAAATTCAATTATATACTCAAAAATGCATGCGGCAAATGTTCAAATCCTCCATGCATGTGTCAAACCGGAAAGTAATATACAAGAGTGATATAGACCAAAGGTCCATGCCCAAGAATATCCCAACATTGGCTCCCAAACCCCTCCGGATATATACATGCCATGCTTCACAAGTCGACCCACTAATTTGAGACCTAATTTTGTGAGGCCTCGTGTGCCACGCCACAGTGACCACGTGATCCGGCATATGGTGAGGTGCAACACCGAAGCATATGCCAACATATAAGCAACATACCATAGTTCACGGATCTCTAGGCACATTACTGTTAGCCGACCAGTTGAGCACATAAAATACAAAAATGAGCATAAAATGAGGTCAAAAACATGCAAATAATGCCAAATTCAAGATAATCACAATAGTATATATCTTCGCTCAGCCATGGTATCAACATATGGTTCAACACACTATTGCTTGGAACCATTTGCAAACAATTCCCCCACTTGGATCCCCAAATGGACGCATGAAGACACCTTCGAACCTCCTCTCGACATGCACCATGAAAATGGGAAAATTGATAGTGGCGCTTGTGGGTCGCTCCGTAAGCCTTCCCACATGCACTATATGTGCGGTAGACTTAGTCTAGCGCTATGGAGCTCACCATTCGGACATGGGCGAAGCCCTTGCCACGTATGACTCCACATATCTTCCTACAAACGGAGATATATAACATGGGCGTGAGCATAGCGAAGCACATACCATGCATATAACACATACCCTCAAAAAGTGGCTCCCACCATGGTATGCCATGCCCCTCCATGGACATAACTTCACGTTAAAAATACGTAGGAACCCAAGGAAAGTTTCTATGCAACACCAACACTCATGCGGTACACTCGAAACCCATATTAAAATATTCGGTATCATGGTCCAAGAGTTGTAAAGCACTTTCTACCCTCTTGACCATGATCTTTTAATACCACAGGCAGGTGTGCATACCAAGGGCGTTTGACGCTTCCTAAATTAAGTTGAGACCAAGGCGGTTCCAACCCTATTCTCAAAATTGGTATTCCTCGCCGTGAGCCGGAGATATGACCTTTCAAAGTGGCCTCACGAATCAATTTTGTTTCGCCTATATCTCCAAGAAAAATGAAGGAGGCAACAAAAGGAAGGTTGATTCGTGATCGGGGAAAAATGTAGGACCACTCGAAATTCATCATATCCAGTGTGGCGACCTCGAAGTCGAAAATCCGGTTCTGAATGTCTGAAAAAATCGGATTAATTTTGCGAGTGTATAACATGAAAATTGCGGAAGCAACGAACCCTTTTCTGATGAAATTTAACCCTTCATCGGGGTTTCCGCTAAAATATCTGGAAATAACAGTTAACCAATCGGTTACCGCAAAATCGCGAGCCAACTGACAGTCGCCGATACATTGACAATCAGAACGGATAGCTGAAAAATTACGGAAACATTATGATAAAAAAAACCCTGTTGATTCCTGATATTCTGATACATAAATCTCAGCGGGCGGCGCCTCGGTTGTGAATGTGGCCGCTCATAGCTGGAATGGCCAAGCCTATCACACTATCACATCAGGTTAGATCAGGTGGATGGGAGAGTATGATATCAGCCAATGGCGGCTTGCCCGCACATAGATACACACCCCAAGTGACCCCAAGATGGCCACGGGGGTCCGAACCGGCTTCACAGACGACCTTGTCGGACCTCCACCGGAGGGTCCATAGTCACATGGCTCTGCACACAAAATGCCCTGGGGACGCTGGCCAGCACATGGCGCACAACTAGCACAAGACAGAAGGTTTACCGGAATTGAAGGTCCCTGCCGACATCTAGGACATCAAGATCCCACTTGAAGACATGGGCGATGCCATTGTTTTGACTTGATTGTAGCATCCCCGAGAGTTCCAGGAGGACACGCCCATGAAAACGGGGGGACAGGGGTGGGGCAAAGCGCAGGACTGGTTCCTCCCGCCACCCTACCGCAACGGGCTAGGTGGGGAGAGGTCATACCAATCCCTCACCCGAAAGCGGCCTTGTCAGTGACCCATGACCTGCTACATGCACTCTTGATGGACACTTGGTGGAACTTCGGTCACGAGATACAAATAAATAAAATAAATAAATAAAAGATAGCAACCAACCAGCGGCCCCCAAGAAATATCAGCAAGCATCCGCCGCGGGGTAATGACCATATTTAGAAGCCTTCAAGAAATACCAACCACCAGCCCCCAAGATTTTGTTGGCAACCATCAAAAGGTCCATAGCAAGGAAGGTTTTGTACTTGCAACTGAGATTTTGTGGTGGGAGGTAGGACCAAATCAACGTGCCGATTCAACGAAGGAAGGGCGAAGCAAGTAGCAAAGGCAACAACTAAGGGTAACCCCCCCCTTCCCCCTCCGCATACGCTACGCTAAAGTCCCAAGTGAATACGGTCTTTACGCCTACTACAGCTTGAACACGGGCGTACCTTGCCCATGACACATAGAACTACCGACACTGGGTCCTAGGTTTAAAAAGGAATGATTGCATGGTGACCTGGTGCAAACAAGGAGAATATAATGCACAAAGATACAAAACACTGACTGAAAAGAAATTTGTCCGTGACTCTATGTCACTCCCAAATTTGTCCCGAAACCCATCTCCTATGTCCCATGTCCTACCTTTGGTATACCAAATTAATGGCCCCAGACAAAAACCACCCTTAAAACCACCCCGGGTTTTTTTATGCCCACTTTTCAAAAGGATAAAACCGCGCCTTTCGGGGGAGAAAACCACCCCTTTGGGGGGATACAACCACCCCTTTTGGGGAATAAAACCACCCTCCTTGTTCAAACCACCCCAGTCAGGGTGATAAAACCACCCCGGGGTGGATTTTTGCCACCAAAGCAACAAAGGACACAACACAGCAAACAAAAGTAGCCTCAGCAATGCTGCCACAAAAGCAATGTATGTCGAACTAGATGAATAGCAAACCCACACCATGTTTGAAATCCGATCTCAGACCCCATTTGTAAAATTGTCCTCAGCCAAGTCAAACAGCCTATAACACATACACAAAGAGCAGTGTTAAATAAAACGCCGACTGCAAAACAATATGTCGTTCCCTCACCCTCCCTCACCTCTCCTACTCCCAGGCCCGAACTTGCCTTCCGGTACTGTAGTTCTAGGTTAACGTAGAGAAGGGCCATACTCCTCCGCCCCATGCTACAACCCCCCCCCCCCCCTCCGCCCCATGGAGGGATAAGATCATTTAAAACGGGCGGCAAAACAACCCCAAAGGGACAGATACCTCCCAACCCCTCCAAATGACCCAATGGGGGGTAACACCACCCCCTTTGAAGGAGAAAACTACCCCTTTGCGAGAAGAAAGCCACCCCTATGGGGGGATAAACCCACACTGCCAAAAGGGGAGGTAAAAGCACCTCCAGGTGGCATAAAACCCGCACAAGGATCAAAAATGGCCAAAACGGGGAACGGGGGTAGTTTTATCCGACATTTGGAGGTAGTTTTATACCCGCGACAAACAAAATTAGAGAATGGATCCAATTTAATACAATCTCTACGCCTACTGTACATTGGTCAAGAGCGTAGCTTATACAAAGGGAGCGGGGATAGTGGACATGAAACAACACTGTACTTGAAATGCACCAATGGCATGGAAGAAGAGGACAAGATTTTTGACATAGCTGTTACAAAACCACCTACCAGTAAGCGCAGAACAGTGTTGAATGGTTCAAAGCCGCCTCTAGTACCACCCTTACAAGCAGAATCATCCACTGAGTCATCTACACGCGGAGGGGCACGGACCACATGGAACGGCCCTACCAGCGCCCAGTGCCGGGACCACGCGAGATGCGCGCGCCACACCACCCAGCGGGGAGCGGACACCGCGAGAGCGCGAGCGCACACACACGAAAAGGACACGCGGGGACCACCAGAAGGGCAACCGGACCGAGCGCGCGGAACGCACAGACCACATGGAATGGCGTACCAGCGAGCGAGGATAAGGGACACCCGGACGGGACGGCCCGCCACACGCAACGCGGGATACGCGGGGCGGGAAGAGGGAAGAAGGGGACACACAACACCAGGTACCGGCCCGAACCCCCCCGAACCGGCCGCGAGCGCCGCGCACACACAGACGGGACACTGCACCCGCCAAGGCAGTAGTGGCGCACAGCGCCACGCCCCAACCCCTAGGCTAGGCAGCCACCGCGCCAGCCCAAGGGGGTCCCACTGGCGACAAGCCAGTAGCATGGGCCCGGCGGCGCCGGTGCCCCGGGCGACCACGCTTTAGGGGGGCGACGCAGTGGGTAAGCGCCCGCGGCCACGGCTGCGAATTGATGCACTGACCGGGGAGTGGCGAAACGGGGACGCCGGGGAAGGACGGGGCTCCGAGCTCTGTGAACCCGGGGGACTCCGCCACCAGGCAGGAGGTGCGTCTTGGAGGGCCCCCCACTAGGACCCGGTGGGGAGGATATCACCTGGCCCGACCAGGTGGCCCCCCGGGGCCGAAAGGCGTCTAGTACCCGCAAAATCAAACCTCAAACCTCAAACCTCAGTAAGCGCAGAACAGTGTTGAATGGTTCAAAGCCGCCTCTAGTACCACCCTTACAAGCAGAATCATCCACTGAGTCATCTACTGACTGAGGACTAGGTGCTAGACAACTTCCATTTATATGTTTCGCATGACAACCGCATGTAAGATGAACGAAGGTGCCAAAAAGTTGTAGAGTTTGTCGACACTATTTCTATGCATCAATTTTTGTTTCATCAACCTCCAAGTAGGCGATTGCTCTCTAGACCGGATTCAAAATGCTACTATCATTTGTCACAGAAGTTATTCTGACAAAGTGATGCATCATGTGTTGTAAAGGTATGAGGTGGGTTATGGAAACCCAAGACGGTTTGCGAAAAGATTGCAATTTTTTTTGTGTGCGGGTTAAAAAGATACCGTTTTCCAATGTTAAAAAAGGATTATTTTAACGGAAAAAAACCTAGTTGTGCTCCATGTACAGGACCCAAAAGGATGAATGACACCTTCAACCGGACACACATATGCACCAATGGGCCGGGCAAATGTGAAAACGAGTTGTGTCTGTCACCAATTGCTTTCTTTTAGCAAGATGAATAATGCGGTTAACGGTATCGGTAGCCTTGAATGGTGTGATCTAACCCAATTTGAGTTGTTATCAAAGGGTAAAAATGTAAGCAAGTGCTACGAGAGTGCAAATAGTCCATAAATAACGACCTTTAATTAGTTCTTTTAGGTACACTAATAAGTGGTACAACAAATGTTGCTTTTACCTCAATGGGCACTACTTTTCGTTCAATCTAGTTTAAGTGATCTCAGTGAGATGGACTGCTTGTGCCTCTAAGCCGCCGCTGGAAGGCCATGTCCACTCCCAGAGTTTGGGCACGGATTGCAAAGCCACGGCAACGACAACGTTGATGCGGGCACGCCAGGGCTAAGAGCCAGGCAGGGCGTCGGCCAGGGACCGGCCGGCCGCGGTTGTGGCCGGATCGCCCGCGGCGTTGCGGGACAGTCCTCCGCCCTGCGCGGTGGCAAGGCGCGGCGCAGGCCCTGCACGCGCCGGTTCTCGGTCGTCCTCGGACTTGGAAGCAAGGGACCCACCTAGCGGGTTGTACGGGTGGGGCCCAAAGGCGTGCAACATCAACAGCATGAAGGGGTCTACGGTGAAGGCTACGCGGAGCAGGTGTGGTACCATGGGCCCGTGAGTGTAGCCGCCCTGTCAACGAAGGTGCGACCCCAACATTAGGCACAAGCTCAGCCGTAGCCGCAACGGAAACCACAACCGCAATTGAGCCCGCAACCACAACCAGAAGTGTCGTTTCGCTAGCTAGTGTGTGGACCACTGCTGCCGAGTCTGCACGGCAGCGCCCCTTTCAGGATCCATACGTCAGTGGAACCAAACCCCTGTCTGCCGGCGATAGACCCTCTCTGCACAGGTCAGGTTTGTTGTATTTCTATGGTGGCGACTATGCGGATAACTCTAATGGACATGTGGCAAAGACCACACCAAAGACTCAGCACCCAGGACTCGGTGCCCATTTTGTGCTAAGCTTCCCAGTGTATGCAATTGTTCGCTATATAGATTCCCAACATGCATGGACCAAGGATGGATGTCCTTTGATAGAATGTTGGTCCGCATCTGGCGGTGGTGGAGGGGGGAGGGAGTGGTATTTGATTGTTTTAGACCCTACATTTTATATGTTTTTTCCCCACTTGGATGTTTGCAGAGGCTATGGGGGGGGCTCTGAATCACGGGTATTTTGCACCACAATTTTCAATTGTCGCCTAGTTTTCTGTGCACCAATTGGAAATTTCTCTGCAATGATTTTGCCTCCAAGGATTGTTTCAGTTAGGGTGCATAGGAAAGAACTAGCCTTCCCCCCCACCTGCCCACAAAAAACAGGGATAGGTGGTTTGCATCAGTGGATGTGGTGCCACCTAGGGGGCACTACGTGTGTGAGATATGATCTGTCAAATGTGTGTACAATGTGGAATGGCAGTGTGTGGGGTCGTGTTGCTGAGCCCAGCCCCGAGAGGTGAATAAGGGTTGGGGTGTTGGGAAAGAGGCTTGGATAGCCCCACCCACTTGGGGGCGCACGGAGGTTGGGGCTGAAGACAAACAGGCAGCAGCGCATCGCGCTCAGAGGACTTTGGATAGGTCCATGCTGTTGCTACTGCTGATTGTTTCTGTAACTGTTGGTTGGTGCCGTTCATGTTGGTGTAACTGTTCATGTTGGTGTGAGTGTGGTTATGGCTGTCGCCACTGCCGTTGCTTCAGCATCCGAGAGCAACAACCTCTGTGACATCAATGGCAAATGTCGCTGCGTATGCATACCAAAACCCGCATGTGTGGTGCACTATGTGACCTGCTTGTGGCCCTGGTACCAACTAGTAGCCAAGAGCCTTCCGTCACCATTACGAAACCTCCCAGAACATTTTTGGTCAGGGTGCGTCGAAAAAGGGGAGCCTCCTTGCACGACGAAGGGGTAGGTGGTTTTAACTGGTGGATGCAGTGCCTTCCCACAAAGCAGATTGCGCTGTGCATTTGAGGTATCATTCTTGGAATTTGTGCCTGAGATCATTTGGTGGGCCCAGCTCCGAGAGCCCAATAAGAAAAGGAGGGGTGTGGGGAATAGGCTTGAAGGTCCCCCCCACCCGGAGTTGCAACGGATCCCAGGCCCAACGATGATGAATATCTTGCGGACATGTTCCAGCTGCTCATCAAGATTCGGAAAGCAGGCGTGTGCGCTTCTCCTCCATCATTTCTTGACCGGACCCTTGGCACTCGCTCACCGCTTGTTTGCGACTCCCTTGCCACTCGGACGCCCCTCTTTTGGGACACTACGCCCCTGGCACACAGTGCCCGTTGAATGCTATGCCTCTACAACAGCGTGCTTTGTACACCTGACCCCTTGTATGTCCTTGCAACACTATCTGTGCGTTCAGAACACCATGCCTTTAGAATGCTATACCCTCATTGGACCCCTATGCCTTCAGAACTTTATGCTCACATCGCTGCAGAACTGAGTCCCAAAAACAGTCATTTTCTACTTAAGTTTTGCCCTTTCAACAGCTTGAGTCTTGGTAGTGTTGGGTGAGCGGTCAATAGGCGGCACAGAAGCCGCAAGGGACGGAAAGTGTGGTAAACGGCCGCAAGGGACGCAAAGCATGGTAAGGGGGTGGCAGGAGATAATCGGGGACTGGGAAGGTAATGGCAAGAAATTGGTAAGGAGGTGGGGACATAATGCACGTACCATTTTGTTGAACGCTTGATTCTCGGTGGGACCTGACACCCCACCATTTCCCCACCAGTCCTCTGTCTCTCTTGCTGCTCAACCAACTCACAACGTGGAAGCCACACACGTGATGTACCCAGATGTCCTACAGACGCATGTGACCTTCAGGCGCGTGGCCTGCAAAGAGAAGGCCCCAGGCATCGGACATGCATAACCACACAGACTAGATTTTGATTGATTGATTAATTGATTTGATTGATTGATTCACTTGATTTTGGCTCTGTGGTGCCATCTCAACACCAGATGGATGATTGGGACCCCGGGGGGGGCGACCCCTCGGTTCTGGGCGCCAACAACCCCCCCAACTAACTGCTGGCCGGAGGCCCCTTGGGGGGGGGGGGGGGGGGGGGGGGGGGGGGGCATTGGAGGGGGGGTCTAGGAGGGGCGATGGGGGGGGGAGGGCTCCGGGAGGGTTGGTTGGGGGGGGGGAGGTCCAAGTGGGGCGATTTGGGGTGGGGGGGGGGGGGGGGGGCACAGGCTCCCCTTACCTCCCCTTGCCCTCCCTCTAACCATAGCATCACCATAAACCTAACCCTAACCTTTGCAGCCATTGATTGGGCTGAACAAGATCCCCCAATTTCGTTCATGGCTGCTTTTGCCACATCATTGCTCTCCATTTTGGACCCCAACACTCACTCTGAGCCTAGGGTGAGAGCCAGGGCTAGGGTTAGGGTTAGGGTTAGGTGTAGGGATAGGAGTAGGCTGAGGGTTGGGGGTGGGTGTTAGAGTCAAGTTTGGGTTTAAGGAGGGCGACACCTTTGGCAACTAACTGTTGGCCGAAGGCCCCTAGGGGGGGGGGGGGGGGCAGGGGTAGTTGGCGTCCTAGGACCCGCGGAGTCGCCCCCCCCGTGATTGGGACGCATAGAAAAATTCTGCTGATTGCTGTCAGAAGACACCACATGACCAAATGCCAATTCCACCAACAAAACAAAGAGCTCAGCGATGGCAGCAGCCTATGTACAGTGGATATGGGGGTGCTAGCAATTGGTATGACGTGCTGCCAGCAGTAACACACAACGATGCATCACCAGGGCGTTGAAACGCCAAAATCACATCCCAGGTGGAGTATGTTCTCGCTTCTGCCTGTGCCATTTTGCCACTCCTTGATCATTCCATTTCCACTCGTTTGCCACCCCTGCACTCCCCCTTGCCAGCCCCGTTATCAACTTCTTACCATTTTTTTGCGATTACCTTATCATTCCCTGACAGCCAGCAGTGGCTTGTGAATCCTCTTTGCCACTCAATGGCCACTTTGCCACCGCTGCACATAGTGCCACCCCGGTGCCTCAGGGGCACATCAACCGCACACCTTCCACCCACGTTCCCAAAAGCATGCAAACACAAGAAAATGTTGCTAACATGAAATTTCAGGTTCACACCAATGTTCTCACAAGCAATAAAGCATGAGATGCATACAAATGTTCGGCTTGGAAACCCTTCTTGCCATGACACATGGCTCGGGGGAAGGAGACGGGACCAGATGAAGAACATCATTTTTTGAAGGGGGGGCACAGGGGCGTGTGAACACCTGACCAACCTTCATGTACTTCAACACCGCAAACAGCTCCCCCTTCTCCAATGGACCCTTCATTGTGGCATCAACATGCTCATCGGTGGAACATGTGAAAATAACCGGACGCCCTGGTTCAAAAAAAGAACATTGCATGGTGACCTGGTGCAGGAAGGGGGAATGTTGTGCAGATATCCCCAAATCAGAGCTATGGGGGTTCAAGTGGGCAAACACTCACAAAAAATGTGTCCACGACTCTATGTGGCTGGCAAATTTGTCATCAAACCCATGTCTTATGTGGCTGCACTACATTTGGTACCGAATTAAAATTAGGTACCACATTAACACGGTCCATACGCCGCTGTAGCTTGGACAAGAGCGTAGCTTATACAAGGGGGGGGGGGGGGGGGGTAACAGAGAAACATAAGAGAGACTGGTGCGGTTGTAAAGAGAGGTTGCATACTGACGCTCTCACAAAGGCCTGGTGCACACCACTTCCTCACATTATTCAGAAGTTGCACAATGGCGAACACAATGACTTGGTAGGAATAGGGTCGAGACAATAGCAGGTCTGCTGGCAATCCTTGTTTCTGATGCCCCTACCAGCCCCTGCAGTGCTGTGCCTGGGGTTCCTACTTCATCCCCCGGATCTGGATGCTCAACAAGCAGCGGTCCCACGCCCGGGGGTTTCCCTGTCCTCTTCCAATAGCCGGTGTAATTCCCAGTGCTTCACCATCCATTCTGCCAACCGCGTCGCATCAGGCCCATCAAATGGTGTTTGGAAGAGCATGTGCCATACCCATTTTACCCCATGGACCTGCACAACCCAGCAATCCTGTGCCCTCTGAACTTCCCACGCTTCACACTGTGCCTGCAGCATGGTCTGGCCTTCAAAGCACAGCAATCACTGCCCCGCCGAGAGGTAGCAGACGTCAAGGGCATCCATTTCTCCCACACCCCATTTCCCTTGTTTGCACCATCGTCGGACAGCCAACTTTGTGCACAAGCCACCGCATGCCTGCATTCAGGAACACCCGGCCTTGGCCTTGAAGGTGGTCCTGGCGCCATTGGGCAGCAGAGTGTCCCAGGTCCGACAGCCCCTTGAGGAATTCTGGTGCTGTTTGCTGCGGTGGCGTGATGCAGCAGTCGCAAATAACTCGGAAAGATCGGGCCACACACGTGATTTTTTCTGTCTGTGGGGTGTGTGGAGGGGGGCCGCAAATCATTAAACCAAATCTCAGTGCGTGGAGTATGTTCGACAGTTCATGATGTGTGCCTCCAGCAGCCTGCTTCAGTGGCGTGTGAAGTGCACATTTGAAGTACAGTGTTGGCCTAAGGGCTGAGCAACTGATCAGGGATTCTCAGCAAAAGGAGGAGATACAAAGAAAATGCTTCCCTTTGGCTGGAGGTGAGAATAATAAATGAAATATCTAGCCATATCTGTTGTGTCTGTGACCCAGGCCAAGAGACACAACAATCCTTGTGCAATGGGGTTGGCAGGTCAGAAAAATGCCTGCAAAGCTACTCAGAAGAGCACCTGCCGCTTCTAGAGCGTTGCAGAGATGGAACGTGCAGCACACTTGCTGGGCTTGAAATTGTAAGCAAGCGGCCAGCAGCACCGGGATACCAACGGACGAAAAGCTTCTCCGAAGGTTCGCCTATGTACACATGGTGGTAAATTCAACGATTGTGACAAACCGCTGGATCAGAAACAGTATGGCAAGGTAAAGGGGAAAAACATCCGCAGTCCAATGGGGGCGTTTTCGCACAGCGCGGGCACGGCGCCAATTACTATGTTGTTTCTCCCGGGAACACCCCTGAAAACCACCCACCTGCAGAAGGATGCATGATCAATTCAAAACAGCATCGGGGGTGCAGAATTCAGGACCCTGGGACCCATGGCAAGCATCAGACTACAAAAAAACAAGGTGTACCAGCAGGGGCTGTAGGGTGCAGAATTCAGGGCCCTGGGACCCACGGCCACTGGTGGCGGTAAACAGCCGACTTTTCGCACAGCGCACGGTGCGCCTCCAAATGACTGAAACAGACGTGGAGGTGCAGGAATGCTGCGGCACCTGGTTGTGATCGCAGTAGCGTGAATGGTCATGCACACTACGCATCATAGTGCCAGGGGAGATAATAGTAGACACCAGTGCCTTACAAGCTCGGCCAAGCACTCCTCTAATAAATCTCCCACCCCTCCCCTTGGAGGCACGGTTGGGGTGTCTACACAGCAAAGACTGCCATCCACAGCTAACCACAGTGTGATCATTCCCCCAACCCCCCGGCCCCCAACTCGAGTCTGAGCGAAAAGACAAGATGCATAGAAGATGGACATGGTTCCCCTTTGGCAGGAGGCGAGAATGATAATACAGTAGCAGTTGTAATATATCTGTTGGTGCCTGTGACCCAGACCAATGGGACATGCGGTCCTTGTGCAACGGCGTTGGCAATCCAGGAAAGTGCCTTCGAAGCGATTCAGAAGAGCACCTGCTGCATCTGGAGCGGGGACGAAAGCAAGCGACCGGCAGCACCGGGATACCAACAGACGTATAACTTCTAAGAAGTGAAGGGGTTCGTGTATGTACAAGTGGAGGAATCGGGGGGGAACACCATATTATAGAGGAAGACCTGCATGGCTCTGCAGGTTAGCTGGCACGGTGGAGGGCTCCTATGTCTTCACTGCCACGTCAAGCGTGTACAAGTGGAGGCATCAAAAGGGGCAACAGCGACTAAAATAGTGATAAGCCAACATTGCCAAACGTCAAAGGGGGATAAACAGTCCGATCCAGAGTCCAAGTGGCAGAACCAGACGTGGATTAACAAGTGGGAGAAGATTGTATGATAACTTTTTTTCGCGAATATTCGGAGGTGACAATGGACTGGGATGGGAATGGCAAGGCTTGCCATGGCGTGTCCATCAGGGTTGCAGCGAACCTGCTTGTCAGTCTGCCCACCACAAACATCGCCGTAGACTATGGGTCTAGCCGACGGGGATGCGCTTACCTCGAGGGCAGGCACACTACCTGTCAAGGTGCGCATGGAACTATCTTGTGGACCAGACCAAATAAAGACCTTGGATCCGTCCCCGTCTCTATTGGCACTCTACTGCCCCACCGGGTTTGTACGCATGTGGGCTAAGGCCAGAAGCGGGTGCGGGATGCCGAGGCCGGAGCCGGTGACGAAACAGTCTCAAACAGCGTCGGGACAGCAGGCAATCTGTGAAAATTGCAGACAGCAGAAGTCTGCAGGGGAGGGAGTGCGAGCTGTGGGAAGGGCGTTGGGACGAATGGCAGGTGAAGTCATGGAAGGAACCATCTGCTGGTGACGTGAGCTATGGGATCAGGTGAATGCCGCACATCAACGCCACCCGCTTGTGCAGGCGCAGGAGTGGGTGCCTTGCAGTAGTGCTGAGCGCTCAATCTACGCAACACATGAGAACGCCGGCCAATAACTCTGATGCGCGGCACACTTTTCATAAAATATGGCGCTTTGACTAGTGTCCACCTCCGCTGAGGTTCAACAGCAACGGCGGGTGGTCGATGCTCAAGGAGCACGTTGGCGCCGCAGGAAGAGCCACTACAAAGCAATGCTGAACGGTGATGTGCAAACCTGATCGCAGCCAGAAAGCACTGCTGCCACCCGGTGAGGCCCCAGCGCCCTTCATGGCTGCACGTAGCTTCAGCCTGCAGGACAGGCGAGAGGTAGGCCGGTGGTGCGGGCAGGCTGCAGGGCTGCAGTACAGGCAGGCTGCAGGGCTGCAATGCAGTCAGGGCTACGGTAGTCATGACCCTTTTACTGTGCTATGGGTGATGGTATTGGGCTGCAATCCACTTGGAACTGTGTTCCCCTGCAAAAGGGAGCCCGTCGAGGAGCTCCCGCCACCCAAGGGGCCACGTGACACAGCGTGTGCCGTCGGGTGCGTGAAGAGTGGAGGCCCCAGTCTTTGTGATAGTTTGGGACCGGGAGAGAGCACACCTCAGCCAAGAGGAGGTCCACCGGGGGCCTCTGTAAAGCCATCCGGCGGCGCCCACACCCTCAAGCTCCCCCTGTCATCCAGTGCTCAGCCCTGCAGCACGAGGGTGGTGTCTGCCCAGGGCTCCCTGAGAGGAGACACCCGGCGACAGAGGGACCATACAACTGCGTTGAAGGTACGGGGGCTCACAAGTTCATGCGGGGGTTCTCCTGTTGGATCTGCTGTAGGCGACAGACAGCAAAGGCACGCAGGAGGTCGCCCGGTGCTGTTGCTGCTGCTGCTGCACAATGCTTCGGGGGGAACGAGTGGATGTGGCACGTCCCCCACGTTGTGTTGCGACGTGCCCGGGCCTCTGTGCAGTCACAAGTGGAAGCTGGTTGGTGCAATGGAGCTGGAGCCAGAGTTTTCCTTAAGGGGGGGGGGTAGGGGGGCTGGGGGGGGGGCACCCCAGGAGACCCTGAGGTTTTGTGACTGAAACTCCCTCGTGCCAGTCAACCAACGAATGCCATACTCCATTGCAGAATGGGGGTTCCAAGCCTTTTTCGAAAATCTGCAAAGGCAAAACGACCGCAGCTTTAGTCATGCTTGAGTTTACTGCCACAGTACAACAAGAAATGGTGCAGTTGTACACAAGGGACACAAGGTGCTGTGCGTACAGGGGGGGGGGGGGGGCAGGACAGGGCAGATAGGGAACTAAGGCTCCACCCGCGATTCTTATTGCCATCCCTGACCGTCTCTGTTACCCGACGGCCCAATCCCTAAGGGGCGGGGGGGTCCGAGGGGGGGTGTTAGCCCCCCCCCCCCCCCAGAGATGCTGAGTTGTTAAGCAAAACTCTGGCTGGAGGTGGCAAGTGGGTGTCCTGGCAGTTGCTCAAACGGTGATCAGGGAGAGGAGTCACCCATGATGGCATCGGTTACTGATCACCAACCGCCGTGGCTGACTGGCCGACGGCGGCCGGTCACCGACGGCCGTCAGTTGCTGGCCCAACGGCCTGTGGGTGATAGTCATGCCCAGAGTTCACATGACAGCACGGTCTCATAGCGGGGGACAAAATGAGAAGTGGCCCACAAGTGGGCGGCTTGGCTACCTAACCCCTGCTGTATGGGGGGTCCCCACCGCTTCATAGCGGGGGACAAAATGAGAAGTGGCCCACAAGTGGGCAGGTTGGCTACCTAACCCCTCAGTGTACACTGTGTCGTCGTCATATCAAAACGTTGCAATGCAAGTATCATGGGATGCCCCTGCGACATTTTCGTCGGGCACGCTTTGGCTGTCTTCGCAATGAGTTGAAGTTCCCGGGCTTAGCCATTCGGCTCCGCCCAGGGCTGCGTAAAAGGGGCCAGGGGCGAAAGGGGGGCTTCAAGAGGGGTTGCAAACGCGGTTACTGGCGGTTAGAGGAAGTAGTTGGGGGGCGATTTCTGGCGGGTACCAACCGGTACTGCTGCCGTAGAAGAAAGTCCAACTGTTCAGCTGTGCAATATGTCGGACTGGGAAGAACGTAGCCCGGGGCAGGATTCGAACCTGCGCCCCCGCCGGTACCTGGCATGCGATGCACCGCTGCATTACCAAGGCTAGGAGCGGTGACCGTCACCCCAAAGAAAAGGGCGGCGTACCCCTTGGCCGCTGTCGACGAGCAGTCGGGACGCACCCTTCGGTGAGCGCCTGGATACCCACGCGGCCCACGGAGTTCTGCCGGACGTCGAGCCACAGGGTGCGCAACGACGGCACGTGCCGCAGCGTCGCCAGCGCCTGGGCGCCGGACGGCCCGACGGAGTTCCACCGCAGGTCGAGCCGCAGGGAGCGCAGCGCGGGCGCCTCCTTCAGGTCGGCGAGCGCGCGCGCCCCCCGGTCGCTGACGGCGTTCCACGAGAGGTCCAGCACCAGGCAGCGCAGGAGGGGCGCCTCCTTCAGGGCGGACAGCGCTGCGGCCCCATCGGGGCCCACGGAGTTGCCGAGGAGGTCGAGGGACAGCGTCTGCAGCGCGGGCGCCTCCCGGAGCGTCGCGAGCGCCCTGGCCCCCCGGACCCCCACGGCGTTCCCGCGAAGGTTGAGGGACAGGGTGCGCAGCGCCGGGGCCTCCCGCAGCGCGGCCAGCGCCTGCGCGCCGCCGGCCCCGAGGGCGGTCCAGCGCAGGTCCAGCGCGACCGTGTGCAGCGCGGGGCTGTGCCGGAGCTCGGCCAGGGCCCAGGCGCAGTCGTCCCCGAAGGAGCGGTGGCAGAGGGACAGCGCCAGCGCGCGCAGCCGCTCCTTCACCGCGGCGCCCACGGCGGCGGGGGAGAAGGCCCGCGGCGGCAGGGGCTTGAGGGCCGAGAGCAGTGAGCCGCGCCGGACCGCGAGGTCGAGCACCCGGAGGCTGCCCACGAACCGGGTCACGGCCCGGGCGTCGCGCTGGGACGCGCACGTGCCCTTCACGTACCGCCGGCCGAGGCCCTGGCGCAGGAGCTGGCAGACTTGGCCCAGGGAGTCGGAGGCCGAGAACAGGGCAATGCACTCCCAGACGTCCATGGGCACCTGCAGGGCCATCGGGGGGCCTGCGAAGAGGGAGACGGCGGAGGCGCGGGGGCACACCCGTGGGGCGGGGGGTCGCGCATGGGCCACGGAGCGTGAGCGCGACGGCACCGGGGGGCCACCGGTCCCGAAACGCAGCCGCTCCGTCCCGTTGGAGTTCGACTCCCAATCGGGTCGTTGCGCAAGGGCCCCTGGGCGCCCCCGGGACAGTGTAAGGATTACCCCCAATCTCTAGCAATGCCCCCCCATTTTAAATGGAATTGAAACAATGGGGCCCCATGAGACAAAAAGTTTTGCACCAAAATACTTTGGGATTTGCCCAAAAGCGATGAAATGGGGTGGCCATTTGGGTACTGGCCCAAAGAGCCCCCTTCAATATGTTTTTTGTGGGAGGGGGGGTCATTTGGGGGTCTGGCCCTGCGAGGCTGTGTACGAATCAGATGTTCACAAATTGCCAATGGTATGTACACGGGTGTCATTGCGACTCTTTTCAAAAAGAAAAAAAGGCCATGGCATCCCACCTCATGCTGAAAGCCATGGCAGGGGTGTGGACGCCGTAGGGCAGAAGGCTGCCAGTGGGACCAGTGAGGAGGACAGTCGAACCCTCACCAGCAACCCCCCCACCCCCCACCACACACTCTCTGCACGTTGTTTGCAGGGACCTCAGCATATGTTGAGATGGTTCATTCCCAGAATACGGTGATGCCCCTAAACGCACAACCACGAAAGAATGTGCAGCCGGTCGAGCACTTCATCTTGCTTTCTCCAGCTCCGTGCTCTCCGGCAGAGCAAAGAGCAGTCTTGAAGTCCACCTCGGCGCCGAGGTCTTGAAGTGCCCAGATGAGGGGGGAACCTTTGCACTGCGCGCTACGTTTAGACTATGTTCCCCCCGAAGAGCCCCCAAGCACACCCCTTAGAAACGCCCTTAGAATTAGGTGACCCAAACTGCCCCAGCTCAAGAAAGTTGCAAACTACCTTCCCTTTGCACTACACACATCATGCACAACTGGAAAAGCCATGAACAGGCGTGGGTTGCACCATTTTTAGCGATGGAGGTTGGGTTGGGGCAAACTTGCATGTAACATGATCCATGAATACCCTTTCCCTTACGTACATGGTACTCACACGAGCCTGAA
The DNA here is from genome assembly GCA_964036045.1 of Eutreptiella sp. 'Long Island Sound 2002'. Taxonomy (NCBI): domain Eukaryota; phylum Euglenozoa; class Euglenophyceae; order Eutreptiales; family Eutreptiaceae; genus Eutreptiella; species Eutreptiella sp. 'Long Island Sound 2002'. Next base: position 1,233,827 of record OZ038383.1, on the reverse strand, counting down.
TCGCGTCCTTGTATCGGATAATCGGACTTGCTTCAATACTTCCACTTCCCAATGGAATCTTTGGCCGTCCGATGCGTGCTTGTCCCCCTGAGTGGAAATGACTCTATGGAATCTTTGGCCGTCCGATGCGTGCTTGCCCCCCTGAGTGGAAATGGCTCTTCGCCACTCTGCAGAGATATAATGTAAAGCATAAACACAATCAAGGCAAGAGAGTCGCAAACGGCATTGTAGTAAAGAGGGCGGAAATGCTACGTCACCCCTGCATTCTCGGGGGTCCCCAAACAACAGGGGACAAAATCAGAAGTCAAAACGTACGCTAGGGGTCACCATGATGCCCCTAGGGGCCCCTAGTATCTCAAAGTATGGGTCTCTAGTACGGCCAGACGCCCAAATAGTTGCACTGCGCGCGCACTGCGCTTGAGGCGCCCCCGAGATGTCCTTGATTTTGCTTCAGCGTGGAAATGTTGGATGCGATACCATGCATCAGGTTCGAGCAGTGTCTGCAACTGCTCGGCTACAGGTCTTCATAGCTGTTGTACCAGTACTACTACCGATGGTTTGTACACGGGCCTGTAAAACGAGGAGGGGGGTTCTGCCACACTTCCTGGTGTTAGACTTAGCTCATCCTCACGAGCTGTTATGTGCGCAACCATGGGGATCAGTGGGACAGTAGCAGCATTGCATAGCTCTGGTCCTTGATGCCAAAGGCTTTCACAAGTAAACCCCCCCCCCTTTATTATCACGCACCGAAATAATATCACGCATGCATGATAATATTTTGGACCACTAAAATAATATCACGCATGCATTTTGGCCACCTGGGCACATCGCGGACAGCAAGGCAAAACACTGTGGGAAACGTGATTGTCAGCCAAAACACATAGTTATTTTGGTGCGAGAAAAGTGGCCATAGATAGCTGGCGTGCTCCTGCCTTGGGTTTCGGCTTGCGTTTTCAACATCGCTGTCAGCGTCATCCCCAGTGGAGTACTCCTCAATGTCCGACACCTCATCATCAGTCACAGCTTCAAAAACATGTTCAACAACAAGCTCATCGTGCTGCCGGGCCTCAATAACATCAGCAAGAAATGGAACTTCAGAGTCAGGAATGATCACAACAAAAATCTGGTGGACAGGCAGGGGGTGGTCAAAATAATATCACGCCCAAAATAATATCACGCACCGAAATAATATCACGCGCGTGATATTAAAAGGGGGGGGGTTTATAGTCTGGTAAGCAGGCTTTGTGGCCTGAGCCCAGGCCCACATTAGCATGAGCATTACTCATGCAGATTGCACAAACCTCAGACGGGATGCAGGTTTGGGACGCCCCGCGCAGGGCGGGGGGGGGGGGGCGTTAAGGCGGAAAGATTATGCCGACCGGTACTTCCGGGTGTACGAACCTGTTCACTTTTTGAGGAGGGTTTGTGGATGGGGGGGGGGGGGTTGCCCACCCATTGTATTGGGGGTGAAGAGGGCGGATTCCCAAACACGAAGGCTTCTTTTGGGAACACATGAAGGGGCGGGTCATCTTAACACCTCTGCATGTCCGTTTCATATTGCTTTGCTGAGATTGCGCATGAGTGTGGGCACATTATTCAGTACCAACTGTCTGGTCCACCGTGCAAGAAGGAATTTTGTGCTGGGGGTACAATAAATGGGCCACTACTTCTGAGGCCCCCAGCCCCAGCCCCCATCCCTATCCTTTGTTGCACATCTCAACCGAAAGTGGTACCCCCCCCCCCCCCCTGCATAGTAAGCGGTCGTGCGTGACGGTTCCCTTGCACCCCCGCGCAACACGCAACACAAAACAAGACGTACAGGCACGAAGGCGTATGAACAACAAAACGAGCCGGGAACTGCTTGTTGGGATGCGTGTTCAGCTCTACTGAGAAACAGGCTTAGTGTGCCACTTTTTGAGGGTGTTTGTGCACAGCGCGGGCACAACACGCACAGCGCAGGCACAGCGCGGGCACAGCGCGCACATTATAGGGATAAATTGGGGATTTTTTGCTACCATTGACAATATGCTTGCCTTTGTGGACCATACTACACCCCCACAATGTTGCACAACCTGATGTTTTACCCCAACCCACAGTCATGGGCGGAACCCATCCAAATGTCTCGAATGACCTTCCAATGCCATAGACAGGCAAATCGGTCGAACGGTAGTGTTGCGCTCCTTGTCGTTCTGACGGGAGTGGCGTAGTCTTCGGAGCACGCCCTCTTTTGGGCCTCGGCTTTGATGTTGCGCGTGAAGGCGATCTGCCCCGTGAGCGTGAATGTCCCTGACCGCAAATGTGACGTCCGTTGCACCAGTACAGATGGACTACTGGCGGTTGAAGCAGAGGGGGACCGTGCCGGCCGGCTTGCTGCGCGTGGTTGTGACACCAATGTAGACGGTGTATTCGACCGCCGCGATGGCGGGGGGTCGCGCTGTTTAGCCTCTAGCGATGCAAGGAGACTACGCCCGGGCTGACTGGGAGAGGGTGGTGGTGATGGTGACCGCGTCCTGGCCTCATTGTTATTGATACTAGCCACTACTATGCAGTTTGGGTATGGTACTGTACAAACTTTGTGCACAGCGCGCGCACAGCGCGCAATACGCCCCCTTTTAGGCGGGAGTATTTGACTCTGAAGAGCTGCACATGCTCCACAGGGGCCACGGGAATGGGCTCTCCAGCTGCAAGCTGGGCTGCAGGCTTGGCTGCCACCTTGGCTGCAGGTTTGGCTGCACTCTTGGCTGAGGGTTTGGCACGAGGTTTGGCAGCTTTGGGTGCAGGCTTGGGGTACAGTAGAGTGCCTTGGATGCCAGAAATCTGAAGTACACATCAATGCACCAATAATACTACCCTGTCCAGCCAGCAAACGCACAGGAGAAGCTCGATATTCGACCTTCTGAGTAAATTTGCAAAACGGACAGTGACGGTTCCCTTGCCCCCCCGCTCACTATGAAGGGGCACTTACTATCCAAGAGGGGGGGGGGGAAGCTTGTGTCCAGGGCTCCTCCCCTCCTCGGCACCTGCTTCTGCATGCAGGGCCTCATGCCTGCCCCTTCCCCTGCCGGTCAGAAGCCTTCACGAATTTCAACCATACAGTCCTTGCGCCCTTGCACATCAGGTTAATCTTTGTTCTCAATGTTCAGGCTGGTGATCCATTGCCACCGTACAAGTGCCCGCAGGTGAAGCAAGTTGCAAAAAGTGGTGATGGATCCCCTGCCGATCATAAGTGCTGCCATAGGGAACATGGGGCCCACTGTCACCGTTGTATGAGAGTGCTCATCCCTTTCATGGGTAACGGATGCGTGTGCACAATTGGGTACCATGAGGCACAAAAGGGCTCGCATCCCACATACAAGTCATAGTAGAACACCTGGATGAAGGGACAATGAGAACACAATGAGTCGAGTAATACGCCCTGGCCACCATGGAGATTACAGGTAATACGCACGGCTTCAACATATAAAGCTGTTTTAATTCCCCACTCATGTTCTCACCGTGGACAGGTGTTTGGCTCCTCTCCTTAGTTTGCACGAGCATTGGTGCACAACAGGCAGCACAAAAGCAAAGAGAATGAACACATTTGAGATGCTCAACGTTGCACTGACCCCAGCACAACGCAACAAGCAAAAAGAAAAGATCTTCAATGACCCGTCATAGGCGCCTTTCACTGCAGCAAACAGGCGGTGCAGGAAATGCGGTGCGGGTCCACTACCCGTTGGTCCTACGAACTAAACTCTGGTTGGCCGGAGCTGTAGTCCCTTAACAGGGTCAGACGTCATCGAGTAGATCAGGCCCTCTCCCCCTCCCCCAAAGCAAGCAATGGAGCTGTACCGTGTCCAACGAGGGGCTTAAAAAAGGAAAGGAGTCTTGCGTCCAGGACTGCTGCGAGGCATCACAAAGGTAATTGCCACTAGGACTGCTATTGGGACTTGCCAGGGGCACTGCTAAGAGGCAAGTCTGCCGGGACTGTGGGCCGGTGCAGACGTTTGTTATCAGATCTTGCTACCTCTGGAATATCTGGGCAATAGACTCTTCCTGGGACAACGAAGTGTTTTTTGGGCCAGTTTGCGGCCACAGCGAACTCGCCAGCCATCAGGAGTGGCCGCGCAGTTGTGAGCCTGACAGGGTGGGCGGGGGGGGGGTCCATGGTACTGTGTTTGTAGGTCAACATCAACAAATATAACACCCAAAAGACACATGCATTGGGCTGTCAACGACCAGTCCCAGCTCATTCGCATCCCCATTGGGGTTCATATGCACAGATGGTGTGCTCAAAGAAAAAGGCAAAGGTGTGACATGGTTGCGGAGTCAGAAAATGCGACGCACAACTTCGACACAGACGTTTTTTCACTGCCACTGTCATCGTTCTCCAGGCATGGCCAGTGTCGTTGTGACCAGTACCCAAGCATTATCACAGTTGTGCGCAATCACAAGACGTAATAACAATTCAGACAGCAACCAGGTCGGCAAATTAGACCTGACGTCACACTGTTGTTACCATAAACAGCACCTGTCATGCTTTCTGGAGACCTCTCAGACTGTTCTGCTGTTGACGGAATCCCAGGTCACGACATTCTGCCAAACTGGAATCGTCGTTGTTGACCTTCAGCAAATATAGACGCCACGATTGGGTAACCCCAAAAGACCCGACCCATCAGAGCGGCGACACGACTACCTATTCTCTGGACCACAACTTCAAGTGCAGGCAGGGGGGGGGAGGTCTTGAACTTTTGGGGCATTGTTTTAAGCTGCGATCGTAGCATGTCCTGTTTGCACAAGTCATTCTGCTGCACTGCATCATCGTTCGTTCATTCGTCATTCACACCGTTCAGTGCAAACTTGCACAGATCAGCATCGGCCATGCACTGTGCATCTCCATCTCATGTATCAAATGATGGATCTCATGTCCCACTGCATCCGGGAACATTTGGACACATGTGTACATCAGAGTGTAAGGGAACCATCGTATTAAAGAGGTGAAGCAGTATGGGTCAGCAGAGAGCAGGCGGCCGGGGAGGGGGGGACATGTCAGAGGCGTGCCAGTCGAGGCGATCCGTACCTCAGCGTCATCAGTGTACATCCGCGTACACTTGTGTGCTGTGTACACCTGTGCACTCATAATATGTGCATTTGTATTGTTGGATGGGCCCCTTGCAGGCCAGTCAGTCCAATGAGAGTGCACAAACGCAATACTGTCGGGCACTGATGTCCCCCGGCTGAGGTCTGCTGTGGTGGTGGGCTCCTGCTGGGGGGGGGGGGGGGCGAGGGGTTCATCTCGTCGACCTCCCACGGTGCACACACCCCTGCTAAAGCAAGACGCAGGGTAACTGCAGGGTCAGAGTACTGCTGACGGCATGCCAAAGGATTGCCATGGCATGGAGAAATGTGCATGTGTGTGCACATCTGCGTATATCCGCGTACATCTGTGCGGAGGGGGGGGGGGGGGGCATCGCCCCGCATTGCAGACTGTCAACACTGACAAATATTGACATACACAACAAGAAGCAATAATCGGCACACACACACCCGCCATACGTCCCCCCCATACCCCCACCCCGGACACAGAGCAGAGCAGCAGACACAGTCCGGGGGGTTCGGTTGGCACAGCCCACCAAGAGAGAGAACGGGCCGTAGGGAGGTATGGATAGGCCAGGCAGGGAGAGGAAGGACACTGGGTGGCCGAGAGGCCGATGGGCACCGCTGCATACGGAAGGACAGGGTTCAAGGAAAGCGCAAGGGTAAGTGGCGCGAGGCTAATAGGCGCCGCAGCTGCAGACCGCACTACAACCAGGCGTCATAGCAACCCCCCCCCCACTCAGCACTGTAGACTGGCAACATGAACATTGGTTATTACATTCAGGGGAGCAGGCTCCTTTTTGCACAGAAGAAGCAGGGCAGTGCTCTCGTGGGTCCCAAGGTCACCAACAGTGCCCCCCAGAGCAAGCCCCCTGGAGCGCGCGCGGCCTGGCCCCGTCTCTGGACCGGTGGACAGGAATCCCACCACCAGCCGGGAAGGAGGGGGGGGGAGGGGGCATCGTATTGAGGGGGCACGCGCCAACCTCAGGCCGTAGCGCCCATGCGCAAGGAATGGGCGGACCCCGCCCCCTTGGAAGGAGCCCCATGGCGGCGTGCACCACCCCCTTGGAGCACGACGCTCAAGATGGACCGGCATCAAGGGCCAAGTGTCTATCAGTGATGCCCTGCCGTGCCGCCTCTGGCAATGCTTCCTACGCGCCGTAGGCAGCGCAGGGCAAGGGTAATCAGCTGTGGGTAATTAGCACGGCACTAATTTCCCCCAATTTAAGGTCAAGAAAGTAGGTCAAACAGACACAATGGCGAGGCACAATGGCGAGGCACAATGGCGAGGAACAATGGCGAGGAACAATGCTCAGAACGGACAAGAAGGTTGCGATAACCAATCCCCATTCACAAGTCTGGTTCATAGAAGGTACAGTATCCCCTGTTCCATGAAAATTACCAAAGTTGCATGCCGCAGGGCGCGCCGCAGGTGCCGCAGGGCTGGCATTCCCCGTGGCTGATGAAGGCAGGGGAGGGGACTACATGCAGGCAGCATGCTGCAAATGTGAGCTGTGGTATAGGTCTGAGACCCTCGGCACGCGCCTTCAAAACAACCAGCCCCACCTGCTGCAGCATGAAGCACACAACCAGAAATCCGCGCGGCGCGTGGTCCGTGGTCGGAGCAACACGAAGAACTTCCTCCGCCCAGAGATAACACCAAAAAACCAATCCGCAAAGGTTTGCCCGCAATTCTCTTCACTTTTCTGCGCCCCGTCCCTCCCCCCACCCCACCCCAAAGGACAATGCGGTTCAAAGCATTACATACCTGTGGCATAGGCGTTGTAGTGCTGGGGTCTCCTGGTTGCCGCTGAAGGGTACCAGACGCATGGTATGTCTCCGCTGGCGTTGGGGAAATGTGCGATGGGAGGGATGTGCCCCCGCTTGGTATAAGGCAGTCAATCTGTGCCCACTGTGCTACACGTACCATAGGTGCACAGCCCAGCTCCGTCTAGTCCAGTGTTGGTTGGTGTCCAGGGTGGCCCCGTGTCCTGGGCAGCCCGGGCACCGTAGCAGGCACTGTCACCTTTGACTGTCCCTCCTCAAACCAACCAATCGGGGCACCAAGGCGTTTCAAAAGGGTCTGCAGGGGGCATTGCATCCCTAGTCTTGGAGAATTGTGTGGGCTGTGTGTCCTGTGACCACGAACAGAATTACGGGTCCGTCAGCTACTTATGATGGCCTTTTGCAATGAAGGCTTGGACGGGGGTACACAATCGACTGCCTCTGCAGGCGAGACCCTTTGCAGCCAGAGGCATGACAGGTACGGCTACAGGCTCGTTTCATGTCATGTTTCGGTTCATCCGGGGAGATGTTCTCAGATCGGTACAATCGTATGTTAGCAGTATCTGCAAGGGATAATCCCAGGGGTAGTACCCAAGCCCTGTGCATTGCACGAACTTATTACGATTCTTGTTGTTGGTGGTAGTGGTGTTGGTTTTGTTGGTATTGTTGTTGGTGTTGGAGTTGGTGCTGGTGGTGTTGGAGGTGGTGCTGTTGGTGTTGGTGCTGGTGCTGTTGTTGGTGTTGGTGTTGGTGTTGGTGTTGGTGTTGGTGTTGGCGTTGGTGTTGGTGTCGGTGTTGGTGTTGGTGTTGGTGCTGGTGCTGTTGTTGGTGTTGGTGTTGGTGTTGGTGTTGGTGTTGGTGTTGGTGTTGGTGTTGGTGTCGGTGTTGGTGTTGGTGTTGGTGTTGGTGTTGGTGTTGGTGTTGGTGTTGGTGTTGGTGTTGGTTTTGGTGTTCGTGTGGTGTTGGCGTTGGTGTTGTTGGTATTGCTGGTGGTGGTGGCGGTGGTGCAGGTATTGCTAGTGTTGTTGTTACTGTTGTCCGCATTGTTGGTGGTGGTGGTGGTGGTGGGCTGCCCGTGCGCGAAGGTGCCCCAAAGAAACCAGCCCAGCCAGCGGCCTGTGCACAGAGGGCCCGTGCCCGCCACCATCACTGCCTGGGGCCGCCCCTGGCGCATAGGCTCGAACGGGCGCACAAGGGCCCTGATCTCCATGCACCGCAGCACCCGGCCGCCCACGAAGTTCTGGCGGCCGCCGCCGCACGTATTCTGGTGGAGGCGGCCGCGGCCCAGATTGGCCGGCCGCCACGGCCTCAAGGGAGGTCCCATGTACGTGACGAACGAAGCGCCCAGGCAGTCCGTGCGCCCCTATGGCAGAGTGCCCATCTGCAGCAGCAGCGGCTGGAGGTTCCACGACGCTGCCTGAGGAAGAGGAGCATCACGTCAGAAGCGGAAGGCTTTGTGCAAAAGAGGTGGTAACAAGTATGTGAGTCAACAACTGCTGCATGCTTTATGGGTATTGGGGCTGCACAAACGGGGGGGGGGGTATTTCTGCCCAGTGCGCACACAGTGCCAAATAGTAATTCGACTTTCTTGTGACCACCCTAAGTCCACCCACCTCTACAGAAGCACACGTGCACATGGCAAAAACAGTCAAAATCCCAATGGGAACCCAGCCACCAGGGCAAGTTTGTAGATCAAGAATGAGTGTGCAGGGCAGGGAAGATGATGAGATACCATTTGAGTCTACCACTATAAACTATCTCAGCTTCATGTCGGTGGGCCGTAATCTGTTCGACCCAATGCCAATGATTTCACTCCTCTGCAGCGAAAAATCAGAGCTTACGGATTCAAGGGGAGTACGGTCTCAAGGCTAAAAGTTAAAAGAGTTGATGGAATGGCACCACAAAGCGTGGGGTATGTGGTGCAATAGGACTCAACACGGGGAATGTTACCAGGTTAGGACACAGACGGGATTGACAGACTGAGGGTTTTTTCTTGATTCTCTGGACAGTGGTGTATGGCCGCTCCTGATTGGTGGAGGGATTTTTCTGGTTGATTCCGATAACGAATGAAACCTCTGCCTCTGAACAGTCCCTAGCCCATCTCTTAACAGTGGTACTTGTACCCACACAATCTTCACCTAACCACGGTGACCTTCCACATGATAACCACTTTTCGCACGGCGCACGGTAGGCCCCTGCTCTGGATGTTGGGGTTAGGAATGGATATTCACACCCAGAATTACAACTTCAAATTCCACGCTACCGGCAGGGGGGCTTGGAGCGTGCAAAATTTGGAAGAGCAAAATTTGGTGTGGTGAAAAGTTGGCACAAATTCTGAAATACATGGCAAAATTTGGTACAAAATTCTATTGCCTTCGGCAAGGCACCTCGAAGAGAGACTAGAGTTAGTTAGTTAGGCTAACAACCAGCCAGCAGCAGTAGTCAGTAAGGCAATCACCTACGCAAGCAAGTAGGCAGGCAGGTAGGTAGGTAGGCAAAAACACACAATTAAAAAAATTTTGGCGGTAGCCTAAATCTACAAGTAAAGGGGAACAGCAAATCAGCAAACACGACCAGCGGTCGAGTGGTAGAGTGTTTGCCTGGGGGCTCATCGAGCGCTAAGTCAGATCCTGGCCGCCACCAGCTGGCGCCGGTTGGTCAGCCTATCAGCTGTTTTACCCGACCCTGTTTAAATCCTTCAAAGCACAAACTTTTGACCTCCACCCCACCCCCCTAAAAAGTGGGAACCAATTTCCAGGGGATAGAGGGCTCAAAATCAAAAAATCCATTGGGGGATCGTTTTGTCAGGCAAAATAATGATTGTACATGGGGTTAGACATCCAATATCATGCCTTGGGGTATGCTACGCGAACAACCTCCAAAAGGGGGGGTGTATGGTGTCCGTGCCTGCACTTGATCTACCTCTCTTCGAGGTGATTTCCAGGTTGTGGCATAAGAACAAACACACACCGCAAATGATGCTTGGTTGCTGGGCATTGACTGCAGCAAGGTGATTATCTGGCACTATGGATGAAACAACATGCAAACTGCTGACACCTGGAGCAGGCTCGAAGCTTGCATGTGGGAAGAACAAAAGAAGCGTCTAGAGGCAAACAACGGGTCCCCCCCCCCTCCCCCACCGCCGGAGCACAATAACAGAGGGGGTCGTACAGGTCCCTCATCTGTGCCTCCACTCCCGCCGCATGTCCGTCTCATACCCTCAACCCATCGGTTGCTCAATGCACATGTGCCATTCAGAGGTCTGGGGCGCAGACTGTACTGAGGGAGAGAGCTGATGGAGGGCCTGGGGGTCATGCCTGACACCTCCAGCACCCCCCTACTTGCCCCTCATGCCACGCCTCGAATGCCCACACCCTCTCCTGGCCCCGCCACCCGTTACCCCCCTGCAGAGCCCCCCAGCCCCCCCCCCCTCCCCGCCTGTGCCTGAATTATGTGTGGTGTGTGCTGTATGGTGTGCGTTGTGTGGTGTGTGTTTGGTGTCTGTGTGTGTGCGTGTGTGTGTGTGTGTGTTGTGTTTTGGGTGAAGTGCAATGCGCTGTGTGTGTCCTGAATTATGTGTGACACGTTGTAATGTGTGGTGTGTGGTGTGCGGTGTGTGTTGTGTGTTGTGTGTTGTGTGCGTGCGGTGTGTGTGTGTGTGTGTGTGTGTGTGTGTTGTATGTCTTGTGTGTTGTGTGTGTTGTGTCTTGTGTGTTGTGTGTGTTGTGCGTGTGTGTGGTGTGTGGTGTGTGCTATTCGCTGTGCTCTGTGTGCTGTGTGTCTGGGGCGAGGTGCGATGTGATGTGAGCGATGTGGGAGATCAGGGAAGCCCTACACCGCTGGTCCGGTGCTGCGTGTGGTGCGGTGCGTGCTCTGCGGCGCTGTATGCTGAATATTGTGTGTGCTGTGCACTGTGTTGGCACTGGGGGACTGCAACACAAGCAGATGCGCTAGGGGTTCCTCAAGGCGAAACAACAATGCACAGCCAGACCTTCAGCACGATTCTCATTCTGTTTCACGAGCTCTAGGATTTTTTGATACAAATTATTTGATACATCGGTGCCTGCAAGACCAAAATCAGCAATCATGACACGCAGAAGTGTGAAAACCCTTTTCCTCCTACAGCCCGACCCCTCAAGTGACAAACGTGAGTTGTGTGTGCACGGCCATCAGACAGAGCAGGCGGCTTTTAAGGACCAGGAGGCACCGTGGAGCACGAGGGCACCCCTGAGATCAGTGCTTCCCAAGGCACGGCACCGGAGGGATGGCAGCTGCGGTGGGGGGTTGCTGCTTGCTAGTCCAAAGCAAGGGCCGTGCTCCTCAGGCTCACTCTCGGATCAGAGCAATCCATCCGGAGCCCTACTGCAACATGGGCTCCATGGATTCTGTTGCCACCTGAATGAGAGGCTAAGGCTGGCAGTCACCGTATGGTGACAGCTGCTGCTGCCAGCAGCCCAGCAGAGCATGATCATCAATGGAACCTGAAGTCGGACAATTCAGCCCCCTTGGAACCTTGTAACCACCATGACACCCAAACAGATGGCTTTGGTCCTTAAATGCCCTGATGAAATTTGGCACAATTTTGTTGTGCCGAAATTCATCATTCCAAAATCTCCCCCTCCCCCCCTGCCGGTATCACTGAGCGGGGGGAGGGGGGGTTGTGCATATCCATGATCTCGGAAAAATCGGAAAATACTGATGTTTGCTGTGCTGCACGCTCCTTAATATTCGGGCCCAGATCACTGTTGTGCAACCAAAAGCGGTTGCTGCGGAGTCAGGGAGTGGGGCGTCACGGCCATGACCCACGTTGATGTGCAACACTTCAAAGCATCCATCACATATCCTTGTCTGGGGGATTCTGGGGGCGTTCGCTCCCATCCCTCGCAGGAGGGGGCAGCAAAGCCATTGTACGCTCTGCGACGAAGAACACGCGGAGATGCAAGCCTTGCCCTCGCGGCCGCATTCAAAAGGCGTGCCTTGGGGCTGCGGCTCTTTTTTGTCTGGTTGGTATGCGCCGTGCGCTGAATGGAACGACGTGCGACGTGCAGGTCTGGGGCGCACTCTGTCTCTGTGCCTGTGTCTCCCCATTGAGCAACAACGATCTGCGGAGCAGACCACGATGCGCCCTGATTGGTACGTGGATGGGTACGTAGCCAGTGCGCAACAACCTTGTGTGAGGTCCCTTCTCGCCTGCACTGCGGCACATGGCTCACACAAGTCGTACTTGCAGCCGGAGCAGTGCCACGTCCTCGGGTCTGAATCAATGCTCCTCCTCCCGCATGCGTCGCATGACTGCGACCCGGCTCGATAGCACGCGGGCTTGCCGTGCTGAGGCTTCATATCCTTGCCACACTTCCCACAGAAAGGGCGCTGTTCCACATGCGCTTGCAGAGAGAAGGCGAAGGGACTGTGCGGCAGCGGCACTTGGCACAGGGACACAGCGCACAGGAACGGCAGGTCCCCGTTGCCAGGCCACACCTGGGCCTGCGCCTCCGTGACGCGGGCCCGGCACGTGTACCGGCCGTCAGCATCATCCGTCACGGCCACGGGGATGCACAAGGCCCCGCCGCCCCCGGCCCCGTCGCCCCCTTCCTCCGCCGGGAACAGCACCGCGCCGAAGGACAGCCCCCCGGACGTCAGCGGCACGCCATCGGCATCGCGGGACACAATCGAGAAGGTGATGTCCTGCGTGGGGGTGGCCGTGACGCAGCCCGAGAGCCCCGACACCGTAGTCCGCCCCACATCCACCTGAGCAAAGGGGAGGGGGGCTGGACCGGGGTCTCGCCGGAAACGCGGTCCAGCGGACGTGAGGCACCGTTACGCACGCACGCCCGCACCCAGGCACGCGCCAACGCCCGCGAACACGCGCACACGCCCGTGCGCGTGGGCATACCACATTATACACCCCTGCACACTGAACCCCTCTGGCAGGGGTATGCCGTGTCCGCGGCACCTCTCTCCAAACGGGGTACTCCACCAGCCCCAGGCTGTGCGTACCGCATCCATCACACAGTCCTGCATGTGATGGTGTCGTGAAAAATGTAAGTCGTGTACAAAAAAACCGTATAGTCGTGTAATTTTTTTTTGCTGTAAATGTGTGTAATTTTTTTTTGCTGTAAGTCGTGTGAATCATGAAAAAAAATTGAATTTTTTTATTTTTGCGGTAAGTCGTGTAATTTTTTATTTTGGCGGTAAGTCGTGCAATACATGCGCAATATGTACAGCTGCCGGTTCCGTACGGCACCCCATAGCGACCTTAACGATGGGACGCCGAATCCACAAAGCACATAGTACTCTGCGTGGCCACCAATTAGTTGGGACTCAGCCAATATAACATAGTTTCACATGTTGTCACTGGCAATAGACTCAAAATCAGGCCCAAGAGAAGAAGGGCCATGGCCAACATCCAGTGTGCCTGCACTGGGAACAAAATCAGGCTCAAGAAAAAGAGTCCCGACAGGGCCATGGCCAACGCTAGTGCCACCATTATAGGCCACCAAGGCACTGGCATGGGGCCAATATTATAGCAATCTTATACGCTCCACCATTGGTACACCAAACGGCAGAGGAAAATGCAGCCCACAAAACATGCACCCGCTACAAGTAGTTGCAGAATGCACGCTTGTAGATCAAGTCCGTTTTTGTGTCACCGGACTTGGGCTTTGCACCAGGATTGGCGTTAAGCTGACAAGCGGCACGCAACTCTGGAACTAGCTGCTTGCACAGGTCATCAATGAAAAGCTGGTCACGCTCCAGCTGGCCAGATGCATCTGCTGGGTAGCCATCCGGCACCTTGCGCCACTCTCCACGGATGAGGACCTTGGGACGGGTGTCCTCCTCCTCGGTGGGAGTGTCCACGGAAGGTTGCGGCCTGGCCTCCGGGCTTTCCACGCTCTGCTCAGCGGAGGCCTCCTTGCCTTCGAGTGGGGTGGGGGTGGCCTGAACACTGTCCTCCTTAGCCGAAAGTGCACCTTCAACTTGGGTGCTGGGGGGGGACTCAGGAGGGCCAGAAAGCTCGGTGGGCAAGGTGGCTACATAACCCCTGCCGCCTCGGGGGTCCCCACCGCTTCAGAGCGGGGGGCAGAATCAGAAGTGGCCCAGAGGTGGGCACATTGCCTACAGGCAGGCATTTTTAGTAAAAATGGTAATTCTTCCTTTGTGGTAAGGTCGTGTAATTTTTGAATTTTCGTGGTAAACGCGTGTACAAAAAAATCGTCACATCGTGCAATTTTTTTTGGCGGTAAAGCGTGTAATTTTTTTTTCCCGCTGTAAATGCGTGTAACAAAAAAACCGTCAGGTCGTGTAATTTTTTTTTGCTGTAAGTCGTGTAATTTTTTTTTTCCGCTGTAAATGCGTGTAACAAAAAAACTGTCAGGTCGTGTAATTTTTTTTTTGCTGTAAGTCGTGTAAGCCGGCTTACACGACTTACAGCCAAAAAAAAAAATTACACGACGTGACGGTTTTTTTGTTACGCGCATTTACAGCAGAAAAAAAAAATTACACGAATTACAACATACACGATGGTGTCGCCCTTCCAGAGCGTTGGGTTGGAAACCGGGGGGTTTTAGGTCCTGGGCACTGAGGAGGGGGACAAGGGGGATGCGGGAAAGACAGAGGGACACTCAGAGGGAGGGGGGAGGGAGGGAAGAGGACAGCAAGGGAGGGTGACAGCACAGAGGGGGAAGAGGGAGAGGAGGCAGGCAGCAGGGAGAAGAGAAGGGGAGAAAGGGGTAAAGATGAAAAGAGGGGGGAACAGCGGGGAGACAAAAGAGGCCACAGAGAAGAGGAGAAGAGAAGCAAAGGGGAGAGGAAGAGAAAGAGAAAAAAGAAGGAAACAGACAGCAAAAAAAATCACAGGCGTCAGGAATGCCTGTTTATGTTCCCCCGGGTACAGTCAGTAAAAAACTTTTTGGCTCGTGTGGAACACAGGATTTGAACAAACCTGGCGCCTGGACGGCGACAATGGTCTGCATTGAGGTGTATACCCATCTTGGCGTATGCACCGTTTGTACATACACATAATCTGCTCCGCATGGTGGATTGGGCAGCGTTCAAAAGCATGGACCACCCGGGGCAGTGGCTAGATGCATCCTTTTTCACCACTCATCGCAGCAATTCATTACGGACAGACGGGAGTCATTTCACACCCCCGAACAGTTTTTGCGGAAGGAGATAGAAGAAGAAAGGACCGGGCAGAAGCCAGAAGGAAGAAGAAGAGAAAATGACTGCAAGGATCCCAACAGGCCACACCAGCGGAATACCCCACGCCTCAACAAGGCTGCAGCTTGGAAAAGGGGGGGGGGGGCACAGGGGGCCTTCTCAAGCCCATCGATATGGGGGCGGGTGAACCAAACGGGGCATAACACTGGCCCGGCAGCGCATGCACCTGCTGCAGTGCCTGCGGGAGTTCAGGGAGAACACGTTCGACCAGCACCGGCAGCGGCGTCGTGCTATCGATGGTCTGGGGCTCCGCCTCCGCCACGATGTCCGCCAGATGCAGCAGCCGCCGGACCGAGTCCTCGAGCCGCGCCTGGCGCTCCTGCAGCGCGACCCGCTGCACGTGGCAGGCCTCCCGCTCTCGCGTGACGGCCTCCACAACATCCTGCAGCTGCTCGTCCGTGCCCCCCGGCGCCTCGTAGCAGCCCGCGACGGTGCTCAGCACCGCGGCCGTGACGACCGCGGCGTTGAAACGGATGGTGGCGGTGGGCCGGTCGGGGTCCAGACTGCACTGCACGTCGGCGGCGCCGGTGCCGATGTCGATCAGGCGGCGCACGTACGGCTCGGCCGCGGCGCCGGGGTCGCCCAGCCGCGGCGCCTGCGCGTCCAGCCACTCCGAGACGCGCGCGACGAGCCCGGGGAACCGCTGCAGGCGGAACGGGGGCGCATCGTCCTGCAGCGCCGCGCGGGTCCGGCTTCGCCAGGCCTCCGCAAGCGCGTCGGAGGGCGTGCGGCACAGGTCCATCACCGTCTGCCGCACGCGGCGGAGGTGGGCCTGGGCATCGCACAGCGGAACCGTGGCCGTCGCGAGCGCTGCCGCCAGCTGCTGCTCCAGAGGCTGCAGGACGCGGGACACAAAGTCGCCCATGGCGGCCGCACGGCACGGCGCGACGAGCGCGGCGACGGCGGCGCAGGCGGAGGCGCGCAGCGCGGCGGCGTCCCCGGCGGAGCCATCGCCTCCGGGCCCCGGGGCGGGGGGCACGCCAAGCCCCCGGTCTTCGGCGTCCACCTTCCGCAGCTCGAGGCTCAGCCGTGCCACGGTGCTCGGGAGCCACGTCCTCCGGACAAAGTCTGTGTACATCGTCCCGATCCGCGACATCAACGCCTGTGTGCTCCCGGCGCCGTCCGCCACCAGGTCGCTCCCGATGGCCTCCTCGCGCTCACGGAACCAATCGAGCTCGGCCTGACCCAGGACGCAGGGGCATAGGGGCATAGGGGCATCAGGGCGGAGGGGCAGCATACGGATGTACAAGGGCATGGCGGCATCGGGGCCCCGTGGTAGGGGGGAGTAGAGGCACAGCCCTGCAGGAGGATAGAGGCATAGGAGCATACCCCCCCCCCTCCAATTTGGTCCTCTGGGGGTACTAATTTTTGGCAGAATGCTTCACAAGGCCGGGGGGTCGTTATTGTTTGGGGGTGCTAATTTTGGGCTGCTGCATGTTCTTGACACCTGTTGTTCAGTTTTCCTCTCTGTTGGCTGCATGGAACATTCAGATTCTGAATCTGATTTTGAAGTGCAGGAGCTAGACCCAGGACTTGATGGCCTTGATGATGAATCTCCTGAGACATCTTCTGAGGAACCAGACAGTGGGGCAAGGGTCAATGATGGAGGCTTAAGGCGTTACTCATTTTGGCAGACTGCTTGATCGGGCAAGGGGTGTACCAATTTGGGGGGGGTAGAAAAATGCGTGGGGGGTACTGTTTACTGGCATAGGGGTATCGGGATACAAGGATGTGGAGACACAGGGGTTTGGGGCACATGCAGGGGTTCAGTTGAAAGGGGCGGTGAGGGGGGCTGAAACGGAGCGGTGGGGTTGCGGGGGGCGGCACTCCTCCTTGCAGACACATAACATTCAATTGATTCCATTGAATGCCTGGGCATAGGGGTATGGTATCGGGTGTGGGGGGGGCGGGGGGAGATTGGTACGTGCGAAATTTGGAATGGTAAAATTTAGTAAGGAGAAAACTTGGCACTAATTCCTAGATACCACCGTACGAGACAACATGTTGTGCTCTATTCTCTGAGAAATTACGGACTAGCCAACTGCTCATCTCGGAGAACGACAAGAGGCAGACGACAGCAATGCAACCCCTTTAAGCAAAATGTGATGCACGAAGGGCTCCTACAGACAGATCGCAGCGGCTGTCACAGGGTCCCTGTAAATCAAACTGCACGGACCCCTAGAAAAATGGCTGCGGACCTTGAAATGCTGTGGCATGAATTGGCACACTTTTGCTGTGCCAAAACTTGCCGTTCTGAAGTTCACCTGCTCCTACCCCCCCAAACGCCCGGTAGGGACACTGCGGCACTGCGCACCTGTGCCTGGCGGTGCAGCCCTGCGAGGGCGTCCTCGCCGGGCACCGGCCTGGGGGCCTTGTTCATCGTGGCCACGTACCCATGAGGCACGAGGGGGACGGCCGTGCGAGCGTTGTCCAGGCGCTCCAGGAGGAGGTCGTAGTCCTCCTCCTCCAGCCGGTCCACTTTGGTCAGCACCCCAATGGACCGGTCCTCGAGCCCGTGCTTCAGGATCAGGTCCAGGGCCGGGCTGTCCCGGGCGGACGTCGTGGCCTCCAGGACGGCCAGGATCATGGAATGCTGTGCCTTGTCGCACACGTACTTCGTCACCAGGCTCCGGGTCATGACCTGCGAGGCGACGGCGTTGGGGCGGAGGTGTGGGCCGCACACACTTGAAGCTCACTCAGGTACATCGGCGTGGCGTGGGCCATGATGTCAGGTTTTGAAATGGCCAGCATGACCGCATGCTGGGGGGCGTTTTCGCACAGCGCGGGCACAGCGCCAATCATTACGGTGATTATCCAGGTAACAACCCTGAAAACCACGCACCTGCGGAATCATGCACAATCAATTCAAAACTCAAAAATTCAAACATCTGATGCTTGCCATGGGTCCCAGGGACCTAAATTCTGCCCCCTATAGCCCCGTCCACTGCAGCAGCCATTCAATGACGTCCTTTCAATCTTCTGAACTTACCGAACTCCCGGTGGTGGAGAACAGCCAACTTCTCGCACAGCGCACGGTACGCCCCCCTGGACTTGCTCAGTTCGCTGCCAAAATCCCGGAGGTGACCCAGACATCAAAAACTGGACAAAATGGGGCTGCATCTGTACACACACACGCGCGCGCGCGCGCCCACACAGAGAGGGAAGCGACACCTAGAGCAATAAGACGGAGCACTGCGTGTATGGACCTCAGCCCGCACGAGTGTCGCGCAACTGGGTGCACCACTCCACCGAGCGGTCTGTGTAGGGCCAATGTCGGCGCAGATCTGCAGCACCCTGAATCAGCGTTGCCTTAGGACAGGCTCCAAACGTCCCGGGACTGAACCATGTGACCCCCTCCCCCTCCCCCCGCAGCATCGTAACCCCGAACCGGGCCTTGCTCTTTGCACACGGCTTGGGGGGGGCGCGCAACCAGCACCTGCACTGCCCTATGCACCGGGGGAGCCACGCATCCCAGCGTAGCCTTTTGGAGGAGTTTGTGGGCGTGTGGACCTCCAAAACGCGGGACTGCGCACGAAAACAGAGCAGAGCATGAGAGGACCAGACTCGACAAGTCCAAGAGCAAAACGGGTGATTGTGCGGGGCCTCGGGTGGTCACAACGAGCGGACGAAATGGGGGGAAAGGGGCGGGGAGCTTGACCTTCAAATTCTCTGGCACTTCCACAATCCCCAGCAGGTCCACGAGGTTCATGGGGGGGAGGTCCGGCGACACGATGCTGACGCGCAGCTCGTGGTGCTCGCTGATGCCCGCCTCCGCTGCGGCCCCGGCCATGCTCACGATGACCTCCCGCATGGCGTTCTGGATGTCGAGGTTCCCCGAGACCAGCGGAATGCACCGCCGCTGCCCAATCCGCCGGTCCGCCTGCATGTCCCAAACCTCGAGGGTCGGCGGCAGCGCGGCGGCCGAATGCCGGATCTTGATTCGGATGGCCATGCGGGTGCAGACCGTGCGGTCGTGCGGGAAGAGCGGGATCATGCATAACCGCTCCAGCACCGTCGACTTCCCGGAGTTCTCGCGACCGACCACGATGACCTGCGTAGAGAACAAATGTCAACCACCACTACAACAACAACAATACCAACACCAACAAAAACAACAACGACAACAAAAACAACAACGACCCAAAGACGGCCTCATTGACAACACACTCTCTTCCTCTTTGGATGCTTCTGGATGGTTGTTATTTTTTGGATGCTTCTGGATGGTTGCTTTTGGCGGCGGATTTCAGGGTGACTGGTCAGTGCCGCTGTCCATTGAGCCAACCCCCCCCCCCCTCCCACACACACAGTCCTTAATTTGAAAGGCCCCACTTCCTTTGAAGTCCGCCCGCTCCCGTTCCGATCCCCAAGTGTTGTTCGGACAATGCCTTGTCTGAGCCGCCGCCTTCCTCGTCAGCGCCATCAACGTTGATGAACTCATCAGCAGAGTTGTTGGAGCTGCACGCCGATACCGTGAAGCTGAACTGGGAGGTCAATTTGCGGTGGGCACAGTTGGATCATCTGATGGGCCGTCAGACATGGGGCGATATCGTTGGATGAGGGGGGGGGGGGGCTCAATTGGTCAGGTGTGGACCCGCCACTTAGCTCCAGCCGCGCCTGCCTCACGACCTTCATCGCCAACTCAGTTCCTTGATTGTTCTTGTCACGCAGACAGTGCTTTGCAGTTTTGTCCCTTCCCTCCGCCCTGAATGGGGTAAGAGTCGGGCTGCTTCTACAGGGTTCAGGGCTTTGTCGCCTTCGGACTGAGTTCGGGGCGTAGCGTTTGATGTGTCCCACTTTGGTGCCCGCCGGTGCACTGGCATGCCTGCTTGCGCTGGCCCCTCTCGGCCACATACCTGTGTTTCGGGTTTACCAGATCATGGGGGGTGGGGCGGTCAGAGGTCACCCTTGTGGGCCACTGCCACTGGCCCTGGGCTATTTAGGTCCTTAGGATTTAGAAACCCCAGTGGGTACTGGCTTTTGCGGAGGTCAACATACAGCCATACAGGGGGTGGGGTGGTTGGGCGGCGCCGGGGAGGGCGGTATCTGAGGGGGGTAGGGGGATTGCGGAGCGATTCCAGAGCAGCTGCAGAGCGGTCCCAGGGGACCCTGACAGCGGTTGGGAGACGGTCACTGGCGGTCCAAAAAGCGGTTGGGGCCAGTGTTGTGTGGGAATGCGTTTGGGGTAGAGTGATGACCGGATGGTTGTTGGAATAGAGGGGGGTACCCCGCCCCTACAAGCGATTCCCGAGGGGGGGTGGCGGGGGGGCGAGACCAACTACTGGGCTCCGCGACCGCGGAAACGACACCAGCAAGAGCAGCGGCCGCAGCGGCCGACAGAAAGCAGCGACCCGACGCAACATGCGAAGGGAAGAACGGGTGACCGTCCAGGGCCCCGTAAAGGAGCAACAACCCGACGGAATGTCACACAGGGGGCGAGCCCTGACCTGTGGGGGCTCCCAGTCGTGCAGCAGGTCGTGGAGGATGTCCTGCAGCCCGTCTAAGTGCTTGAAGATGCGGCTCAGCCGCTGCACCGAATCCACGTCCCCGGGCTGCACCGCACCACCGCCGGGGGCGGCGGGGTCCCCTGTGGCGCGGGACCGGGCGACGTCGTCAAGGAACTGCTCGATCTCGGCCTTGAGCGCGGCGTTGTCCACCAGCGCCGGGCCCATGGGCACCCGCACCTCCGGGTCCGTCCGCCGGGCGTCCGGGGCCCTGTGCGTGCGCACGGGGGAGACCAGGGGGCGGCCGTCGCGCTGGGCCTCGGCGATCCATTGGGTC
This sequence comes from Eutreptiella sp. 'Long Island Sound 2002', assembly GCA_964036045.1. Classification (NCBI taxonomy): domain Eukaryota; phylum Euglenozoa; class Euglenophyceae; order Eutreptiales; family Eutreptiaceae; genus Eutreptiella; species Eutreptiella sp. 'Long Island Sound 2002'. Next base: position 1,212,968 of record OZ038383.1, on the reverse strand, counting down.
GCTCGTAGTTGAGGCCGTCCTCCGCCGTGACCTGCGGGGGATGCGGCAGTCATGGAATGGGGAGTGGGAGATGATACGCAGATGGCCCCAGCGACAACACGAAGGTATGGCGGATGTGACTGGGAGATAATCGGGGGATAAAGCGGGGGTGGCGCGGATGAGTTGGGGATGACGCAGCGATCAAACGGAGGTGATGCGAAGATGATTGGAAGATGATGTGGAGATGATGCTACCCAGCCCCCCCCCCCCCCCCTGTGTGACATTCCGTCTGGTTGTTGCTCCTTTACGGGGCCCTGGACGGTCACCCGTTCTTCCCTTCGCATGTTGCGTCGGGTCGCTGCTTTCTGTCGACCGCTGCGGCCGGTGCTCTTGCTGGTGTCGTTTCCGCGTTCGCGGAGCCCAGTAGTTGGTGCGTTGGGACTGTGCTGAATGTGGGATGGTGTGCCGTTTGCGTGTCAGCGGCGCCCAATAATTGGCGTATTGAGGATGTGCTGGTTGTTGCCGGGGTCGTTTGACTGTTTTTGCTGTCCACACACCTCTATCCACAGGCCGTCCATAGCCTGCCTCGCTGTGTTTCTGTGCGGCCCAGGTGCCCTGTTCCTCCATGCGCTGTCCGGGCCGTCCACCATATGTCCCTTTCCCCCTCACGGTTGGTCTGCCCCTGATGGGCTCCCACTCCTGTTGCACAAACAGCCCATCTGGGCTGCAGGAGACACCCCCCACCTGATGCCGGTTGAGCAGGGGTTGCCCTGGCACCCGGTAGCGACGGGGCTGGCTGGCCAAGCCATCCCCTTTATTGTCGCTGCCTCCCATGCGCACGCTCCACCATTTGCTCCATCCATCCCCCCCGCCCCTCGCCCCTGCGCGCTTGTGAGGGCAACACCAAAGTCCCAAAATTTGATGGAAACAACACCGACCGCTGCTCTGACAAAGGGGGGCACTCGTGAAGGGCACAGAAGAACGGTTTCCACCGTTTCCAAAAGTTGCGGAAACAACACCTGCTCTGACACGGGTATCGATCTCGCAAGGGGAGGGTTTGAGATGAGGCGGGGATGACTGTGCGGGGGTAAGGGAGGATGGGGCGGGTGTGTGAACCATAACAGTGACGACCAGGATGGCCGGCGAACCGTGGGCCTCAACCCCCCGTTGTGTCCTTAGGGAACCGCCTCGTAAATAAGTAGAATTAAAAAAAATATGAATCGTGCGGAAGACTGAACAGAATTTTTTTTGCACGAAGTTTGTCCCCATGATGTACAACTCAAACTGCTCCGTTATTTGTGGGGGTCGTTTTGAGGCATATACGTTCGGGTAGCCCAAAGCCCACGCCCTACGCCCCCGGACCAATGGTAAGACAGGGTCACCCGGCTTAGATGAGGCCCTGCGTGTGCAAAGGGGGAGTATGGGCAGTGCACACCGGGTCGCGCATGATTGCAAAATTGATGGGATCCAGGTACTTGCGCACAGCAGTAGTCAGACTGCCTCGTCTCACGTGCACCTGCCTATGAAGGTCAGTGGCGGTTTGCAATCGGGTTGCAAGGGCTTTGTTGTCCACGAGGAACGTCTCGATGCTACCCCGGAGAGCATGGTTGGCGGTGAGGGTCAGGCTTTGCAGCTGCTGTCCTGTTAGGGGGGATGTGGTGTTCCCGTCCTGGAACCAGCGCTCAACCTCAGCCCGCTCATAGGAGTGGCCATCCTGTGTGGACACAGGGTCACGCATGACCTCAAGGCGAATGGGGCAAAGAAAGTTCGATGGGATTTCCATTGCTGCTGTGATACGCGGCAAAGGCGTTGGCGTCATGGTCTCACGGCATCATAGGCACATGCAAGACTACATGGAATTCCTTTGCATGGCTACGCTAACCAATGATTGCAGCAACTTCCCATGAGGAAGCAATGCCCAAATGGTGTGGGTTGTGCTCTAAAAAAGAAGCTTCTCCAATGGATCCAGAATGCACTAGCAAGAGACAGGGTGCCTGACTGCATGGGGACCGCCGACCAGCTGCAAGGCAATGAGCCCAGCGAACAGGAGACACGCCAGCAAATGTGTCACAAAGCCCACGAGCACTGCCTGTCGAGCATGTATTTTGGTTGCACCCATTAGCTTTCGGTTGGTTTCCCTCTCCAGACCACAATGTCTCCTCAACTCATCACTGTGGTGCGCATGGCCTTAATTTGGGATTCTTCTCACGCGTGGTCCTTGCTTGGCTCCCTTGCTTTCCCCCGTTTTGGCCATCTTAAGACGGGCTTGCTTTTACTGTTGTCCTCAATTTCAATCCATAGCCGTGTCCTGCCAATTTTTCCGACCAAGAATATGGGTTGAGTGCAATCATTATTCTGATCACAACCGTTTTCATGATGGTGCAACAAACTATGATGGATGGTATGATCAATCTACGGAAATTGATCCTGACCCGCACAGTGTAATGCGTTGGGTGCAACTCCAACAACGTGTATCCTCATTAGCATGGCATGCTACGACGACCATCACATTATAACAAATAATAAACCATCCCTCCCAACAGGTCCTATCAGTGATTGGATTGATGCCAAGGCAACAATCAGAATGGCAACTACCATGGCAGGGGCACTGCTGCCACTTTACGTTGATGGAACCTCATGTGATACACACATGAATGCAACAATCGGAGATGCGAAGAAAGACTGGCTCACCTTGGAATCCAATGCAACGGAGCAACTTCCACAACGAGAAGGGGGAATCTCCCCAATGTATCCAACAAGGACGATCAACAAAGACGAGAAGGCCCGACGACTACAGTCTACTCCAGCCTACTCGAAGAACACCCCATAGGGAACCTATATGGCTCACTGACTCCATTTCCTGCCCACAAGCGGAGATTTCTTCCCCCGTTTTCTGCTACCTTTCCAAAATGGCGAAAAGATGGGAAAAAGAAGCGGATCCTTAGCGCCCCAAGGCTCCCATCACCCTCACCAGAGGAGCGATCAAGAAGGCCGTTGGCAGAAATGAGAAGCAAGGGCATTTTGGCATATCCGATGTTCCATTTCCACAGATTGACACATTTGGTGGACTTATGTTTGGTACAACGCATTTGTCCATCCGCCCACTATCTTTTTTCCGTTGGGTGCATTCTGACACGAGCTGCCGCTGCCATAGTGTTTCCTGTCATGAGCCCCCAGCACCCCCCTAAATGGTGGTGGTGGCTGTTCTGGGATTGCACTCCAAATACCGGCCTACCCTTTGCCAACTCACGGCACTTGTCCACGGTTACCTTCTTTCCCAGCAAGACGGGCAGGGCCCTCTCACTCTTATCGTGGAAACAGCCAAGGAAGGAGGATGGCGGTTCTCCAGGGAGTGCAGGCGGTGGTGCCACCCCAACGGACGGGGGCGGTGCAGGGGCATGTACGGATGGTGACCCCCTCCCCCTGTATCCCTGCTACATGTGCCATGTGCTGCGTTTCAGTCCCCGGCATTACCTCTAGTGCCTACTGTGGGAGACCTCAGAGCCGGGCATGGAGGACCCCATGCCACTGTGCCACATCCTGCGGCTGTACCGTAGGCCCTTGTCTTGGCACAATGTGCGCAATCTGTGTGGCGGGCGGGCCCGGCCTCGGAGGGGATGCAGACCCTGGAGGGGCCGCTGCAACCGCAATGAAGGGCAACGCCGCGGCAGCCAGGGCCTCGACCGCCGGGTCCGTTGGAGCTTGGCGATCAGCCAGCAGAGCCGTGCGCTTGCACAATGAGTGTCGCCCAGAAATGGGGGAGGGAGACCCCCCCATCCCCTCCCCCCACCCTCACCCTCCTAGGAGGCAGGGCCCCCAACAGCCTGTGGGATGCTGGAGGTCTTCCAACATGAAATAACTTCGAAGAGAAGATGTTAGATCAAGCGCAGGCACGGGCACCATACCCCCCCTTTTGGGGGTCACTCACCAAGCACTCCCCAAGGGTATGATATTGGGGGCGTGCGGCGACAGGTGCGCCGCAGGCCTCTTACCACCCTAAAACACCGAGACACACGACAAGATGAAAAAACCAGTTCAATAGCCATTTGTGGCATTTGTCCACAAAAATGGTACCCAATGCCGGGATGCACCTTGATCTATTCACACCATCGCTCTCAATGAAGGAGAAAGTACAGCCCCAACTCAACGTGCAAGGCGTGGCACATCCATTCTACTGGCTGACTATGGGGTCGGGGGGGGGGGGGGGCGCTGACATGGCTATATGACCCCTCCCGCATCATGGGCTCACAGAGTGGAGTGGTGTGGCATGGCGACATACCCCTTCCCGTATTGCAGTCGCACGTAGCAAAGAGGCACAACAATGACTACATCACCCCTATTGTATGGCAATCTGTAGAGCAGAGAGGACCAATAATGGCCACATCACCTCTGGGTATCGGGCCTCCCAGCGTGGGGTGTTGGGTCAAACTAACGTTTATGCCTTTGGTTCATATTCAAAATTCTGAGCACCCTGAGGACACACATATGGGGCAAAAAAGGAAATGTACCCTTTGATCCAAGAACCAAAAGCATTGGCGGCGATACCACGAGGGGGTGGGGGGTCGCACGCAAGGGCCGATCCCGGCCGCCCCCTTGTGCCAAGGAAACATTGCATTCGCAACCACAAAAATTGCAGGCAAACAAAAACGGTCAGAATGGGTCATTGCGAAAAGCAACATGCACTGCGGAGATATGGAGATGCGTCATGAGAGGTCTGCAAATTGCCTCAATTCTGCAGGTGAATGATGTTGTTGATAAGATCGGAGGCTGGTTTTCGTACACTGGCAGATTTAGATTGCCAACTAAATCCACAGCAGCAAAAAGATACCTGGGAGAAAACGGAAAGCATGTCTCAAATTAGTATCTGTGTGATAGTGCTATGACCACCTCCCTGTGGTGTTTGATCTTGGTGGGCGTGGTTACAATCATAACTCTTGCATGGTCAATCACTGGAGGGTGCTGCAACAAAAAGCGCCAAAAGCCCTTGTGTGAAATGGCTTGGCAATCTGAGGGTAGGAGAGCTGTTTGAATTGATACACATGTTGAGTAGCTGTTGCGTTCCCCAACAACCCCAAGGTCCGCACCACATTGGACTGGGTCCCTATGATTTATTATGGAGAGTCAACCAAATTTACCCTTTCTGACATTGCGGATTATCACCATCATGTATTTTGCCCGAACTGGAAAAAAAAATGAAGCACTTCACAGTCTTGGCGCCAGCAGGCGTGATGCCCACAAGGCAATCCGACACGCATGTGATGTGTGTGTCATCGAATGGCAAATCAGTTTCGGTGTTGGCCAGGGGTCATTGTCAGAGTCTAGAGCTAATCAACATTGGTGAAGGATATGATGTGGTGTCGGTAAGCATGTGGACTGGTTTAGAAATTCGCTAAGCACTGATTGGGCGGATGTGCGGTCAGGCGAAAATCATGCAGAGTGGTTAAATGGCTTATTCCAGGGGCTTATGTGATGATTCCAGATATGATATTAGAGAGCGCCATTATGCCCCATTTATCAGGAGATCATTTAAAGAGGCAGTGCAGTGCCCCTCGTGCAAAATGGCCACAATCATGATCCAGCGGCAACAAATTCTGTAACGATGCTTCAGCATAAGAGTGATTGTTAACGTCCTTGTGCATGGCAAATGAAGGCCATGGCAACCATGGCAAAGATTTCTCAGAAGATGCATCACCAGAGGTGAAGAAATAAGAGAGCATCATTGCTGGTAGGCACAAGCTCACAGAACAAGAACCTAGGGGCTGAAAACAAAAACTGAGATGTCGTTGTACTACTCATGCTACTGGAATTAATGACCTTATATCTTCTTACCACCGCAGAGTGTTTTTGAAAGGGTTATGCCCAAAAATCGGGCTAGCGTTGGGATGCCAGTGAAAGCTAGGGCCCCGGGCGACTAGGATAAGGTGTATGGTCACAATCAGGGTCAGCACTGGATTCCTCAAGCATGAGGTCAATGATGGCTACTGGTCGGGCTTAAAAGCAAGGGTCTGGATGAATATCCATTTAGATGAATGCATGGGGTTCAAATGAAATCATGCACAAGCTGCTGTTGCTGGTTGGGGCTACATTCGATGAACAGTACCCATGTATTTGAGGCCAGCTTTCAGAAACCGATCATCATCACACCACATCACGATTGAGGGCTGTTGAGGGTCATTCCCATTGTTGCAGGTTGGGTTCACCATGCTTGCCCTGCCCTCAATACCCCCCTAATCATAACACCCTCCCCTTGCCCACTTTGAGCTGTCCTTACTTCACTGACATTACCCGACCTTACCTCAGTGTCTGCCACTGAAGTACCATCGAAATAGGAGCCCCCCCATGTCTAAGCTGGGCGAATTACCAAAAAAAAAGCGGGTCCTACGGACCATGGACCTGACACAAATCTGTCCTGTCTTTTTGTATTGGCAGTCAGTCCTCTTTGGTGGGCCCAATATCACAGGGCATTCATATCCCTTTCATCCCCGCCTCAACTGCCTTCCGCCTGTAAGCAGGGGTTGGAGCATGGCACAGAGGAAGGGAAAACGAGGATATACATTGGACAGATTGTTATGCCGGAGACTCTCCACTGTTGCAATGCAAACAAATAACTGTAGCCTCATGGCAGCTGTAATTCCCATTGCCTGCAGGTTGGCTCCCTGGGCCATTAGATGCCGTCATTGACATGCCTGCCTTCCAATTATGGTTGCATCGTGACTTTTGGTTTCCTGTTAGGGATGAATACCAAAGGCTACTTGGTTTTACCCTGTTCAACTGTCCCTCCCTATGTGTGCCAGACTGGGTCAGCACGGGGGAGGAGCCCTTTGACAAGAACGTTGGCCATCAACAAAGAAGTGAGAAAAAATGCTGAGTGTTGTGAGAACCAATTTCAACAGCAACCAAACATCCTTCAATGTAGTTGTTGCCAGCCTGCCGTAATCAACATGAAGGCAGCATGATGTGGCCAAAGGTTGCTCCGTGATGTGTTCTGCACCATGACCCACAGAGCCATGGAATTTTGTAGGATGCTCCACGGACTGGCATCTGGGCTTGGAGGAACCATTGCTGTTTGCTTCAAAATATCACCCGGACGACGCAACGCACGGCTGGAATAACGGCAGCTGTGTGATGAAGCAGGGCTGATGCAGTGGCATCCATGGGATGCAGTGAGGCTATCGGAGAGGCAGCCTTGGGACAGCATCCACGCAAACTTCGTTGTAGTTGAAATCGCGGTCATGGCCCGGCAGACGCAGCGCCTTGCGGTAGGCATGCACATACTGCGACAATGTGGAAGTCTTGAACCCAATGTGCAGCTCCGCATGGACAGCAATGGTGGCATCAATGGCGGCCCAGCCTTGATAGGACGCTCTGACGGGGCAATATGGGGGCAAATGCTACACGGGGAATCATTGCGGTTCACCACAGGGTTGAACTCCAGTTGTCTGGCATGAGGTCCCATCAGGCCCAAAGGCACGGAGGGAAAGGTTTGTTGCAAAATAGATGCATTACCAGGCAAACAGTTGAAGTGGTTTTGTTGGACAGCGGTTCGGACATGGTGTCGTCCTGAATACCAAGCCCAAAGCAGGTGGAAAATTGGTTTGTGCATGGGTAGGGGGGGTTCTGGAAAACGGGCTCTCGTGACAGGCCAGTCCAAAGAGGCTAGTCTAAACACTACTGATGGCTCACCACCTGGGCCGCGAGGCATGGGGGGGGGGGGGGGCTGGAAAAGGGGCTCCAACGACCCCCTGCCCGCGCAAGCCAACGTCCCCCCACCCCAAGGAAGGCAACGCCCAACGGTGGGCCGCCACGTACAATGATGGACATGGTTGCATTTGAGGACCTGGCGAGCATCCCCTTTGCTCAACGTTAGAAAGGCTTTGGGGAACTGTATTCCAGTGGGTTTTTGCTTCCCCTTCAGTGCCTGCAGTACACCTGCCACGGGCTGGAAGCACCCTCAGTGGCCGTGTGGCCAACCAACTGACAACCCAGTCAACTGTCTGTTTCTCCAGCCAAGTGCAACTGTTAATCCAGCCAAACTTACCATCCTTGAATTCACCCAAGCGACGCCACACGCCTTCACGAGGGGAGTGTTGCAACGAACGCCACATGCTGGGCCACCAACCCAACAATGCTGCCCAAGTTGATCAATGAGCAACAACAACAACATACTTCAGCTGGAAAAAACAGCACCAATAGCCCGCCCCCCCCCCCTGCATCATGTGTCACATGGCTCCCCAAGCCCCATAATGAACAGGTTCAGTTGCATGTGGCTCCAAATGTTGTTGCAAAAGCAATGTCCAAGTGCGACGTTGCGAACATTCGCAACCATCGGCCATAGAGGCCCACCTTATTTGTTTATTGTCGAGTAGCCAAAAGGATCTACACCACTAATATGGGTGTGTTGTCGGTTGCAGATCCGGAAGAATGCTCGTTGGCTCAGGGTGATGTTAGTTATTGGAAAATAAAGGAAAGATGCTGCCCACGTTGACGTGACTGGAACCCGTCCTGCATGGCACAGAGTACTCTGTGCTAATTCAAAACACACAAACCAATGCAAAACGTGCAAAATTGAGGCACAGCCAGCAGCGCAGCACAGGGCACATGCTTCATACTTCAAGTGGCTAAGCGCAGGGAACTTGGTTTTGTCCAAGATTTTGAACTCTTTGCTGGTCCTCTGCCATTGTTTGAGTCCTTTGTTCCGAGAAGTGGCAGCACCTCCAAGCACGTACACCTTCTTCTTTTTGTCAGAGCCCAACCTGAACAATCAAAATGGAAGGTTGCAGGACCGTTCCCCGGACCATTTACAACACCACCACCCTTCATCCGCAGCCGCCAAGGCAACAGGCCAACCAACACCAGATAATCCAGCTTTGCCTCATATGCCGGCAGACCTACGAGTCTGACCTTCCAGTAATGCAAACTGGGACCTTCGCAGAATACCCTCGACGCGCACTTACAAACACACACACACACACACATGCACATCCACACCTCTCCAAGAGACACAGATGCAGCTGAGTGAAATTGAGTGGAGGGCAGTGCCTGCAATAGCGCATCATGTCTGGTTCAACTCGGACGTGGATTGTGACATACTGGAACCTGATGGTGAGGGCCAAAGGTACACAGGGGACGAGGAAAACCGTGGGAAGGCTGCAACCTGGGGTGTCCAGGCCCGCATTGAACCACGGGTATCCAGTCTCCTCCGGTCTGCAACCGGTCCCCGACGGCTCAAAACCGCCCCCTCCTCAGGCTTTCAAGAGCCTGCAGCAAAAGATTCCTTGGGCTGCAAAGCAGCCCGGAGCAAAAGTGCCCCTCACCCTACTGTATCACACTAACCCCAAAATGGTTGCCTTGGTGGGGTGCATATGCTGGGACCCCCGGTCAAACCCCCCACCCCGGTCAGCCCTCCACTTCATCTATCTTCCCCCCGAGATTTTCGGGCGAAAAAGCAACAGGGGTGGGTATACATACTGTTAGAGACCGGATCCCTTCCCATTGGACATCAGGGAAATACCACCAGGCCATTGGGCATTGGGTATTGGGCAAGTGAATCGCAACGGGGATTGCCGTTTGGCACTCGGCATAGGGCAGTGGGCTATGGGACTTGGGGGCTGCATCTATCATCGGATGAGGATCTGGACATTGGTTTTTGGGCTTGTGGCCGTCTGCACAAACAAACGAATTGGACCCGAGAGGAGAGTGCAAAAGGAAACTAATCCATGGCACAAAGAATGAGGGCATACTCGCCGCCCAGCTGCCGGATGGGCTGTGCTGCACTTTGTTTCCAACGATGGTTGAGAGGGATCAACTGCTCATCCAAATGCACGGGTGGGTCCAAGCAGTTAATGAAGGAGAAAGCACAACGCCGCCGCTTGGGTGCACTGGCCCGCCATCCTGCCGAATACAGCACAAATGAACAGGCTGCAACTATGCATGAGGAGTGCTGACGGCCCCTTTGCCACTGCTGACCAAGAGTATGTAATGTGAGCTGCCTTCTGCCCTTGCCCTAGTGCTGGCATGGCTGCGGCCACAGCTACATCTGCAGCCACCACAACCATGGCCACGGCCACAGATATCACCTTAGCCGCAACAATGGCAAAAACACTGTCCAAAGGCCATGAAACTGGGCAGAGAATGATAGAGAAGAGGAAGATCCACAGCTGGCCAATACCACAGCCCAAGCCATAGCCCTGGCCCAGCCCTGCTCCTGCCATGGCCAAACCCATGACTATGCATGGGTAGCGGCAGAGCCCTAGCATTCAGCATCCAACTCGCCAAATTCCAGCACGCAAACACTGGCTGCAGTCCACGCCCGTGGCTCACGAGCAGAAATATTCATAGCATCAGTGCCACCATCGCTATGAACGTAGCAGCAAACCTGCCCACAGCAACAGCTCTGTCGTAGCCACAGCTACAGCAACGGCCAAAGCTGAGCTCTGGACTGACAATTGCCCCCAAAGCCATAAACTGAGCCATAACCCGAGAACCCAAGTCTGTGCTGCAAATGCCCAAGGCCTTGAGCTGCACCTGGCCACAACCTACCCTGCGCTTCTGTGTGGGTGATTGGAGGTGCTGGGTGCTTGGTGCCTGTGCCTGCATCACCTGGAATCAGCTGCAAGTTGACGAGACCCTGGTTGTACGTCCTGCAAAAAACGAAAATGGTGCTGAGAGCGTTGGGATTCAGTTGATAAGGGTTCCGCACCATGCTCGCAGAGAAGATGTGCCTCGGGGCAGATGTGATTCAGGCTCAAAGAAGGCCCATTAAGAAGGTCCATGGAGAAGGTCCATATGGGTTGGTTCCATTGAACACCGGCCAAAGCTAGGACGCCATGGATACCACAGAGGCGGGGCCCTCCCCCCGTGAGAACAAGTTAGTTTCCTACTGCTCAACATGTCCAGGGACGATGCAAATACTAACCACAGCCATGGTGTATCTGAGCCTTCCTGCAGAGCTGCAGGTCTGTGTATCATGATCATGTAACGTTGTCACCTGAGGTTTTGTTGCGGGGCCATCATCTGAGGAGAATCACCCTCTAGCAGACTGGGTCCAGGTGGTCGTTGTCACTCAGTGTAGCCTGGTTTTCTTGGCTTGTGGGGCCATCACCTGTTCGGACGACTCACGTCGTAGCTTTCTAGCCTTCATGCCATACGTCTCCCACCTCTCTTCTCTGTCCAATTGAAACTGTTGGAATGTCATGAACAACGCCACACTATTGCATGTCAGCACGTGGTATTTGCGTTTACGTCTGTGTCTTTGCATTGACTGGATTGAATTGTGCTCCCACCAATTGCATCGTCAATAAATGCCTTTCAAAGTAGGAGCATGCACTGCAGCGAGGAGGAGTGGGAGGCCACACCGCACGACTTCCTGCACTCGCGCTGCCACACTGCCCTGGCACTGCTCCCAATCCACCGGAACGTCGACAACCGTGAGGTTGTGTGGCGGGGCGACGCCCCCCTTCACTGGGGTCATATTGTCCTTCTCGGCCTCAGCATCGCGCACCTGCAATATCGGCAACAGTGCTGAGGCGGTAGGAGCTGCATTGCCCCATCAGTTATGCCCTGCCCTTCCAATTCTCAGAATGCTCTCTCCTTCGCTTCAATGCACCCCATCTCCCGACGCCGACTTCAACGTTGTTGCGGGATGGGACTTGCAAATCCATCCGACCGCCCCTGACCCCCAAAAACATGGGTAGTGGGTTATGATGTGGCACTGGAGCCTGAATCTGTAAGCCCTCTGCCTTCAGAAAACCCTTGTATGGGGTATCACAGGTGCTGCATTCACTGCTCCCTCCCTACGTCCACTCGTTTGCCCATCCCTCTCTCTTCCTCCGACCTCCTCACCCACCCAGGCCGTCCGTCTATCCCCCAAGCCGCCTTGCTAACCCCACACCGACACTTTCTAGGCGATCATCCCCCTCTGGAAGGGACAGGAATCCTCTCCAAACCATCAGCTCCCAGAATGCCCTGTCTGCCGTCATCGGCCTATCATCCCGAGGCCAGCCTTTTGATTTAGGACCTTTGTTTTGGTGACTGCCTGATTTGGCATGCACTGTTCCTCGAAATTTGGCTGTGCCGAAATTTTTCCCAGGCCGAAACCTCCCCCCCCTGTACATGGTCGTGCACTGAAACAAGGCCCAACAACACGCAGCTGTGCGCGTACGGCCATAGCCGCGGGTCTGCCTGTGGTGCATTCCCCACATCCGACCTGGTGAAGAGCACCCTCCACACGTCATGGACTGGCGCGGTCGCCTGCGAGTCGGAAACACTGCCGACTTGTCAGAGAACAACGCCAACCCGAGGGGCGAACAAGCGTCACCACGGACAGGACCGCCAAAAGCTGAGCGGGCTTGATTGGCTGGTCCCTCCCCTCCACCCCAAAGGTCTTTAGCCCCCGCCCCCCCGCCCCCCCCAACCACCACCTCGACCGACAACAGCACGTCAACCAAAGACATGGCACCGGACACCGGGTGTACCACACGGCACCCTACCAGCCTTTCTGGACCCGGTTACCCCGCGCACACACACGCACACACGCACGTGCAGCAGAGAAGATTGACCGCACACGAGCCCTTGAGGGGCTCTGCGTATTCACCGGCAGTGCGCTGCTGAATTCTCCGCCCCCCACCCCAGGGCATTTGGTGTGAGGGCACCGTGCGCAAGGCATTGTCTGTGAGGGCGCCGGTTGTAAGGGTGAGAGGGGATTGCATGTGGGTGCACTGTGTACAAGGCACCGTGTGTGAGGGCACGGACTGCAAGGTCACCGTCTGTGAGGGTTGTGTGCAAGGGCACTATATGTGAGGGCACTGTCTGTGAGGGCAGGCGCTTGCGCGGGCAGCCCCCCCCCCCACTCTGCACGTGCCTTGCAGGTCACAGCCGCCCTCACTGCTCTGCACCGGAGGAACCTCTGGTACGGGTTCCTGTACCTTCTTTGGACGAGAAAAGTGCACAACCTGCTCGTCCTGCACCCCCTCCTTCTGCTCATCGGCGCCTACTTCTGGGCGTCCCGCGCAGCGCCGGGCCTGACACGGCCTTAGTGCCCCCCCTGAAGCCCCCGGGGACACCCCTCCAGCACCCACCACGCCACCAGCGTCCGACAGTCCTCGGTCGAGGTCAGCCCTCGTCCCGGGTGCCACTCAGTCATGCCCCCCTCCCCCCACTCGCCAGTGGTCCGGCCTGGCTCCGTGGGACCTTCCTTCGCACTCCACCCGCTCCGCGCTTGAGGCGGCGGGCGCTGGCGACATTGCTGTGTGCACAACCCCAACCGGACGCGACTCAAGGGGTTGGGCAAGGCCTGACAATCCGGTGCGTCGTAGTGCCAGTCATTGCTTTCTCCAGCTGCGCCGACTACCCCCCTTCCCTCGGGCCCTCCCATGGCCTGCAGCTCTACTGGATTTGCATTTGACTGTCGCTCAGAAAAAGCGAACGCGGGGGCTGCGGAGAGGCTCCATGGGCCGACTGACGAAGCAGGAACCCCTGCGTTCCATGACATCTGCGTCTCCTGACACTCCCGTAACATTTGGTTGACATGGAGTCAATACCAGAGAATCCCTCTCCACAGCCACGGAGCGCTTCGCCATCTCCCGCTCTGTGGTCACAGCGTCGTAGAAGAAGGCAAAGGGTTTGATATTGAACTTCACCTTGGCACCACCGAATTGCTGAATGGAGGAGGATGAGGGGCAGAAGCAAGGGCAAAAACTATGGACGGGCAGGGCAGCCAAAACAGGCCTGGTGAGAAGGGCAGGGCCCAGGGCAACACATCACAAGACAGCACAGCACAGTACCACAGCACAGCACACCTCGCAGTACAATGAACAGAGTACAGCGCAATACAGCAAACAACAGCACAGCCCTCCACAGCACAGCACAGCAGCAGTGGCTGATGGTGGTGCTGGTGCTTCTGCTGCTGATGCCGATGCCTCAATGCTAACGACGAAGAGGAAGGTCCATCAGGCTGAACAGAGACAACACCCCTCGACAATCCGGGGGCCTGCAACGATTATTTTGCAGCCAAGCGCTTCAGATGTTCGACAGTTTTTAAGTGTTCATGCATGGGATGCTGGGCCCAACCAAAATACAGATTACAGAAACACATCGTTCACAGAAGGAGACCACTATTGCTAAAGAGCTACCATGCCAATAACTGCAGCCAACGACAGCGGACGCACCCAAAGGCCTGAAAATCCATCCAGCCAGGTAGTCACCCACCGACCCATCCAGCGACGCCTCCTCCTAGAGGCAGGGTGGGTATTGGGGCATAAGTGCCCCAACCAAATCCACGAACCTGCCCCTGACCCCATCCCTTTAAAACCTCCTAAAACCTGCCCCCAGGCAAAAGTGTATTGGGATATGGTAGGACAAATGGGCGGAAAATTGGGATACACGCAAGATGCATGCTTTTGGGAAAGTGCATACTCAGCAGTTTGGCACAGCACAGCACAGATATGCAGCGACACAGAACAGTACACAGCAATCTCCAGTGTGCTGTGCTACTTCACGACCACATTTCGGGCACACACCGCACTCCCACCTTCTTCTGACGGTTGCAAGACAACACTTAGAACGCCCCCTATAACCCCAAAAGGGGAAGTCGGGGTTGTTCAGCACAAAGCTATGGCCGTTTGAGCTCCATAGAGAAAGCCACACCAGCTGATCAGGCAGCAGGACGACCCACCGCAAGCGTTGCCAGTCTGGGGTGGGCAGGCGCCGGTGCAGATCTGCGCGAGCACGCAGCACCAGCTGGACGGCACCGAGGGCACTATAGAGCTTGTTGAACAGGCCGAGCCCGCAGACCTCGAAGCAGAAACGCAGCACCAGCTGCGGCGTTGAAGCGGGGGTCAGGGCCTGTGCAGCATTGGCGACTTCGGGGGGCGCAGGTGTGGGGGCGGGAGTCCAGGACTTCACCCCTGGGAGCAGCAGGAGTACGATACACAGCGGTGCCTGCAAGCACCACATCGCAGCCTATAGCATGAAGAATGCTGCTATCGTTGTTGAGATCACGCGCAAGCCACTGCCCGCTGGATCACTGCACGTGGACAGGCAGCGTGGGAGCGCTGAGAAGACTGGCCGGTGTGTTGAGTGACATTTGAATGTCCATGTGCACTGAAGAAGTGGCACGTTAAGAGATACTTCATTATGAATGCAGCACAGCAGCAGGGTCTAGGGTCCCTAATGCCCTAACCCTAACCCTGCTGCATCGGTCCCTGCATTCCCATGTATTAGATGCAAAAGGAGCACAGGCACAGGCGACAACAAACGGGAAACTGGTTATCATCGAGAAAACAGCAACCTCGGAGAAAGTATTTTTCTGTTCAAAGAGGTTCCAAACGTGTGTCACTTCCGAACAAGCAGGGTGTCACAGTAGAGTGCTACGATTCAGCAACTCCTCTTGTAGATGCCCAGCATGTGTCAGAATGTTGGTAATGGGGGTGCTCACGGGCGCGGCGGTCGCAAGCGGCCGCAGGCGCTTGAGGTGCCCTTTTTCTTGCCAAAAACCCCTTTTTTGAGGGCTCTACCAACGTGTACTATGGCTAGTGACCCCTCTGGGTACATATTTTTTCTTGCGCTCTTTGACATGAAAGCACTTTTGACAACATTTGACAACAACTCCTTGACGTGGACATGGTGAGGCAGGGATGGAAAAGATGTTCCGGTGCATGAAGGTGCCCAGCAATTGGTGGCATTCTGTTTGCGTCGGTTCCCGAAGTATGAACTTGTGGGTCCTTGGCGTCACGGCCCAGACATTAAGGAGAAACTAAGGGCACCCATTGAGGACACGCACTATTGGCCCCCAACACTACCTTCACTGCTATCTTACGGTCCCAAGGCCAGGTTCTATTTTTAAGGGATTTTATCGGGGTTTTGGACACGCAAAAGGGGGGTTTTTGTGCGCGCAAAATGCCCTTTTTACTCAATCGCCGATCTTTTGTGCAGACACAAAACCCCCATTTGGGCCTTTACTTCGTAGTTACAAGGTAAGTGTTGATAGTGAGTATACCTCAAATCCGGTGGAAGCTAACAAGGTGCCTGTTGATCGTGGCAAGCGGCGAAAGGCCAAGGTTGCCTGCCTCCAACCACTTGTGCTTACAAGGAGCCAACAAGCCATTGCCGATGCTACTATTTTGTGCAAGAGACAATTGGGATATGTCTTTCCATCAATGGGTTGCACACTTTTAGGCTGAGAGGGAGGGAGGGCGGGGGGGCGGGCCCGAGGGAGTGTATGGGTTATGCCATCGCTAGACGCGTACAAAAATTTTCTCAACGGTCGCAGGCGGTTGCAGGCGGTGAGCACCCCCAAGGGAAGACAACAGGCAGAGAAGGAGCCATTTTGCTGAGCACCGACAAACGAGCAGAACTTAGAAGATAGGGTGGTGGTTGGTGATTGTCAGGTCACCAGATGCGTCGCATCATCCCGACAAACTCCACTTTTGAAACTTCCTTTTTGGATCAAACGAAATGAGTGGCATTTGAATTACAGGATCATTGCCCTACGGCAAAATTGAAAGACAACCGAGGCTAGAACAACATCAGTCGCAAGTGCGCACAGCGTCATGGCAACAGCCATATGGGATGAGTTTCTGGTTGAGATGGTTTGCAATTGTTCCAATCCAATCTATCTGGTGTCCGCAGGACCGTTTCTCCATCTACGGTTTCTCCAATCATGCGTTACCGTTTCTCCTTTTCCGTGGGAGCGTTTCTCCATCTCCGCGGGACCGCTTCTCAATCTCCGTGGAACCGCTTCTCCGTCTTCGCGGGACCGTTTCTCCATCTCTGCGGGACCGTTTTTCCTTCTCCGCGGGACAGTTTCTCCGGAGCCGCACGACCGAAGGAGAAATGGTAACGCATGATTGGAGAAACCGGAGACGGAGAAACGGTCCCACGGCAAAGGAGAAACGGTCCTATGGAGATGGAAAAACGGTCCCGCAAAGATGGAGAAACGGTCCCGTGGAGATGGAGAAACGGTCCCCATCTCCACGGGACCGTTTCTATCTCCGTTGGACCATTTCTCCATCTCCGCGGAACCGCTTCTCCGTCTCCGCGGGAGCGTTTCTCCGTCTGCCTGCGAAAGTTTCTCCATCTCCGCGGAACCATTTCGCCATCTCTGCGGGACCATTTCTCCTCTCCATGGGACCGTTTCTCCTTCGCCGCGGGACCGTTTCTCCACCTCCGGTTTCTCCAATCATGCGTCACCGTTTCTCCTTTTCCGCGGGACCGTTTCTCCATCTCCACTCGACCGTTTCTCCATCTCCGCAAGACCCTTTCTCCATCTCCGCGGGACCGTTTGTTCGTCTCTGTGGGACCCGTTTCTCCATCTGTGCGGGACAGGTTTCGCCATCTCCGACTCCGCGGGACCGTTTCTCCATCTCCATGGGACCAATTCTCCGTCACCGGCGGACTATCTCTCTTTCCGGACCGTTTCTCACTCTCCAGGTGACCGTTTCCCCATCTCCTCTACCATTTCTCCTTCTCTGCCAGACTGTTTCTCCTTCTCCGCGGGAACCAAACTTGGCTTCACGTGCCGGAGTTAGTGTGGGCAAATAAACACTGCACACGGTGTGTCCATGGAGGTTGTGCATGCACGAGGCACCTCTCCTCAATGGAGGCCACTGTTATCAGTACCTTTTTCAAAACTTGTCCTCTGGAATCACAGCAAGGCAAGAGAATCTCACAATGTTGCACAATCAGGGGTCATGTGAACAACCAAAGATGAGAGGGGCTAAGAAGGCGTCGATCATGGTGAACGCCCCATGCATTGGCAGATGGCAAGCAATGAAGAGGTGTCAAAATTAAGTTTTGAATTTCAACATCCAAACCTTTGTTGTCATACTATGCACAGTACCTCACCACCATGCGAGAAATTACCAAAGATGCTTTACCACCAACCACATCACAACATGAAGGATGTAACAAAAGATGCTGGTGCGGGTGCCCGAAATGCACACCTTCAAGGTACAACTCTTGCAACGGGAACTCACATCTCGTACTAGAAGCTTGGACTCTCATTTTCAACCCTTTTTTGTGCAAGGATATGAAAAATCTATTCTGGTTTTGATATAGAGTTTTCGTGCAGAAAATCTTGGCAACCGTTTTCGAGTAAAAAGGGTGGTTGTATATGCTGTATGTGTGTATTAATTGGAAACATGATAAGAGTGCAAGTTTTCGTCCAGCAACACTGCCTCTTTTTGCTGGTCGAACTGTGTGCAATTTTGTAACGCGCCGGGTAACGCGCCGCACGTTCACACTTGGATTTGGCATTTGCTCAGCAAATTGCTGCAGTTCTGCTGATGAGCGATCGAGACCTCATCGAAAAATGGCAAAGGTCCACAATCGCTTACATTCTCTCATCGTTTCCCTGCGGTGACTTCCTTGACAGATTTGAACGACCTGCTTTTGTAGGGACCAGGAGGACCTCAAGAAACGCCTGGTGGAAGAAGATCAAATGGACTTCAAATGGGTTGATGTGAACGAGCCCAAACCTGAATTAACGTATATAGCCGGGGTAGATTTAACGTATGAACCCGACCCGATCCAGATGATGAGGGGAGAGAGGGGAAAAGGGTTCTGGAAACTGAACATCTCGGGAAACTCTTGAGGCATTTCTCTGTTTTGGCCACTGGAACTGCTCTCCACTAGGTACGTTCCAGGAAGTGACGAGGCAGTCGCGAGTTTAGTACTTACGGCATTTCCCAGCTTGGAGGTATTTGCCTGGTACCGTGCAGGGCACCATGCACGCAACTTTCTTTCGCATGAGATAAGTGCTGGTCCTGCATGCGGATACCATCCGCGATGCACTGCTCTCTTCCAGGTGGTTTACGAGTCCTTCTTACCGGTCACGCTCACGACCCCGGCGATCCCCGGTTATTTGGGCTTTCGAGACGTATGTGCAGAGTTCCCATGTAGAATGCCATTGGAAGTTCGAAAGGGGGGCTGGGGCGGAGGGGGGTGCCGCTTCTCGTGAGAATATGCCTTTACAGTGCCCAAAACGGTTGAGGTGCGTATGACACTCTCGGTGCCCCCCGAGACCTTCGACCTGAAACATGTTGGTGCTCTGGTGTGTGTGCCACGAACACGCATGCTACTGGGTGCGTTCTGGCGACCAAAGCTGGTCCAGATGAAGAGACTCTAAATTAGGTCCGAATGCCATCCGCATCACAGATGCATCACAGAGTATGATATCATTTGCGATCGAAAAGAAAAACCACAATACTGCACTTATAGCCCAGCTCTGAGGCTTGTAGATATCGCAGTTTGTCGTCGTTGATGGCGTTTCAAGCTTCTGTAGATTTTAAATAATTTTAAATGGCAACCCCCCAGGGTTCTGGTGTTACAGAACCGTGTTGCAAAAGCGAGATGAAAGGGCATTCGAGGCTGAGGTATCGGAGGCGAGCGGTATGAAAATCTGGAAAGGAGAGTGGCGGTGTATCCGAGGCTGTGTGGACAACGTTAGACGCATACACGGCGGTGCTGCTTCGCCGTGGTGCCATACTACCGCATCGTTCAACGGTTTGTAGGCGGGACCAATAATGGAGTTGATTAAGAAGGTGATTGCCAACCATCCGCAAATGTCTCCTCAACTTATTCTGGTGCACGGGAACGGCAAGTACGACTTCAAAGGTTCCATTGGCCCTCACCTTGACCCCACCGCCCACTTCTGACCACAGTTATGAGCAGGGTACCTTCCCACAATTCATACGCAATTTGGTCCGGAACCGCCACAAGGACATGCGCTCTTTTGGTGCAAACCATCCCCTGTTACAACGGCCCCCTTAAGGATACCGAGGCAGCGACAGCCCCCAGTGAAGTGATCCATAGCATGAGCAACCAGAGTAGGAGTAGCCCTGGACGACGGCAGCGCCAAAGATAGCCCAACAGCAGGAAATCGGCAGCGAAGTGTGATCCGCTGAGTGACAGGCAACCACGAGTGGACTCAACAGCGTTCGTAAACCTGCATTACAACCTCCACCAGGGCACATGTTTTGAGGCGAAGAAAGAATTGACAAGCACAGGTGACTTGATTGGTCCGTCTCACGATGCGACTTGAAATCCTTCAAAGCTATCGTGTTCGCTCAAGTTTCGGTGACTTGAAGTTTCACTGAATAATCGGTGCCCCAAGTCCATTTGCCGCCCAAATTGCTGCACCACAAAAAGCTTCTTGGCCTCGCCGCTTGGCTGAGGGACTCTTCCCTGGGGCCCTCCTACAAGTGGCTGCTGCACAGGGCCACCACCCCCTGTGGCTGCCCGCATTGGTGGTTCAGCACGTGAAGGTTTCCCACCGTGACAACATTCGGCTGTTTGTGGGCTTTTGGTGGTACAAGTACTGGTTCACGGCAACAGGTACAGCCTGAGCGATCGTTGTCTGTCATATCTCCCTCTCGCAGGTTTTGGTCTCGCTTGTCACATTGGCGTTATCTCCGGTCTTCCAACCATTGGTATGCGGCGCGTTTGATTGTGCCATTGGAATAGCAGGCCAGCTTTCCGGGTCACGAGTGCCACACCCCCTGTTCCATGTTCCTGCTCTCTTTGTTCAAGTGTCGAGGTGGGGGGATTCATTCATTTTTCATCGGCTTCAGTCGCACACCTTCTCGAAGGCAAGCAATCCAGCTCGCCAGTGGACAAAAGATTGGGGTCGGGACAGTGTAATTAATTGTACATAATAGTTTGCCGTTGCTGTGTTTAATGGTGCTATTTCATGTCCCAGACGTCAACATGAAGATGCGCAATGATCAATTTTGTCTTTGCTGTTGTGATCAGTCTCTTCTCCCTCAATTTCTCCCAAAATTGGCAGGTCACTCGAAGTGTTGCGACTGTTTGGCGTCAGTGCACTACGACACCACAGATGTAGTGCAGGCGACAGCGTGATTCCAACCTTCCTGCATGCATGCCTCTGTGTTGTGGTGCTGGGTCAGACAGATTCCCATGTCGCCTGCGAAAGGGCTCCTCGAACAGTTTGGAGGCTCATGGCCAGCAACTGCTCGCCTGATGTAGGGGTATGCTTTTGTGGCAACACGTTCCCACACCAGGGCCAATGTCATGGGAATGCCTTTCTGTGAAGCATGCCGGCGCTCGCCCGCATGAAAGGGGGAAGTCAAGGGGCAGAAGCAGCGGGTGTGCTGTCCCACGCTCACCAACCAACAAGGCAGTGGTTCAAACCCCGTGACGTGCCATGACGTAAAAGACAGAAATTTGATTGGCCGGACGGACTTGATGCCAACCATGCAAAAGCCTCCCGCCAAGCGGTGCAGGCGTCCCTACCAAAACATCCAAAACAAAAAGGCATTCGCAATGCTGAATTCCGCAAGAGTCTGTCAGGTTTTGCAAGACACACACAGAGTGACACGGTACGACATGAATGAACATTTGTTGCCCCGAGACTAATTTCCTAGTAAAGGGGGTGGGCCGCAAGGTCCGGTCCCTAAGCGGACACCAACCAAGAAGAGGAGGAGGGAGATTGTTGTGAGAAGTTTGAAACCCCGACATAGGAAGGGGAGCATACCCGTGACTTGAACCACCCCCAATACATTTACAATGGTGGCAGTTTCCATCCCCAAAACCGAACCAGTGCGTGCACGCCGAGGTATACCAATTAGCACAACCCCCCTGCCCACGAGTCTGGTTGTCCCTGGGCCTGTGGAACCAGAGAAGGGTTGCCAAGTGTTGTCCGCTGCATTTCCAGGCATTTTGCCTTATGAGGAAAAGTAAGGGTGGCTTGGCATTGTGGGCCGTGGGCAGGGCTGCCTGGTCCCTTTTGTGGGAGGGGCGGACCCTGCGGAACGTCAGAAGCCCGGCTAAAGGCTACAGTTCGGTACCCAGTCGCTACAACCAGACGGCCGGGGTTCTGTTGCCGCCAGGGGCCCAATGATGTGCAATTGTTCTTCGAACAACCAGATCATCCGTCTGTCAGGTGTCACCAACACGTGGCTGGATATTGATGGATTGACGTTCGACCAGATCGATGTGCATGCGCAGAACGGTGCTGAGGCGGTGGCGTTGCTCGGAATCACGAACACTTTGTGGGGAATGGTGTGTGCTGGCACATCTGTGCCTGACTGCATACACGCATTCTATCTAACATGTTGACAACATTCCGCGCTTGCAGATTTCGGGTGTGATGCAGTATTGCACAGCTGAACAGTCATGTTCTCCTCTGTTTCTTCAACGGCTGCAGTACAGAGGGTGCTCGGGTTCGACTCCTGCCCCGGGTTACCTTTTTCTTGGTGCGGCTTCAGGGATCTTTGTTTCTTCACACTTGGAGGGCTGGTAATGAGTTGAGTAGTCTAAAAGAAGCAAAACAATGCCCTGCCCATGGTTCCAACGTGAAGTGGTTTGACCACCATTGCAGTGCCGACACTTTGCATTGTGCTAAGGGCGCCCCTGAATATCTCTTGCATTTTATTGGCAAGGATACTCAGTGGACATTCTTTACGTACCATGGCAGTCCGTGGGTGGACTTGAGTGTGTTGGAGGAAATGCAGTACTGGCTGGGGAACCCTGGTGGTGGGCGTAATGACGCCATCTGTTGGCTAACCGCTTTGGTTTGTTGGTCATGGAAAGTGCAGGACAGAATTGCTGCTGATGCGTGATTGGGGAGAGTTGCCTGCGACTGGGTCAGAGGTCCGATACTCGTCAGTGGTGGATGTCACTGGGCTGTGTATTACTCAGCAGTGCATGATAGGGGGGTAAATCTGAGGGGGTGTCGGTTTCTGGGTCAGATGCACATGGTTCAG
This sequence comes from Eutreptiella sp. 'Long Island Sound 2002', assembly GCA_964036045.1. NCBI lineage: Eukaryota > Euglenozoa > Euglenophyceae > Eutreptiales > Eutreptiaceae > Eutreptiella > Eutreptiella sp. 'Long Island Sound 2002'. The sequence goes on along the minus strand of OZ038383.1, from coordinate 1,190,268 downwards.
CTGACGTGGCGCATGGAGTTTCGCTCCTTGCTGTGTCCGTTGGTGCTGCGGCGCCTCTTGGCTCTGTCTCCCGGGATGGAGGCTGGACAGTCTGGGTGGATGTCCAGGAACCGCCCCTGGTCGCAAGCCAATCAGAGAAGACAATGCCAGCGAGACGTGAGCAAGGCTCAAGCATGGCCCGCATGTGTAAGATGTCACTGCGCGTGCCTGTAGCACCGGACCACGGGAGGAGCACTTGCTGCAGGGCCTCTTCAGGGGAGAATGGCATTGAGCCCCAAGGAACTCACCAGTGTGGGACCCGAGGCTGTATGCATGGGGCGCGGAAAGCCGAGAACCATTGCCGGAGCGGCTTAAGCCGGAGGTTGCGTGGGCATTTATCCTGGGGGGCTGGGGGAGTGGGGGATGGGGGGCAAGATTGGGCGCAGGCGACACACCCTTCGGTGGGGCTGGGCCACATGGGTTGGCTTTGTTGTGCTTTGGTTCGGCTCGGTGACCATGGAATGAAGATCAGAATGCAGCGATGAATGGAGAGCTCGCGGTTGACTCCATCTCCTGTCCCCATCCGCGGGCACGGGGACAGTGCTGCCGTTCCGCTTCAAGGCCGCCGCATGCCACACAGTGCAGCAGCCAACTGACAGCACCGTGTCAGTCAACGGCGGCGATGGGCCACTCACGGACACCACTAACCACTCCCAGATAACAAGTAGCATTCAGCGGACAGCAGTCGGTGGAAGGTGGTGCTCAACGAACACGCTTTTCACCATTAATTTGCAGCTGGCGCTAGCGGTTAGCATTAACTAGCGGCGGTTGGGCGTTAACCGACCGCGATGAGCAGTTCATTTAATACGCCAGTTTTTAAGGACCGGCATTGGTTTAACAAGAGGGAGAGATGGGCTTGGGGGGGGGGGGGGGGCAGGAGGCACCCCATCCTCAAACAAATGCGTAGCTTGGCCCCACAAGGCTAGGGGCGGGGAGTGGCAAATCCATTGCATGTGCCATTCCCTCAAGTACAGGGACAGATCGTGGGTTCACGGTGATAGCTTAGCGACGACCCCGGTGCACCGCTGCCACACTGTGTAGAATGGTTGCCACCGCATGACCATAGCTTAGGTCTACGGTTGTGATCAGGGACCTGTGCTTCACATTCACTGCTACACATTGTTTCCCTGTTACAGTGAAAGGCGCCTATGGACATGTTTCACTGACGAGCTTTTCTTTGTGCTGTCGCGTGCTGATGTGCTCCCGATGCCCCTCAGCTTACCGCGCAGCAATCCCTAGGGGGCAGGAGGGACAGCAATGGACAGGGAAGGAGCGTGCGAATGGGAGGCAGCGGCTACACAGGGGACGGCCTAGTCAGCCAGTCCCCTCGCCACCGGATGCCAAGGCAACCCCTGCTCAACCGGCATCAGGTGGGGGCTGTCTCCCGCAGCCCAGATGGGCTGTTTGCACAACACAGGATGGAGCACACCAGGGGCAGACCAGCCCGGGGGGGGATGGGGGGACGACAAGGGTACCCCACACCAACATCAGCAACCCACCCACGGGCACCCGTGTCCCCCCCACCCCACCCAGTGTGCCTCTTCCGTGCTTGTTCGCACACCAGGGGACAACGCCGCCTTCAACATCAAGAGTGGGACCCACACAGGTACCCGGCCATGGAGCCGCCTTCAACATCAAGAGTGGGACCCACACAGGTACCCGGCCATGGAACCTGCCATGATAGCTGGGGGCTGTGGTCCGGAGGTCCATGTATACACATCAAGAGCCGAAGGTACACATCAAGGCCCGTGGGTAAACATCAAGGCCTGTGGGTCCACATCGAGGCCTGTGGGTACACACCCACAGGCCTTGATGTGTACCTCTGGCCTTGATGTGTACCCACAAGCCTTGATGTGTACCCACAAGCCTTGATGTGTACCCACAAGCCTTGATGTGTATCCACAGCATTGACTCGACGCAGCACGCGAAGGGAAGAACGGGTCGTGTACAGAAACTGCAGCCCGACAGAATGTCACATAGGGGGCGGGGGGGGGGGGGTGCTCAGAGACAGAGATCTCGCGGGTCTCTTCTCTGCCGGTCCCTGGGCCTGCACTCCCGGCCAGGGGTGGCGGGCAGCACAGGCCCTTTGCTGTTGAATCCTCTGGGGTGCTCAGGGTCTGTGTCCTGGGCTGCCGCATCGCCGGCGATCCGTCGTGCAATCCCACAGGCTTTCGTTCCCCCCTCGGAGTTTGGCACCACCAAAAAGATGATCTACGCCAGCGTTGGGAACAAGCTGTCCATGCAGGTGTGCGGTTGTACGTGCTTTCGCCAGGGTACCACAAGGGGGGGGGGGGCCTTATGTGTTGGGCCACAACACCCCCCCCCCCTTTTCAGACCGCCCAACCCACACCAACAGTGAGCAATGAGCAACTACCGAGTTGCCCGCCAGCGGCGCCCACAACATTGTGTTTGGCTTCTGTGGACTGGGGCACAAAATTTTTGCCACCCCCCCCCCTCCTTTTTGTTGTGGTGAATGGCAAAAGGGGAGGTTGCCCCCCGGGCTTGTATTCATTGAAAATGGTCCGAATGAAATGGGGATTTCAAAAAATGCCCCAAAACCCGAAAAAAGATTGAACCCCCCCCCCCTCCCTCGGGAGCCCCATGGGTGTTGTGGTCCAGAGCCCCCCCCCCCCCCGTGGTATGCGCGTGCAGCTGGCAGATGTCACTCTTATTTTGAAGCATGTGCCTTTATGTGTAGTCTGCTTCTTTGATGCCGCCACCGAGTTGGCCCCCTCTCTGCACTTCGCCACGCAAGGTGTGGTCTACTCTCACGGCTACAAAGGTGGCGTCTCCTATTGGAACTGGCGCCGCTGGACAAAAGCTTTTATGCTCATTTTCTTTGTGCTCTGTTTGCCTAGTTTTGTGCTGTCTGTCCTTTCCATTTTGTTTTTGTGGTTGTATCTCAGCTTGAGCTTTTCAATTCCGTCATCCCTTTGCACCCACTGGCCGTGTATTCAGTAGCGGTGTTTGACTCAGGTTTCAGGGCTGTCTTTTAGGAGTGAGGAATGTCTTTTCGGGTTTTGTTTTTCGCAACAAGGACAGCCTGGGGTTGCGTGTGGCAGGATTGGTGGGTTGGCTGGAGCTTAATGCAGTTCATGGTCAACCAGCGGCGATTGGCCGGTAACCGAAAGCACTTCCTGACCGGCCGGTGCTCTGTTGGGGTCCAGGTGTGAGCCCAGCAGTTTTTTCTTCCACTGTTGGCGCTAGGGATAGCCCTGCTCAGGTACTATGCAGCTGTTGCAGGCCGGGTGCTTCAGTGGTTCCCGACCTGAAATGGCCTGCGAATACCTGCAGCTGCCCTTCGGTGACCTTGTACATGTTTGCCACGGCTGTGAGGTTTTTCTTTTTTTCTCCACCATCTGCCTCCAAGGCGTTGTATGTGTTGTGTGGTTCTGCGACCAACCGATCTCCACACACTTGTTTTAATTGCTGTGGTGCACTGGGTTTGCCCCCGTCAGTCCCCTCTGTTCCACTTCGTCCAACCCTCTGGGGCCTGCACTCCGCTCGTTCCACCGACGTGCACACAACATGTGATCTGCATGCACCGGCAAGGGAGTGCTGGGGAGCCATATGCAGGATTTGAAGAGATTGCAGGGGTAGCAGAGTCCTCGAATGAGGCAGAGCAGAGAGCAGTGCAGGGCAGTGGGAGCTGGGGTTTGACTACCCCAGAGGAGCGCAGGCCATGGACGCCAGTCAGCCCGGAGTTAGGCCGCTGTGATGCAGTGCTTTGGGCGGGGGCAAAAAAAAGAAAAACGCAACCTCCAGCAGACTGACTTTGGTTCGCAAAGCCGTCCCCCCAGTGGCATCAAGAGCGGGTTCGCTCGGAGGTGCATGACTGTGGCACACAGTGGCGCCACCCAGGGTGCCCTTGACTGAAGGTGGGCAAGACCCTGGCTCCCCGACACGCCCCCAGATTTACGGTCGCCTGGGCATTTCCACCCGCACGACGGTCAGCCAGCGGACCACAGTAATAAGCACTGCGCATGCGGCTGGGGACAGACGATCGCTTGTCTTCATGTGCAGACTGCAGTCGAGCTGGTGAAGGCCACGACACTGACATCTTTGCCTGAGCCCAGTATGTGGCCGAATGTACTCGCAATGTGCAGGGGGGCATGCTGATATATGTGGCCGTTGCTTTCCGGCGCGAGGCAGTAGTGCATGCAGCACTGGTTGCCGGAGCATGGCTCTCCACTGAATCAACTCCTGCCTCCCCCCCCCCCCCTCCAGGAAGGCCAGTACAGCAAGCAAGCAATGGAGGGACAGGGGTCCGCGGTGAGAAGCCAATGGGCGCCACCAGCTTCAGACAGCAGTCCATGGACGCGTCATGCCCCCCAGTGGGAGCGGTGGGGTGGGGTGGGGATCCCAGACTCACCCCCCATCCCCCCGAACCCCCTCCCCCTCAGTCATTGGGCTAAATTTTCCTCCGTGCCCTCGGCGCAAATTTTCGTTGCTGCATACACCATTGTCCCTTCTTTGGGCTATGTGTTGCAGCCACGGTTTTGAGGCAAGTGGGTGCAGGCATCATATCCGTGGAGTCGTCTGGATGTGGAACCCCCAGTGTCGAACATGGGATGGCAGCTATTGGTTGCTGGGCGAATGCAGTTGTGGGCTGGGTAGAAAAAAATCTTGCCTGTGAAATTGTGTGGGTCAGTGGGGGTTGGGGAAGGGGGTTAACCCTCCCTGCCTCCCTGGAACGCCGCTCACCCCCAACCAGTACCAATTTGCATTGTCATCCAGTCCCACACGTTTTGAAGTTCTGAGCCTTTTGAGTGGTTGCAATCCAGTAGCTCTTGGTAGGTGGCTGTATGAAACAGGGTAAGTCAACCGAAACTTCTTTGCACATAGGCCCCCCCCCCCCCCCCGAACATACCCTAACACACAGCGGCATCCCTCCCTGTGAGTCGTTCCCAGAGTCGTGCTTGGCAGCCTCACAAGCCACTGACCATACACAACCCGAAACCACAGCGCCAATCCGCCCCTGCTTTCCCTAACCTTCTTCTCAAAGGCAAAGTGCCCGGAAATGCTGTGCACCACTGATGTGTAACGCCTGGTGATCAGGAACCCGACTGCAAGGAGAGGGGGAAACTCAAAGGGGCGAGAGGCGTCCCGCCCAGCATGCACTAGGAAACAAGAGGCCAAAGGACGCAAGCGTGGTTGCCAAGGGGCCTGAAGCAGCAGGGGACGCCCGCCCCGCTCTCACCTGCCAGGAACACGACCAAATCTTCCGTACAATCCCCTCCCCTTGGGAGGAGGTAGAAACGGACTGTGCCAACAGCATGCACGGGGGGCACTTTTTGTGGAGCTCGTGCCCGTGAGGAACTGGGTTCGATTCTGTTTATCCGCAGTTCTCTGTCTTTGACTGTGGTGTGTGGCAGTGTAGTAGCGCACTATTTTCCAGCTCCGGGTGGTCGGGCGTGCTGTGTCGGTGCGTGGCCCCCCTCTTGGTCGGGCGTGCTGTGTTGGTGCGTGGCCTTCCTCATGGTGGGGCGTGCTGTGCTGGTGCACGGCCCCCTCATGGTCGGGCGTGCTGTGTCGGTGCGTGGCCCCCCGCGCGGGGGGGGGGGGGGGGGTATGGGCACCTGTCAAACAAGCGTTTTACAACGCGTCGGGGCGTCGTACCGGGTGTTGCAAAACGATGCGTCGCAAAGCGCCGTGAGCTACTATTGGCGCGTAATATTACGACGCTTCATACTGCGACGGGCAAACAGACCTATGCACCATTCTTTGAAGGGGGCGCTTCGGGCCCCATCCTTCCTTTTGTGTCTGGGCGTCTGCAACATTGGCACACTGTACACCATCTGTGCGCCGTGTCTACGACTGGAATGTTACGACACGTGCGTCGTCAACCGCCGTACTACGACGCGTCGTAAAACCCCTGTTTTTGACAGGTTTGGGGGCATGGGGCCCAAAGCACCGCAGACCGCTTCACGCATCCAGTGTCACGCCCCGGGTCGATGTTGATGCAGTGCCGGAGGACGATTTTCTTGCCAGTTTACCCGATGGCCAGTGGGTGGGCGCCTCCTTGCCCCCCCCCCCCCCACCTCCCCCCCCCCATTTGATAACTGTGCCCCAGGCCAAAACGTGGACGCCTGCCCTTTTCCTCTCACCCCCCCCCCCCACCCGTTGGTACGGTCCAGTTACACTCGGGATGTGCCACGTCGCACGCCCCAACTGGGGGGAAGCCTCCAAACTGTTGGCAGGTGATGCAGAGGGATGCAACACATGGACTCTGCATGTGCCATGAGCTGCTTTGCCTCTTTTTCGTTGCATTGCCGAGCACCAGACAATGCAAGTGAGACAGATACCCTACGCCCGGGGGGGGGGGGGTGCGCTTGAAGTTGGGGGGGGGTCCCCCTTCGTTCTCACTGCTTTTATCTGTTGCCAACGGCCCCCCAAACCTTTGTGCAACCGCCAGTATTTGCCCCCACAACCGCTCCGGTCGCCAGTAACCGCTTTTGCAGTCGCTCTGTCACCCCCCCCCCCCCCGGCCTCCCTCCCCCTCAAGCGCATCCCTGGGGGGGGGGGGGCAGAGGGTGCTGCCTGCCTGTGTCCATACTGCGGGTTCCCTTCGAAGCGTGCACGCATGCCGTTTGCTGTCCACAGTCCTTAAGGCCGTGAATGCCAGTAAAGCCGCCGTGCAGGAGCGTGTTGGGGCGACCGCGGCGCCAGACCCATTCATCCCCCCTCCAAACTTCGCACCTCCTCCACACATCAACAACGCCCCGGATGCTGCGGAAGGCCGGCCAAAGCCAGCGACCAGCGCAGCCGCAGCTGCCCGCCAGAAAGCAGCTGCGGCATACGAGGCCGCCCAAAAGGTTCCATGCTGCATTGCTTCGTTGGCGTGCGCTTGAAGGAGAGGGCCACAGGGCACACGCTTGTAAAACCTGTTGGGAACGCGGTTGGGGGAGGCGGCGGTTACAAAACCGTTGCAGCCGCGGTCGGAGTTGGAGGGATGCGGTTGGAGCGCAACCGACAGTTGGTCGGTTTGTACCGTAGTCAATCTTGCCGGTACTGTACTCAGCCTCGCCGTTGGAGCATTGTTGGGCTGATGCGGCCTTTACCTACACTTCGTTGGCCTTTTGTGGCCACAGCCCCGCTGCACACACGCGTCCGAGGTCCCACGGATTGGCCCCTCCCCACACACAAGGGACCACGGGCCACAGTGCCGAGCCACCCTGCTTTCCCCCCCGAAGGCAGACTGCCTGGAAGTGCTGCTCGGTGATCCGGCCGCCCCGGGTCCTGTGTTACGTTCCCCACATCATTCTGTGGTGGTGGGCACCCTCCACAGTCATGGGCATGGCTGAGTGTGACGCATGCCGGCGCCGGCGTGAGAGGGACGCCCAGGGGCAGCAGCAGCACCTGTGAGCAAGGATGCATTAGAAGGGAAGGGACCTCAGAGGCGACGCGGCCCCAGAAGCAGTTCGATAGGCGGTTGGAGGGGGCTGCCAAAGGCGGTTGGGGCGGTTACTGTCGGTTACAAATGCAATTGAGTCCGGCACTTGCCGTCAGGGAGACACCAGCTGGGCATATCCTGGGCGTACTGGAGGGGGGGGAGGGGGGGACCTGCCCCCATTTCCAATGCATCCCTGCCTGTGAGCAGCGGGACACCTCTCCCACTATCGCCAATCAAAATATGTACCACCCACCGGCTATGGACAAGCAATGTAGACAGTTTCCTCCCCAAACCCCAAACCAGTGCGTACTGCCGCATACTTCCTCAGCCCCCCCCCCCCCCCCACACGAAGGCTCCCGAACCCAAAACACCGCACAAAAGACATGGCACTGGACAGTAGTTGTATTGCACGGCACCCAGCCTGCCTTCCTGAACGCCCCCTCCCCACCACCGGCCCTGCGTTGATTCCCCACATTTGGGGGGAGGCGGGGATGAGCACCCTCCGAATTTCACTGTCTTGGGAATGACGTTTTGTGAAGCGTTGCCGGCGCCGGCGAGGGATGCCGCAGGGGCAGAAGCAGCGCTTGTGAGCAGAGGCACAGCAATGCCACTCACATCCAGTAAAAATGCTTTTCCCCAGTGGTTTGGGATTATCAGTTGCCCCCTAAAACCCAAACCAGCGCGTACATCTGGAAGGACTAACCGGCATACTTTCTGAGCTTTTTTGGGACCCCCCCCCCCCATGCTCCTGCCCCCCCCCCAAATGCTCCAGCTCTGATGCCCCTCCAGCTCTGATGCCCCCCCCCCTCCCAATGCTCCAGCTCTGATCCCCCCCCCCCTCCCAATGCTCCAGCTCTGATGCCCCCCCCCCCCAATGATCCAGCTCTGATGCCCCCCCCCCCCCCTCCCAATGCTACAGCTCTGATGGAGTCCACAGAGCCAGGGTGCAGAAAATGGGCACCAAGGCCTATTGTCCTCCAGGCTGTACCACAGCACTGACTGGGGTAAGCTGTGCACGCACGTGAGTGAGAGGATGGAGGTAAGGATGGAGCTCGTTCTCCAATGCTCTCTCCAATGCTAAGAGGGAGGCCTCAGTGCTGTGTTGCCCCGAGCATCTGGCTTCTCTCCCTCTCCCTCTCTTGAGAAAGGTGTTCCTCAAGAACGGCCCTCTGGGCCAGCGGTTGATGGCCAATCGCCGGCGGTTACAACCGTGCGCCACTGGTCAATGCTGACCGCGGGCGGTGCCAGCTGCCAGAAAGTAATGGCAACAACCAAACGTTTGTCTATTAAGCACCGCTTACTGCCACTTGCTGTCAGTGGAATGCTACTTGTTATCTGCAATGGTCAGTGGTCTGTGTTGACTGGCGCGGCGCTATCAGTTCGCTGCTGCACCGGTGACATCTTTGGTGAGGGGCACCGAAACAGCCCCCCCCCCCCTTTTTGATAACTCGTGTTTCTTGCAACTAAATGAAACAGGAAGTCCTGCATATTTTTGATTCTTGTGATTGCACATGAAAATTGTACTCAGGAGCCTAAACCACATTTATAAAACCGCGTGTTCAATTGATATCATTTGTGTCAAAGTTAACAATTTTTTTATTTGCCGATGATAAAATAACTAAGTTGGCTTGTGTTTGATGTTTTGGACGGTCCTGCCTCCATCAAGGGACAGAGGGGTCAATCAGAATCGGGCCACGCTGCCCAGGCTTACCGCCGTGTCTTAGCCCGTCCCAGTCCCAACGCTCCGATGCGTTCCGGTGAATGCCTCTGCTGTTGTGTGTTGTCGCAGGCTCAAGCGACTCAGCCACCCCCCGTCGCACCAACAGCAGCCCCGCCAGCACCAACAGCAGCCCCACCCGCGCCAAGCGGAGGTTCTGGGGAGTTCTTTCCTTCTGCCGAATACGCCGGATCTATGGGGCCGGATTTTGTCTTTCAAATGGGACCTAAGGTCGTCGATGCCACGCGTGTCTGATGCGCCAGTGCCGGGGGGGGGGGGGGCGTGCGAGAGGCCCGGGGGGAAAGAGCCTTGCTGCACCGCACATGTTTGCGGCATGTCGGGACGCTAACAATTTACTGATCCATGTGTCTTTTGGTTGACGATCCCCATCATTTTGTCCCATGGTATTGTAGGCAGGGCTCCCTTTAACAACCCGGCACCACTGGGGGGGGGGGGCATCCCCCCCCCCCCTTAACGGATTGGGCCGAATGTTGTTCCGGGCCTTCGGCCAATCAAAATTTTGGCGCTGTCAGTGCCTCTAAAAACTCAGCACCACTGGGGGCTGGGGGTGGGCGGGACTGGGACCCCCCCACCCCCCTAAAAGGAGCCTTGCTTGTAGGTCACTGATGAACCATTTTGTCTGTGCTATGTGCTGATCATTGCGCACTTGCCAAGGGGCCTTGACGCGGACATCCTCCCGGGGGGGGGGGGGGGGACAAGCTCCAGGTGCAGATTCTCGGGCTTGCGGACGCTTCACGCGCAGGCGTTGGAGCGAAAGGGGTGGTCACAACAGTCGACCGGTCTTGGGCCACGCTGCCGCGTTTCCGTGCGCATGCGTCCACCCCTGCAGCGGTACTTCGCCTGCGTCTGTGCCCAAGTGTCGTTCATGTGAAGGCCCAGCGGCCCAGCGCAGTCTTGTTGAACATGTCAAGGCAATCTTTTTCAAAATCAAGATGTTGAGAACCACTCACAAAACGGCTGAAGAGCCGATTTGGTTTTTCATTTACCACAGGAGGAGGAGCAGTGAAGCTGCAATGCCGCACTTTTAAGCCATTCCACTTCATGGCAATACGGCACAATTGGATTGCCACACCATACTCTTCCAACAAGAACCCAGCAGGCTCATTGACATGCTGGAAATCCTCCCTCAGCCGCGTTTCGAGGGGCTCGCAGACCCTTCTGCTGAAGTACTGGCCCCATCTTATACCTAAGGGTTTGCTCTCCCTGGGGGGCATTTTGTGATGGGGTAAAAGCCGACCCATTCCGGGTAAACCTGCCGTAAAAGTAGCGCGCACCGAGGCACGGATGCTCCCCCTGAGTCGGACGCAGGACGCAGCTAAAGAGGGGGTCCTCGCAGAGGGTGCGCGTGGTCACCCCGAATACCAACGTTTGTTTTTGGTGGAGGCCGTTCCGCAGGAATGCCGGACAGTGACAACGTCTCCAGCACAACAAGCAGTGGGCATTGCTGCCTGAAGACTACTCGTTCAAACATCCCGGGTTTCTGCTGAGCTCCGCGGGTGGCACATGGTGCAGGGCTGACTCCTACCAAAACGGCGTGCTCCTGCCGGACAGTAGTGGCACGGCTGGTTGAGGCCCGTGTCGCGCTGACCCCCTGCTCGGTCTGCCAACAGGGACTTGGGTATTACCACAAGCCGGCAGCCAACAAGCCCGCCACATCCACCAGCACGACAGTCATGCCTCCTCCTGACCAGCCTTCACCAACGCTGGCCCCTCCCCTTCCCGCTGCGGCAACCTCCCCTGCACCCACCCTCACAATGCCAGCGGACAAGCCTACAGCAGGTGTGTGAGAAGTGGTCCCACCGTGCGCACTTTGCACCCCCTGCCCACTGCCCACTGTCAACGCTACGCAGTGCACACAGAGCACTGTACACACCGCATTTCAATTTTTCAGTCTGCAGACTTAACAGTTCAGTGCCCAGACTTCAGTCCTTGACAGAAAACCATTCAGACCAATTTTTTTTCATGTTGATTTTCTGTTTTTGTGTAGTTCTGTTGAGCAGCAGCTAAGGATAGCATTGGCTGTCAGCGCCCACAGTGGCAATTAATACATGCTTTGCACCCTGCACACCCTGCACACCCTGCACACCCTGCACTCTGCACGTCAAGGAATCTGACTGCTCTACGTCCGCGCTTTGCGTATGTACTCATTCCAGGGTTGTCAGCTCAACTCTGGTATGGCGAGTCCGACTGCGGAACACTGTGTGTGCTTCCTGTGGATGGCCCCAAGCCCATGGTCTTGCGGCCCTGCGGGGGGGGTGCCATCAAGGCTGAGTAAGTGTGCCGGTTGGAACTTACTGGTGCATGCACTGGTGTGAGTTTTTGTAATGAATTCCAGGAAGGGGAAATTTCCGGGCAGGATCTATTTCATGTGGGAATTTTTTCCCCCAAATGGCCGCGAAATGAACCGCATGAAATCAGCAACCTCTGTAGGGCAGGGCAGGCCCCTCCTGTCTGGCGGCGGTGGGCAGGTACCATTGCAGTTGCCGGCATTGATGCGGCTGTTTCTTTGCTTGCTTGAGAGTGAGATGTCGCCGACGGTGTTTGTGAGAGAATGGAGCCACGAATTTCAACATTTTTCACTGAGCCTGCCCACCTGAGCTCACGGATGGATCTGAAGCTGACAAATTCCAACGGCAGCGCTCCATACTCAGCAATCGCCCGTCCTCATCGCTTCTGAATGTGAACACTGAATACTGAACACTTCGTCGCGTGACAAGGGCAGGTTGGGGATCTGGTCCCAGCGGCCCACAACCCCCCCCCCCCTCTCCTCCCCTCCAGCAGCCAACGGTTTGAACAGTGCCCCGCAAGGCCGTCAATCACCAGCGCCAACGCAGCCAACAAACACAGCAGGTCTGCCTTGGACCCACCCACCCCTGATATCCATGTGCACTCTGACCGCCCTGTCCCCTCAGCCACTTCCGCTTTGTGGGTGATGCACAATCACGTGTACATCCATTCGGTCTGCCTCCGCAGTGCATCAGTGTTGCTATCGGACTGGCCCTGCACACGTGTACCAGCTGGATGGCAGCTGCTGGTAGGGCTGGTAGCTCTGGAGCGTTGCTGGCCAAACCGAGCCTCTGCACTTTGTGCAGGAACCTCTGAAACAGGCCCAGCACGGAGTGCGGGACAGCCATTGCTGCTATGCCTTGTGCGGCTTGGAGGCCCGGCGCCCAGCCACTTTCGGGGGCCTGGGAGACTGCGCAGACGAGGAGGCCTGCTCCGCAGCGCTCCACGTGGCCACTTCCGAAAGAGAGACTTGCTGCCGTGGGGCCTCCTAGCAGGGGCCATGTGGACGGCAGCTCACGTGCAAGGCCATCGCTGGCGGGACACAGCCAGCTTCCCACACTGTCGCGCCCCCCACGAGGATGAGGCCCACATCCTCTGGGACTGCCCAGAGTGGGAGGCCACGCAGGCCGAGTGGCAGCCGAGGATGCTTTGCGCAGCTGCAGAGCTGCTGCAGCTGCTCCCCCCCCGAGAACAGTGGCCGGTTGCGGCGCGAGCCTGATGCCGCTGAGCCGTTGGATGCGTCCCTGTACCGTCTGCACGGCATGCACTTGGCGGTACCCACTGTGCTCATGGTCGCTTGCCAGGCGGGCCAGCCAGGTCCGGGAGACACGTTGTTCCTGCAGCAGTTGCTGCAGGAATTGTGCCCCGGAGGTACGGGGGTGTACCCGTGGCAGGCTTTCTTCGGCCCCCTGCTGCACATGCCGCTAGTGCCACCCCTCCGCCTCAGGCTGGAGTCCCCTGGGATGGCTTTGGGAGCTGGCCTTCGCCCAGGACTTGGTGCGCTGGGCAGAGGTGCTCAGCTGGCAGCATGGACCGGGGGATGTCACGCGGCCAGAGCTGGCCCTCGACTACGAGCTGTACGAGGGGCAAGCGCTGCTGGCGTCCCCGCACCACAAACTGCGGGGCATGCAGCTCCCTCTTGGGGAGCAGGCACGGGTGCCGCTAGCCATGCAGCTCATGCAACAGCACTTGTCAGCAGGCCGGTTGCTGCAGGGGATGCCGTCTGACTGATGCTCATCCCGCTAGAAGTGTGGTACTGCACTAGGCTATGGGCTCAGCTGTACTTTGCGGCTCGCGCTGCAATGATGCCACGGCTGCGGCGCTTGGCGCTCCACTATTTAGGAGTCTCGGCTCAAGTGCCTCCGGGCACCGGCACGACTCTGGCCCGGCGGAGCGGAACGCTTCCTCAAGGACTGCCTTCCGAGGCCAACGGAGGTGGGGGGCGGCTTTATTCCCCTACGCTTGCCGGCTGCGGCGGGAGGAAGGGCCCAGGGTGGGCCGCGCGGTGATGTAGTGGCCATGGTGCGGTGCACCCCGGGTCCCTGCCCTGCCCCTACACCCTCCATTGCCCACTCTGTTGGTGGTGTAGGATGGGGGCATGGCTGCCCGCCCCATCCCCCCTCCTTGGTGGCCCCTACTGCACCTGTGCACGAGAGATGCACTGAAAAACCACCAGCAGCCTCGGGGCCATGGGCACCTCCCGAGGGGGGGGGGATTGTTGCTGCCCCCATGTCATCTACTTGGTGAGCAGGCAGGCAAAAGGGGTGGGTGGGTTTGAATAGGGGCTGGTTCGGAGAGGATGGGCTAGGGGGTTGCTCCCCCCGTTCTGAACAACACGGGCCGTTGCGGCACGCACAGCGCTGCGCGTGGAGTGTCGCGCGCAGTGCGGCACAGGTTGGTCTTCTAGAGCCAAAGCCCGGGCGGCCGCGGGCCAAGATGCCGGGGAAGCGCGGGCCCAATCCGCCGCGTGGGGCGCTATGGAAGGGGGGGGGGGTTGCCTCCGAGGCTGGCTACGCCCAACCCAGCCACACCGACAGTGCATCGACCCTTGCTTTGTGCTCCTGCAGAAGCAAAACCCGGTATCATGGCCCCTGCCTCATGCCTCAGGGGGGCTGGTGGCTGGCCTTGCCGGCGATGCCCATCATGGCCCGCCCTAGCTGCCAATGGCGGTCATGGGAGGGCGCACCATGCTCCAAGTACTGCGCTCCCACTCACCCCTTGCCACCTGCAACAAGCATGCCCCTCACATGGCCAAGGTGAACTGACGATGTGCTTATGTGTTCAGCCTCAACAGCTACAAACTCGAAATTTCCAAAACTAATGTTTCGATATTGTGACCACTCAAACCGATCAAATGTTCCGGACAAATTTTCTGTTACCTATTTTTGTGTTGTTCCCCATTGGCTCTTGGATGCTAGGCGGGATTCATTTCCAAGGGACTGATGCACGAGCCTCAACAGCTCAAACTAGTCACAAAAATAAGTGTACTACCCTAAACCTAACCTAACCCTATCCCGTGGGGAGCCACATAGTGGCTCATAGCGCCATCTAGCCAAGGCCATGGGCCCTTCAAAGGTACGTGCCCCACCCTCTCCGAGATGCCTTGCTGAAGGCAATAGAGTTTTCCCGACCCGTATTGCTTGATGAAGCATGCATCAGCTCCATGGATAGGGGACCTTGACTACTCTGAGAAGTGACAGTCCCATATAGTTCAACTCATTCATGCGAACCACATGGGTTGGCTTTCATGGCTCTCCGTCTGATGTACCAATGCCAAACATGGACATAAGATTGACGTAAGTATCAAGGTGGGGATGGAAAGGGGGGGGGGGTGACAGCTGTGACTCTGCTCACAAGTGTTGCTTCTGGCCCTTGGCGTCTTTCCTATGCAGGCGCCAACATGCTTCACACTCAGTCTTTCCCAGCAAAGTTTGGACGGTGCACACCACCAACCACTACTACCAATGTAGGAAGTATAACACAAGGCATGTGTGGGGGCGGGGGTTCGCGTACCCGGACCGACATTTTGGAAATTGTCCCAGGTTGGCCGGTTGTGCTAACTCTTTTCACACAGTAACCCCTAATACCTGTACCGTTGCTCCTTGCAACACATTACACAATGGGATTTTGCACTGAGATACGCGTTGTTCGTGGACTACAGTACAAACGCCATCAGGTCTTGGGGATGCAAAACACGCAACACTGATATACGCTGCTTTTCTCCATAGCCATCTTATCATTTCATCAACAACATAACATAACATAACAGCAGTTTTCCACAGTGGCTTGGGTCAAGCAATGTAGATCATTTCCTCCTTAAAATCCGAATCAGTGTTTGCACTTTGAAGTGCCAACCGGCACACTCACTCAGCCTTGATGGACCCCCCACCCCCCCACACACCAGTGCAATTTTCACGCACCAACTTGCATCGTTCCTTCCCAGTCCTTTTAAGGTCATGTGCCTTTGAGTGGCTGCAATCCAGTAGCTCTTGGTGGGTGGCTGTGTTACACAGGGTAAGTCTACCAAAGGCTCCGCCCATACCTTCTCTGAACCCACCTTACTTGGGCCTCATCCCCCTCCCCCTCTTCCCCCTCCCCGTCACCCCCTGGCGGTTTTGGGCACCTTATTTGTCCAGCCCAACATTGCGATCGGCGCCAGAGGTGCCGCGTACGGGCAGTATTAGAATGGCCGCACACCATAGGAGGAGGGGGGGACCCACCCCCCTCCAGACCAAAGTGACCATAGAGGGAAAAAACGAAATTTACAATTGGGAAAATCTTGCTGGGCTGTTTTTGGTACACAAACTTTTGGCCCCCCCCCCCCCTTCCCCCCCTTCTAATACTTCCCTGCCGTGGACTGTCATCGACAGCGACCTGTGTGTGCGGCTTGCCTTTTTGGATGACGCAGGGGTCATGCAGTCACAGTCCCGAGCAAAGTGTAAGTGTTCGTGTAAGTGTGTGAGTGTGACTGTGGGTGTTAAGAAGTGCAAGCGTACGTGCTGCAAGGCGTATGTGTTAGTGTGTGCGCAGTTGTGGACAGCTGCGATGCGGAAGGGAATGGATGGAGGGCAACCATCGCCGTCAATGTATTCAGGCATGGTTTTGATCGACCCCAGGGCCTCGCCGAGAGCCAGCGCTCGACCTGTATGTGCCTGCTGTCGTCCCGCTCAGTTGTGGTTTTCGGTGCGCTTGTAGCGAATGCCTGTGATTTGGACGGTGGCGCGCCTTCACGGTGCGTCGCGCGTGCACTCCGTGGCTCGTTCTGGTTCCTTGCGGTGGTGTACTGTGCAGCAACTCGAGAGATTGCGTTTGCCATCTGCAGGAGGCCAATCCAGAGCTGACAGAGCTATCTCAATTATCCCTCCAAGCGCAAAAAGCCCTGCAACAGCCAGCGCATCCACTGCATGCAATGCAACCCATGCATCCAATGATGCAGCAAATGCAGTTTATCCCGCAATCGATCCCCCAACAACAAGTAATGCCGCAACCCCAAGTCCTGGCACCCCAACAACAAGTAATGCCGCAACCCCAAGTCCTGGCACAACCAGGGATGCTGCCACCGGGGATGATGATGCAACCCGTGATGCCACAGGCACAGCCGCAGCAGCCCATGTACGGGCAACCCATGCCGGGGATGTATGACCAATCGGGGATGGGGTACGACCCCATGATGATGCAGGTGTGGGCATGCCTGTGCGACCAGGGCTGTTGGATTGGGTCGCCGGGTGCGGACGAGCGGGCCTTAAGGACGTCTACGATTTGCGTTTTTGTTTGCTCCTGCATTAGCCAGGGACCGCTCTAGTCGCCGTCAAACTGCCACGGATTCCCCTCCAACCGCCGTCGGTTACCTCCCCATCGACGCGCCAAAGGCACCCCAAAGTGTTGTTTGCCAACGGGAGGCTGTGCGGAATCCTCCCACCCCCCCCCCCAAATGTGCCCCCGTGATGCTCAGTTCTTACCGGAGAATTCAGAGATGCATGAGAGACAGGGGGAAAGTGCACCTGCTTCACCCTCCGGTGCAGCTGCATCGTTGACCCCCACCCTCCCTCTAAATTGCACTGGCCTGGGAATGACTGCATGTGAAGCACTGCCGGCGCCGGCGTGGGAGGGACAGCAGGCACCTGTGAACGGCAAGACCAGTGTCCCACTGCGCACTCTCACCTCCCAAAAATGCTCTGTCCCCATGGCTTGGGGCTTGACGGAATAAACCGGACATGGGTGCGGCTGACACACTGGCCCGGTGGAGAAGCGGCCGGCTGGCCGACTGTCCAGTTCATTCCGGTAAACCCCCACCCCCCCTACCAACAAACCCCCTCCCATTTACCGGTGCACCACTCCAAGGCGGTCTAGTCTGTAGACGCGGTCTGCTACAAGTAGACGCCGTCTGTTAATTGTAGACACTGTCGGCATGTTGCAGATGTGAAGTGCCACTATTAGGGAAGGGGGCCAAAGGCCCCCTTCCAAACAACAGGCCGCTCACGTCGTTTACCCATGAGCGGAGCGCCGAACAGGGGGTTGTCGGAATGAATTGGAGGACGGGGGTTGTTGGTAGGGGGAGTTACCGGAATGACCTGCACAGCCTGCCGGCCGGTTGGGCAGCCGACTGTCCGGCCGGACAGTCGCTGAGCCAGGCCAGTGGGCCGACTGTCCGCTGAGCTGGTATGTCCGCTGAAGACCATGTCCGGTTGAATCCGGCGAGCTATGGCTTGGGACAAGCAATGCACGCAATTTCTTCACCCAACCTCCAACTGGTGCATGCACCCGGAAGTGCCAACTGGCACACTTTCTCTGCATCCATGGAACCCTCCTTCTTCGAGCAATTTTTTTTGGCCACAACATCTTTGTCTCCAAATCATCAGTGGAGCAATTGCCTTGAGGTATGCACGTTGGGCCGCCCCTTGCCCCCGAAGCACCTTCCCCAGGGGGGCTCTGCTGGGGCGAGGTCCCCTTGCTCGGGTTGCCCCATCGCACCCTCTTTGGATCTGGCACCCCATGGGCTTTAGGGAACATGTTTCCTTGCCATGCACCGGGGGGGTTTGCCATTAAGGCTGAGGAAGTGCGCCCGTTGGATTTGTCTTCACATCGTTGGGTGCAACAGTCTGTTGTCGGGCGTACCAGACAAGCACAGGGGGCGGGTTTCAGGGCCCCAATAGCGAGCCACCCCCCTCCCCCCCAATGCCAAGAAGAAAAACAGCGAGCCCACATGCTGTGTTGCACAGCAGAATCCTCCCACAGCACCGCCCTGAACCCCCCCCCCCCCCGGCGGCAAATCACCTCGAAGAGGGTTGTTAGATCAAGCGCAGGTGCGTACGCCATATACCCCCCCTTTTTTGGGGTCATTCGCGTACGATACCTCGAGGTATGGTACCGGATGTCCAACCCCTTGTAAAATCATCATTTTAGGGGCGAAAGTGATCCCCCAATGAATTTTTTGTTTTTGACTCTTTTAGCCCCCCGTACCCGGGTACCCCTTTTTGGGGGGGTGGGGGTGGGTGGGGGGGGGTGTCGGGGGGGGGGGTCAAAACTTCTTTGCGTATTCTAGGTGCTGTGTGTGGATTTGGACCCAGGTCCGGGGCAACTTTTTTCTTGTACATGGACCCCCTAACCCATGGCGGGGGTCCCGGGTCCGAACTCCCGGTGCCCGCGGTCGCCCCCCCCTTATGGGCCCTTGCTAGTGAGGACTTAGCCGTTTTCACACTCGATAAGGTTGTTTAGTGACACCTGCAAAGTTTTTCCAAAATTCGACTTTTTCGGAAACCCTTCTGTCGCCCTTGGGATGGGTTTGGGTGATGATTTAGTGACAATACGGGTACTTGAGCACCCATGGGGACCCGCGTAGTGGCCGCCAAGCCCATATAACCCGAGCCACGGCCCCCCCAAAAGCCCCGAAATTGCCGTTGTGTAGTGTATTTAGTGACACCTGCAAGATTTCCAAAATTCGACTTTTTCCAAAACCCTTCTCTCGCCACTGGGATGGGTTTGGGTGATGATTTACTGACAATATGGGTACTTGAGCACCCATGGGGACCCACATAGTGGCCGCCAAGCCCATATAGCCCGAGCCACGCCCCCCCCAAAAGCCCCGAATTGGCCCTATTTGCCCCTATTTGGGCACAACCTGCTTATGCAGTTTTTCACCCTCGGCAGCTCAAAAATGGAAATCACCTCGCAGAGGTTGTTAGATCAAAGCCAGGCAGGCGTATCTATGGGGAAAACGCCACATACCCCCCATTTTTGGCCTTTTTGGGCCTATTCGCGTACCCTACCCCAAGGGGTTGAATTGTTAGTTTAACCCCTTGTAAAATCATTATTTTGTCCAATAAATGCATCCCCCAATGAGTTTTTGGTCCGGACCCCCCCAGACCCCCCCACTTGAAACCCACTTTTTTAGGGTTTTCAGGGAGGGGTGGGGGGGGGGGGTCAAAAATGTCCAAAAAAATGACCCCCCCTTTTTTGGGCCGAAAATCATGAATCTTTTGGTTTTTTTCGATTTTGAGCCGAAAAAGTGTTTCCGGGTCCCGACTCTATGGGGTTTGTATGGGGCGGAGTGGGACGAGCGCTTATGCAGTTTATGCCTTTTTCAGCCATTTTTGCTATGTTGGCGGTTTTGGCAACCTCGGTGACCCCGTGGTACCCACTCTGAGGGGTGCGAGTGGGGATGTTGTGACAGTATATGCCTACTAGGATACGAAAGGACGGTTTTTGCAGTCTCTAGCCTTGCCTAGGGCCGTTCACAACCCGTGCCAAAGACGCGAAATGACTGTTTGCACCAATAATGGCCTAGTGAATGGGCCAGTCACAACCTGCTTGTGCAGTTTTCACCCTAGGCAGCTCAAAAATCGAAGTTTTCGAAACTTGTTTTTTTCATGTTGTGACCACCCAAAATGACCATCCAAGGTATGTAAAGCATGTTTTAGGCCGTATTTGCGTGTTTTTCATCCTATTTGGGTATTACGTCTGGGGGGGGGGGGGGTCTCCCAAGGGATTGGTACACAACCTGCGTATGCAAGTTTTCACCCTGGGCAGCTCAAAAATTGAAGTTTTCGAAACTTGTTTTTTTGATATTGTCACCACATAAAATGACCATCCAAGGTATGTAAACCATGTTTTAGGCGGTATTTACATGTTTTTAACCCTATTTGGGTATTGGCCGCACGGGGGGGTGGGGGGGGGTCTCCCAAGGGATTGGTACACAACCTGCTAATGCAGTTTTTCACCCCGGGCAGCTCAAAAATGGAAGTTTTTGAAACTGGTTTTTGTGATATTCTGATCACTCAAAATGACCATCCAAGGTATGTAGAGCATGTTTTAGGCCGTATTTACGTATGTCTCACCCTATTTGGGTATTAGGTCCCGGGGGGGGGGGGGTCTGCCAAGGGATTGGTACACAACCCGCTTATGCAGCTTTCCACCCTGGGCAGCTCAAAAATCGAAGTTTTCGAAACCTGTTTTTTTGATATTGTCACCACTTAAAATGACCATCCAAGGTATGTAAAGCAATTTTTAGGCCACATTTATGTAGTTTTTACCCTATTTAGGGTGTGTGTGGCTTGGGGTAGAATCTCTGCGAGGTGGACTTGCCGAAGGCAATAGAATCACCTCGCAGAGGTTGTTAGATCAAAGCCAGGCAGGCGTATGTATGGGGAAAACGCCACATACCCCCCATTTTGGGCCTATTCGCGTACCGTACCCCAAGGGGTTGAATTGTTAGTTTAACCCCTTGTAAAATCATTATTTTGTCCAATAAATGCATCCCCCAATGAGTTTTTGGTCCGGACCCCCCCAGACCCCCCCACTTGAAACCCACTTTTTAGGGGGGGGGTGGGGGGGGGTGGGGGGGGGGGTCAAAAAATGACCCCCCCTTTTTTTGGGTCGAAAATCACGAATCTTTTGGTTTTTTTCGATTTTGAGCCGAAAAAGTGTTTCCGGGTCTCAACTCCATAGGGTTCGTATGGGGCGGAGTGGGACGAGCGCTCGTGCAGTTTATGCACTTTTCAGCCATTTTTGCTATGTTGGGGGTTTGGGCAACCTTGGTGACCCCGTGGTACCCACTCTGCGGGGTGCGAGTGGGGATGTTGTGACAGTATATGCCTACTAGGATACGGAAGGACGTTTTTTGCAGTCTGTAGCCTTGCTTATGACCGTTCACAACCCGTGCCGAAGACGCGAAATGGCTGTTTCCACCAATAATGGCCTAGTGAATGGGCCGGTACACAACCTGCTTGTGCTGTTTTTCACCTTGGGCAGCTCAAAAATCGAAGTTTTCGAAACTTGTTTTTTTGATATTGTGACCACCCAAAATGACCATCCAAGGTATGTAAAGCATGTTTTAGGCCGTATTTACGTGTTTTTCACCCTATTTGGGTATTCGTTCCGGGGGGGGGGGTGTCTCCCAAGGGATTGGTACACAACCTGCTTATGCAGCTTTTCAACCTGGGCAGCTCAAAATTGAAGTTTTCGAAACTTGTTTTTTTGATATTGTCACCACTTGAAATGACCATCCAAGGTATGTAAAGCATGTTTTAGGCCGAAATTATGTGTTTTTCATCCTATTTGGGTATTAGGTCGGGGGGGGGGGTCTCCCAAGGATTGATACACAACCTGCTTATGCAGTTTTTCACCCCGGACAGCTCAAAAATGAAGTTTTCAAAACTGGTTTTTATGATCCTATGATCACCCAAAATGACCA